>OZ024750.1:27700505-27710505 GCA_964016885.1 Eledone cirrhosa | reverse complement strand
AGTAACTACTGAGCCGCAGGTTTTATGTCGGGGTTATCCCAGTTTCCTGAGTTGCCTTCTCCTAGAAGAATGCCCTGCCATAGGCTAGGGGTCCTTCACTCCCAGTGGTTTAACCGCGCGATCGGGTATCCAGCCCGATTATTTCTATGTCCACGCGGATATTCACACATATGCACACATGCATATACATGTATACATATATATAGATACATATACATACATATACATATACATACATATGTATATACATACATACATATATATATATATATATATATATATATAAAGAAGAAATTAAAAGATGGTTAAAAAAGTTCCATATATTTTATTATCGCATTTCGAAAACAACATCATCCTGGGACAAAAATTGTGCACTCATCAGATAAAATAAGGTAACATGATATGAGGCCTAAAAACACTTGTGAACAAGAAAGTGTCCAGTCTACACATATATATATATATATATATATATATATATATATATATATATATATATATATATATATATATTAAAATAACAGATTGAAGTTTAAGCAAAGAAAGAATCGCTGCTTTCACCCTTAACGGGATCTTCTGAAACTAACAAAGTCAATCTGTGAACGCGGATGTGAATATTTCAAAAGACGTTGCAACCGAAGGAAGACAGGAAGACGATACTTTGGTTCGTGGAAACGTTCCCTGGCAAAGAACGGGGGAAAAACGAATATAATACGTCATTATTTGAATCCCGCTGAGGTTGACTTTGCCTTTCATCCTTACGGGGTCGATAAAATAAAGTACTAGTAATGTACTGGGTAATTGCTGGCCTTGTGCCTAAAGTAGAAACAATTATTTGGAGCGGTGAAAAACAATTACACGCAAAGACATCTTTGGATTTTAGTCTTCAAATTTATTATTATTACTATATATATATATATATATATATATATATATATATATATATATATATATATAAATATATATATATATATATACGATATTAAACAAATGGAAACTATATTTATAAAACCATATTTATTTCATTATACATATTTCAGGGATACCATATTTTCCGTTTCTTATGTGATATATATATATATCTAAGGCGGGTAAAATTCCCGAGATCCATGGACGAGTTCTCTCCAGCGGTCTCTGTCCCTCATTATCGCTGCCATGTCCTGCATCTCCAACAGACCAGTGTCTGTCTTTAGGGCATCAACATACGTTAACCTTGGTCTTCCTCTTCTAGTGTATCCATGTAGGGGCTCCCAAAGGAGCACTGAGTGCAATGTCAACTCTGGATGTCGGTGAGCATGTCCAGCCAACCTCAGTCTCCTCTGTGTCACAATATATATATATATATATATATATATATATATATATATATATATATATATATATATATATATATATATATATATATATATATATCACATAAGAAACGGAAAATCTCAGTTGTGCGACGAAGTCCCTCCACTGATTCTCCGCTTCTTATGTGATATTATACTCTGCTCTGTAAGAGCATCGAGTGCTCAAACGGCCTTCCGCATACGGATGCTTTAAGCATCCCCCCCCCCCACACACACACACACGTATATATATATATATATATACATATACATATGTGAAATCGCGTGTTGAAACATCGATATTGTTATATGGACATGTTGCCAGTATTGACAATTAGAGAATAGGGTGTGGGATCTTGTCGGTCGGTTCCCTATTTATGTTTGTAAGTTAACTTTATTATGCTTTGTCTGCAATCAACCAGGAAATGTATAGAGGATAATAATGTGAATTATAGCTTACATACTGTCTGTGGTTTTATAATAGACGACATTACAGAGAAAAAACATGCATGACACCTAGTCAAAATTATACTAGATTTGTCTGGTGTCAAGCCTGGCGACTTAATTCTACTAAAGACTGTTTTAGTTTTCGGTCTTTTGTGGGACATGAAAACTCATCAAGGAAGTAAATCATTCTCAAATTTAAAAATAGACTTCATATATGAATAATTACATAAATATATGATTAATTAGGTAAATGTATGAATAATTATATAAATATATGAATAATTATATAAATATATGTATAATTATATAAAATGTATTCCTGAATTTTATATCGAAAAATAATAATTATTTCTACTTTTGGCACAAGGCCAGCAATTATCCCGGTGTATTACTGGTACTTTATTTTATCGAGTTCGTAAGGATGAAAAGCAAAGTTAACCTCGGCGGGATTTGAACTCAGACCGTAAAGGGGCGTAACTCTATGCTGCAAAGAATGGTGTCCGACGCTCTACCAATACTGCCAATCCACCGAATAATAATATTTGACTCGTCTGAAGACAAACATTTCGCTTTGTTATTTAGATGACTATCGCCATCATGTTCTAGCGGTGACAGAAAGAAACAATCGATACTATTGTTTCTGGGTCGATATAAATCTTACGAATACATTTTTTGTATCCTCTATGTTGGAGAGAAAAATAAAACTCTGAATTTGTTATAATTATATAAATATTTGTATAATTATATAGATATATGAATAATTATATAAATATATGAATAATTAAATGAAGCAGAGCGATGTGTGTCTGTGTGTGTATAACTAGCGTTAGTATAAAATATAATAGACTTTCTGCTGTGATACAGCGAAGTATAATGAAGGCTTCGTCGGTGATATTTCTAAGGGGTTTAATAGTTGTGCTACATTTTTAACATAGTAAATGGTAATGAACCTCTACGGTGACGAATCACCATGGGTTTTGTGCACCTAGAGGCACAAGCCCAGGCAAGGTGTGTTTGTGGGAAACTATCAGTCGGTCATGCATACCAGTTTCCTTTCTTTCCACCACCAATGTTGTCCAATGGAAAGGCATCGACACAGCTTGGCACCACTCACCTCACAACTCACTTTTCTGCAGCTGAGTGAACTGGGGCAATGTGGAATAAAGTGCCTTTCTCGGGGACTCAACATTTTATGTGGAAAAAATAGTTTCGGGTTACGAACATTTCGGATGACGAACGGCCTTCAGGAACGAATTAAGTTCGTGAACAGAGGATCTACCGTACTTAAAGACTGAATCTCACCACTAGGTATCTGTATACTTCTTAAACGATATACATGTTCACATATTTCACCCAACCATCCAATAATAATTACTCTCCATTTGTCCAACAACGATATTTACTAACCTACTTTAGGCCGTTGAGCTCTATTTGTGACCTGCAGTTGAGGTTCAGTCTAAACATGTGGAATTTCTTCTCCTGTGTGTTTTAACCTGCAGGAAAATATGGATACATTTCTGTGGAGGAAAAAAGGGTTAAAGAAAGTGTTTGATACGAAATACTGTGTTGAGAGACAGTGTCAAGGAAGAGAAGAGTAGAATGAGATGTGTCATATAATCAAAAGAAGATACACGTCTCTCAGGACAACACTAGCTGTTGATATAGAGGCAGAAGACACACACACAAAAAAAGATAGTATGAATGAGGGCCAGTAGTTGTATTATGGTGGTGAATGAGATTTTGACAAACTGTCAAATGTCTTTCAGTTGAATATAGTGAAGTATATATATATATATATATATATATATATATATATATATATATATTAGAAAGTGAGGTTTTTTTTTACAAAATGAAAAATAACCGAGGTGTCCTACACGAGTGAAAGTATAAAGAAAAAGAGATGAAATCGAAAATGCAACTGGAGTCTTATTTTTTAAAAAAATATATATATTTATTTGGTTTCTTTACCGGTTTCGCAGCTCTTCCGCCTTTCAAAAGGTGAGTTGAGATGGAGGGTCTGTGGCTCCTCTCACATCTGGTTGGTCTCCGAATGTTACATCCTTCACATATAATCAATGTGTTGTGTTGTTAGTTGTTACTAAACAACCAAAGAAATAATATATATATATATACATTTCTCTCTCTCTCTCTCTCTCTCTCTCTCTCTCTCTCTCTCTCTCTCTCTCTCTATATATATATATATATATATATATATATATATATATATATATATATATATATATATATGTATGTGTGTGTGTGTGTGTCTGCTGGACACACGAGCAGAAAGACGTGTGTTTTTTGTTTTTTTTTCCTGTCGGCAGCATATCAATAAATCGGTATTTTCATCTGAGGATACCGTTCTCACATCATTAACTTTGCTATAAGAACAATGGTTAACATGTGAGCTCACTTACGATACCATGTATGATTGGTTTGTCTATACGTCAAATCCTACAGACACTCATACACATACACACCACATACATAGACACATTTACACTTACACACACATAGAACATACACGCCACACACATAAAACATACACACACGCCACATACATACACTATCCCAAACATAGCGGGCCCCTTACGACACTACCATATATATAACACAAAATGGTATTTTATGTAACTCAGACCCTAGTTGTTTGTTACACACATAAACACACACACACACACACACACACACACACACACACACACACACACACACACACACTTACAGCCACACAACATACACATACACAGCATTCACACACACACACATTCACACATTTACAGACGCTCACTTACACACATACACAACATACACATTACACTTACACACACACCTACACACCACATACATACACTATCACCAACATAGAAGGCCGCTTATGACACTATCACAATTATCACACCAAAATGATATTTTACATAACTCGGTCCCTAGTCGTTAGTGGCACACACACACATACACACATACGCACACACACACACACTTACACACTTACACAACATACACATTACACTTACACCCACACCTCACACCACATACATATACTATCACAAACATAGAAGGCCGCTTATAACACTATCACAATTATTCACACCAAAATTGTATTTTACATAACTCGGTCCATAGTCGTTAGTCACGCGGAAATCTATATTGGTTGGACTTGATATATCTTTTATATTTACTTTCTTCTTTCTCCATTTTCCGTGATAAAAACGCAATCTTTTGACACCCACTCAGCAATGAAAGCATTCCATATGTATATAATAGCTAACAAGGCAGAAATTCTGATGGTAAACAAGTGTCCCCCAACACCCCTTTTCATTTTTCTCGAGAATGTTCTTATGATTACTAAAGTACAGTTCATTACATATTTCACGGACCCCCTCCTCTACATATTTTTAATTTAGTATGACAGCCGTCTATTATGATATAAAGTGAATAAAAGCGTTTTATAAGATATGAAGAGAAAAAAATACCAGAACTAACTCAGAACAGGGTAAAGTAAAAGTATGTGTAGATATGTATGTGTGAGAGTGTATCTGTGTTTGAGGGTCTGTCTATGTGTGTGTTTGTGTGTGTGTGAGAGTGAATCTGTGTTAGTTAGTGTGTGTCTGTGTGTTTGTGTTTGTGTGTGTGGTAGAGTGTGTTTGTGTATGTGTGAGAGTGTATCTGTGTTTGAGGGTCTGTCTATGTGTGTGTGAGTGTGTTTGTGTATGTGTGAGAGTGAATCTGTGTTAGTTAGTGTGTGTCTGTGTGTTTGTGTTTGTGTGTGTGGTAGAGTGTGTTTGTGTATGTGTGAGAGAGTATCTGTGTTTGAGGGTCTGTCTATGTGTGTGTGTGTGAGTGTGTTTGTGTATGTGTGAGAGAGTGTATCTGTGCTAGTTAGAGTGTGTCTGTCTGTATGTGTGTGAGTGTGTTTGTGTGTGTGAGAGTGTATGTGTTAGTTAGAGTGTGTTTCTCTGTCTATGTGTGTGTATGTGCGCGCGAGTGTGTTTGTGTATGTGAGAGAGTGTGTCTGTCGGTGTGTATGTGTGTGTGAGTGAGAGTGTGTGTGTATGCGAGAGTGTGTGTATGTATGTGAGAGTGTGTTTTTGTGTGTGAGAGTGTGTATGTGTGTGAGAGAGTGTGTATGTGTGTGAGAGAGTGTGTATGTGTGTGTGAGAGTGTGTATGTGTGTGTGAGAGTGTGTATGTGTGTGAGAGAGTGTGTATTTGTGTGAGAGAGTGTGTATGTATGTGAGAGTGTGTGTACGTGTGTGAGAGAGTGTGTATGTGTGTGAGAGTGTGGGTATGTGTATGTATGAGAGTGTGTTCGCGAGAAAGAGAGGAAGAACGAAAGAGATTAAAAGAATGTATAAATACAATGGGGGAAAGAAAATGTGTCTGTGTTTATATACATACATAAACATACATGCTCACATGCATTGATACACGCATACATACATACATACATACATACATACATACATACATACATACTTACATACATACATACTTACATACATACATACATACATACATACATACATACATACATACATACATACATACATACATGTTGCCTGCATACATACATGCATGCATACATATATACATACATGTATACATACAACTCAAAATATACATGTCTACATGCATTGACACACGCATACATACATACATACATACATACATACATACATACTTACATACATACTTACATACATACATACATACATACATGTTGCCTGCATACATACATGCATGCATACATATATACATACATGTATACATACAACTCAAAATATACATGTCCACATGCATTGACACACGCATACATACATACATACTTACATACATACATACTTACATACATGTTGCCTGCATACATACATATATACATACATGTATACATACAACTCAAAATGTACATGCTCACATGCATTGACACACGCATACATACATACATACATACATACTTACATACATACATACATGTTGCCTGCATACATACATGTTGCCTGCATACATACATGCATATATACATATATACATACATGTATACATACAACTCAAAATATACATGTCCACATGCAGACATACATATTTACCTAGTTGATGTTGTTTAAATTCCAATGAAAGAGTCTTGTTTCTATGTTAGAAAACACAATTGTTTCTACTTTTGGCACAAGGCCAGCAACTATTCCAGTGTATTACTGGTACTTTATTTTATCGACCCCGTAAGGATGAAAGGCAAAGTTAACCTCAGCGGGATTTTTAACTCAGATCATAAAGGACCGTAACTGTTTTGCTGTAAAGCATGGCGTCCGACCCTCTACCGATACTGCCAATCCAATAAAATAATAAAACCAAAAGAACGTACGTACGTACATACATGCATACATGGTGGCTGCCAACTCGTTTTCGAGTACGGCCACTACTTTATATCCATGTAGGAGAACCCCTACCGATGCGCTGAACGAGTGTGACTTTCCAGTCCAGCCAGCGATTTGAAAACTCTGGTACAAACACTACACTTGTGACAATTACTGACACATAGTGCTGGGCCCATGGTACATGTGATTACAAGTGCAGAGAGATCTCCAGATATAAAGCAATACCTGTGTCGTGAAGCTTTTATAGTGAGCAAAGGCACTGCACAAAGCCAGTCCCACTCTCTTAACCAAGATGATATTTACCAAAAAGAAGAACAAGTCAACATCATTGGATACCATAAGGGTTGCAGGTGTTATATCAGAGTTTTCCTTCTCCTAGAATTCTGCCTTGACAAAGGCTAAGGGGTCATCTCTCCCGGTGATTTTGGATGGCCATTGACTCTTAAGATCTCCTTTGCCCTTTGACAGGTTTTGTTTTTAGTCCTGCAGGATGTCCAAAGTCACCCTCCTCACCAAGAAACCTTGGTGGGGTTGTCAGTTTAGTCGCCAACGACCCGACCATGAGACAGGTTGTACTGGGATACATGTTACCAGTAGCACCAACTGACATGCATACATACATACATGCATACATACTTACATGCATACATACATACATATATACATACATACGTGATGGCTGCAAACTTACACTAAGTGTATTGCAATTGCTTGTCAGATTCAGATGTGTGACGCTCGGATATGACTTTTCAAGCCTGCTAGAGACTTGCACTCCTTCGTACATTGACGACAACTATGGATCTCCCCGGCCTCGTTGCCTGTGAACCTTCACAATACCGTGGAGATTATAGTTCACTGGTTCACTTTGAACATGGCTACGACTCTGGCTCCTGAGACCAGATTTGCTCAAGCAAATCTTTCGACACTCAGGGCACTTCAATTCAATGGAGACACCGATCGTTTCGAGAGATATACACACATACATTCATAACTACATACATACATATATACATACAGTGAGAAATACAGGCATATATCACCACTAACTACATAGCAAGAGACGTTTACCCGCCAATACTCCCAGCTTGTTGCCAACTGTTGTTGCAGACTTGCGTATTCGTTAGTCGAGACACCGTTCGTCAACCGAGATGTTTTATGTTCGGAAAAGTTGTTCGTGAACGTATTTGTTCGCAATGAGAGGCGTTCGTGAACCGAGGTTCCACTCTACTGACTAAATTAGAACATTTGCATGTTTCTTTGATTTTTTGAAATCTCAGATACATTATATATGTAGCCCCGGGCGTTTTGAAAACCACTTTAAATTACAAATCAAACAATCTTCGAATTGAAATATCACAACTCCAATATAATGGGAATGTGGTTAGAATGTCTCAGGAAAAAAAATCACTGGACGGATTTTACGGGCAAAACGACTGGCAGGTAACCCAAGGGTAGACCCCGAGCAAGATGGTTGTATAATATCCATGAGTTTGGCCAGTCACGCTTGGGGATCCAGCCGGAGCAGCTGGAGACGGGTGCTTCTGTCAGGATCCGCTGGAGGGAGTGTTTGAGTGAGCGAAGAATAAGTAGACAAGTACAATCCTGGAACGCTTAACTGAATTCAGTTGAATCTCAGTAACAAACCATCCAGGATGTCCTTGTGTGTCATGTATGATACAAGGATCTAATTATGGGGGTGCATATTGTTGTGGTTGTTCTTGTTAAGCAGCCTACCCTTTCAATTTAGAGTTACCTAGGATTACATTGGCTAATGTGTCCTTCCATTTTTTTAAAGCGACTATATATGATTGAAGTAAGATGTAACTGCTATATCTTGCAAGTTGAGCAAACACATAGAGGGTTTCTCAACACAATATTTCATATCAGAAAACTTCTTTAGTCCTTTCTCCTCAGAAATGTATCCCTCTTTTCCGCACATTTTATTTTTCGAGCAGGTTAGTACATACCTTGCGAAGCCGAAGGACGGCGACGACCGAACGGTTATCGGCTCCGAGGCGAGACAGGCGGAGTCTGGCGAAACCTTCTTAAAGGTTATTGCTTGTGTCAAATTTGAGCTGATGGCATTGACGAGTTTGTCCTGACAAAGTTGTTCTTGGTCTTCCCTTATCTGATTTATACCTCCCCCCGCCCCAATGTTATTTCGTCCGAAGAACTATTTGAACGTTAATGACACTTATAGAAACTATAGTTTGTGGGGTTGTATATATGTTATCAAGGAATGCGAGCCATGTATTTCCGTTTGAGATACGGTTATATATATATATATATATATAAAATATTAAACAAATAATGAATAAACAATGAGACAGTTCCTTATATTAAACAAAAAAAGTTCATTATTTAACGATCGTTTCTAGGATATATATGTGTTAGAATTGGCATGCATATTCAACAGATCTATGTACAAAATTATACAAAATTATACAAACTATCAAGATTAAATATACATAACAACACATATATACGCCGTCTTCAGAAATAATGAAGTATATTTATTGATAAGTATATTTATTGATAAGTATATTTATTGATATTTATTTATTATCAATAAATATACTTCATTATTTCTGAAGACGGCGTATATATGTGTTGGTATGTATATTTAATCTTGATAGTTTGTATAATTTTGTATAATTTTGTACATAGATCTGTTGAATATGCATGCCAATTCTAACACATATATATCCTAGAAACGATCGTTAAATAATGAACTTTTTTTGTTTAATATAAGGAACTGTCTCATTGTTTATTCATTATTTGTTTAATATTTTATCTTGACTCTGTATACCGTTTATTTTTCACCGAAAGTGATTTTTCATTACATCTC
>OZ024750.1:27683005-27693005 GCA_964016885.1 Eledone cirrhosa | reverse complement strand
ATGCAGTATATATTTACGTTTTATGTTCTGTGTTCAAATTCAGCTACATTCAACTTTGCGGTTCATTATTCTGGGGTCGATAAAATGATGAAATGAAATGAAAGTCCATCGGTTTCGACGATAAAAGTTCAAAGTTGTCCAATCAACGAAACTTCTTGCTCATTAAACTGATGTGTAAGTGTCTCAGCATTCCAGAGACACGTATACCAATAAAGCAATGCTCAGGGAGACTCGGTGTATTCCAGCTACACTCTATCCGACGGGCGTCCTTCCAAGCATTTTCCGTTTGCTTATTTTCATTCACAAAACATGGGTTGACCCGAGGTTATGGTAAAGGATACTTGCCTCTCCCCAAAACCTCTTAACAATTCGACTATGATTTATCCACCGATAAAATAAATAAATAGGTGTTGCTTTATTCAAGTGTTAGTAATCAATAAACGCAGTCGTGTTGGTGAGAGGAAGACAAACAAACAGAACCATTTCCTCTGGAAAACAAGGACGAAACTGGAGGACAGAATTTTTGAATACATACAACAGAGTGAATTCTGCTGAAAGTTAAGAGTGACGGGTGAACGCAACTACATAACACTAGAGGAGAGCAGTTTTGAATACATACAATAGAATGAATTCTGCTGAAAGTTAAGGCTGACGAATTAACTCTACTACACAACACTGGAGTAGAATAGTTTTGAATACATTAAACAGAGTGAATTCTGCTGAAAGTTAAGGGTGACGGATGAACACAACTACAGAAGACTGGACGAGGATAGTTTTGAATACATACAACAGAGTGAATTCTGCTGAAAGTTACGGGCGACGGATGAACACTACTACACAACACTTGGGCGAAGAAATCACGAAGAATGCTTTTAGATTCCAGTCTAATATCCAGTCAGTTATTTCATAGTTTAATACCATACGAATACTAAAACAACAAGAAGAATGCAATTCTTGGGAAATGACCGACGCCATAGATTTCCTTGGGCTTCAGTAAATAAAACAAACCCCCAGTGGTAGATGTTTGGGCGTGGTTATTCATATCCAACCCCCAAATCAGAACCAGCGTCAAGTTTCATTGACATAAATTGGGAACTCTAATCTGAAAATAATGAGCTGGTCCCTCATACATACACAAGCACACATAGCTTCACATGGCTGATATATTTATACATTCAGATGGCTTTGTTTTGGGTTGGATAGAAATGAAAGGAAAATAAACGGCCCTTAATTCTTAATGGAGTTTTAGGGGCGCCGTTATGCCGCATAACCTATAAAAAATATCTCTGGACAGATGCCCATCTAATTATTCAGAATTAATTGGAGGAGAATCGATTAACATTATATACATCCAAATATATGCAGCCACCCAAGCTTACACACACACACACACACACACACACACACACACACACACACACACACACACACACACACACACACACACACAATCATATATATATATATATATATAACAAAGAGGGTGTGGTAAGATACTAGGTGGACAATAACGCGCCAGAGTTCTCAATACTTAGGGTAGTAAAGTGGGTAATAGGAAAAGAGTCAGGACCCCTGTTCGCATCTAGCTGTGGAAACGGCCGGAGCTCAGCCGTCGGAGTCCTGACTCTTTTCCTATATATATATATACATGTATATGACTTACGCAGTCACACTATCCACACGCCTGCATATGATTTGTTATCGCACTCTTCCTTTCTCAAAACTGTTTCCTCAATGCCTCTTTAATATTTGGACTATTCCCTTGTTTTAACTGTTGCATGTATTCCACTCCGTGCTTTTGATTTTGATTTTGATTTTAATTTTAATTTTGATTTGAATTTGAACTTGAATGTTTGTACAATTATTGTATAATTCTCGTAAAATATGTCACATCCATTCCACCCTATAAATACGAAACTGTTGCTCACAACATCAATTTATATGTACCTATATTATTGTTCAGTTGAATAGGAGGGTAATTATATGTGCAAACATTGATAATACTCCGATGATGTCAAACGAGAGTTTGGAAGAAACGATTGTCAGCTATTAAATGATTTGAACACAACTTTGATAATTGTATAATTTATTTATTAATTTATTTATATATACATACATGCATACATACATTCATACAACAACCAGGTGGCAGACTTGTGTGTCTCATAAGCTTCATAGTTTGTGAGGCAGATAGAGAGAAGACAGACAGACAGAAGACAGACAGACAGACAGACAGACAGACAGACAGACACGCGCGCGCGCACACACACACACACACACACACACACACACACACACACACACACACACACACACACACACACACACACACACACACACTGACAGACAGAGAGATGTATTAAAGAAGAATTTCATGAGGTGTGTATAGTAATTAGGAAACAGAACTCCTCTTTCACATGCGAACAAAAAGAAACAAAAAGAAGGAAACAAACAAATACAATATAGTGAGTACCACGTGACAATCAACAAGTTTTGGCGGGCTTGTCAGATGTGGGTATTCTGGCGGCTGACCAACTCATGTGATTCGTGTAAGAGGAGGGGTACTTGTGGCTGATAGCCTTCGTTAAATGTGAGTCCATCCTATTTTTTACTTCACCACCACTGTCACACCTCCCTATCATAGCGATAATTTTAAGTGAAAATATGAGCTCAAGGACACTGATGATTCCTTTGTACTGTGTAATTATAGCGAACTACTACTACTACTACTACACACACAGACTCACACACACCACACACACACACAGATACACACACAGATACACACACCACACACATAGGTACATAATATATTATATAAATATATTATATATATATATATATATATATATATATATATATATATATATATATATGCATATATTTTTTTCTTTTTGTTCTTTCTCACCTACTTTTTCCTGAGAGGGGTCGTGTATGTGTGTGTGTGTGTGTGGGGGGGGGGGGGGGGGGGGGGTAAAACACACCTTTCAGCGAGCAGGTCCTCTCAGAAGCAACCAACACTAATTGATCCGACTAAATCACCAAACGAAACCAACCGAAGTCACGGATGTTATCCAACCATGTTGCTCGTAGTCTACCCCTGGATCTCTTGCCTGTTGACACTGCCCTTAAAATCTGTCCAGCGATTCTTTCTTGAGACATTCAAACCACATGCCCATATTATCGGAGCTATGATCTCTCAATTCGGAGAAGTAGCGGCTCTACCTGGAGTGATTCTCTGATCTCCGAGCTACGCGCCATTTCGAGGAGAGTTTCCCAAAACCATTGGTGCTAAGGAATTCATCAGCAAGTGATTTCCGACATGCACTTCATAGGTTTGCTGCCGAATACTGTACTGCAGGAATAATATATATATATATATATCAGACCTACCAACCTCTAAAAACTCAAACGTGGAGTACCAGGAAAAAAACGTGTCACAAAACGGGGAGAAATGAGGCAAAAAAGGGTGATTTACATAAGAGAAGACATCTCTCAGCCACCCCAAAGTGGGTGGGAGATCTCCCCGTCGGACGGGGACAGTTGACAGGTCGGATATATATGTATATTTGTGTGTGTTTCTCCACCTACTTCAGTGGCAATCTACTCACATACAGAGTACCCTGTGCAAGGTTCCTCTCAGTGTTCGCAGCAGTGATTATCATTTCTGCCGTACAGCACTCGACAGCAAAATGTTCTAGCACATCTTCTGACGACACAAGTAGTAGCATATCGTCTGCAAATTTCAGCAGACTGACCCTATACCCACCGATCCTGATACCACCTACAACCCAGCTGCGCATGTCAATCCTGGATATAAAGATCGTGAACAGGAGAGCTGACAGCACACACCTGGCGAAATCGGTCACCCATGCTGAATGATTTTGACGTAGCACCATTTATCCAAGCATAAAACTAGGATATTCGTAGAGAGACGTCAAGGCAACAGGAAGTTCCCAGTCGAATCTATACTCCCGAAGAACCTTCCACAATCCTATGGAACACGGTCATATGCTTTTTCGAAGTCGATTGATTGTCTGACAGAATACTTTACTTGCTAATCTGAAGTCGGATTCCAGCTTAAAAGTTTTCCATATCTTAACCATGGACGCCTTTACTATCTCTGCTGGGACTTTTCACCCCTACTTGTACCGCTGAGAGTGTAAGAAGGAAAACGTATTTCCAAGCCAAGTTTTGCAAGCCTCCTTCTTTGATCGGACGTCATTTTTAATCGCCTGATTTATCCAAGAGCTCCTCCTACCACCCGACACAAAACTGAGCTGCTTTCATTTACAGCATTTAACAACTGAAGCAGAAACTTGATTCATTATTAATCACATCCTTACAGGTCGATAAAATAAAGTACCAGTAATGCACTGGGTAACTGCTGGTCTTGTGCCTAAAGTAGAAACAATTATTAATTACTGTATGGGTGGTAGATTGGCAGTATCGGTAGAGGGTCGGACGCCATGCTTTCCAGCATAGTTACGTCCCTTTACGATCTGAGTTCAAATCCCGCCGAGGTTGACTTTGCCTTTCATCCTTACGGGTCGATAAAATAAAGTACCAATAATGCACTGGATAATTGCTGGCCTTGTGCCTAAAGTATAAACAATTATTAATTACTGTATCTAGTAATGTCTTTAGAATTTTGCTCGACATGCTAGATATAGCACCCATATCTACATGTTATCACAACCTAACATCTTAAAATATGTAGTAAACATTGACTAAGGTAATCCCAGATATACAAAGTTAAAAATCTACTGTGATGGTCATGAGAGGAATCATTTAATCGTAGATATGCTCGTTGTGGGGTTGTTTGAGTCTAAACAACTTAAGACGCCACTAACTGGATACTAACCAGTGTAGAAGTAATTCAGATAATATAAAGAATAGAATTTCAGCCAGGCGTATCATTTTTCGCTTACTTAATAATCCAAGATAATCGACGCTTCATGTTTTGAAAAGATGTTAGTCTTCCAAATCATAGTTGATATTGTTGTATTTGTTCAACGGTGTGTACCACTACCTAACTGTAAATAGGTACTATGTTTAGGTTCAGCAATGAATATATTTAGCAAGTGTTTCCTCATATAGCAAGCAGTACTGACTGACAAATTTTCCCACGAGTATGTCTTAGAGACGGATAACAACAGACCTGTCAACTCTCCACCGTCCGACGGGGACATCCCCCACCCACTTTGGGGTGGGTGAGAGATGTTTTTTCTTGTGAAAATTGGTATAGCTTTCATTATGTAAAATCTCCCCATTTTGACTCATTTCTCCGCGTTTTGGGACACTTTTTTTCGTGGTATTCCCCGTTTGGGTTTTTAGAGGCTGGCAGGTCGGTAACATTTGCTTATCTGTTACATCCACCTTCCAGTCAATGGGAGAACGTCTACATGGCCGTTCCGTCTGCTAGAAATAGTAATCAACACTCCCATAAATCATTAGATTATGTAATATATAATTGTTTCTACTTTTGGCACAAGGCCAGCAATGATCCCAGTGTATTACTGGTACTTTATTTTATCGACCCCGTAAGGATGAAAGGCAAAGTTAACCTCGGCGGGATTTGAACTCAGTCCGTAAAGGGACGTAACTGTGCTGCAAATCATGGCGCCCGACCCTCTACCGATACTGCCAAATACTATATATTATGTAATGTAATCCTTGATGCCCCTAAAAGATGGAATGATCCATTTTTGGACGCCTATGGTCATAATTCAACGTGTTCAAAGCCGACCTGTGTCAAAACATTAGCATGAAGCTGGGTTGTTGCCTTAACAACGCAATCTATTTCTACTAAAACTCTGTGCTTGCTTGCTTGATTGCTTGTTTGTAATGTAATACAGTCAAAAGGGTGCATAATAGGAAAATACTTTGAAAGGAAGTTGACTCTGAAATGGAATAAAACAAGTTTCGCATAAATCGGATCACGGGTTCCCGAAATATGGGGTTTTACCGGGTACCTTCATGAACAGAGAGAGAGAGAGAGAGAGAGAGAAAGAGAGACATGGAGAGGGGGAGAGGAGACAGAGAAGGAGAATGGAAGAGAAAGAGCTGGTGGTGTTGTTGTGTATATATATATATATATGTGTGTGTGTATATGTGTGTGCGTCTATGACCAGAGTATCTAGATCACAGACACTCACTCACACACATATATATATATATATATACACACATACACACATATATATATATATATATATATATGTATGTGTGTGTGTGTGTGTGTGTGTGTGTTCGTGTGTATAAACACACATTTATATATATATATATATATATATATATATATATATATATATATATATATGCACACACGTATATATATATATAGGCCTTCCAGTTTCATTTCACATTATATACATGTCTGTATATATTTTAATTATTTAAAAATTATTTTTTAAGTGAACCTGATTTTTAAAAAATATTTTGAAGTGAACGTGACCCAAAGGGTTACGGGTAGTCTAGTATACTCTAAAATCTCGCTAAAATGACACTCCACCACTACCATTACTGACACCGCTGTTACGGTCACCGCCATGTTTTGCTTAGTCAAGAGACATGACTCTTTTCAAAGATTCCGAAAGAAGTCTTAGAAAAGAGAGGCGGTTATTCGCAAAGCCGACGCTTGATCTTTATTCTTGCAACAAAGAGTTACGTCCCTTTATGATCTGAGTTCAAATCCCGCCGAGGTTAACTTTGCCATTCATCCTTACGGGGTCGATAAAATAAAGTACCAGTAATGCACTGGGTAATATTGCTGGCCTTGTGCCAAAAGTAGAAACAATTATTCTTGCAACAAAAGGTGGTGGATTGGCAGTATCGGTAGAAGGTCGTACACCATACTTTGCAGCAAAGTGGTACGGCCCTTTATGGTCCTGAGTTCAAATCCCGCCGAGGTTATCTTTGCCTTTCATCCCTACGGGGGTCAATAAAATAAAGTACCAGTAATGTACTGGGTAATTGCTGGCCTTGTGCCCAAAGTAGAAAGAATTATTCTTGCAACAAAAGGTGGTGGATTGGCAGTATCGGTAGAAGGTCGTACGCCATACTTTGCAGCAAAGTGGTACGGCCCTTTATGGTCTGAGTTCAAATCCCGCCGAGGTTATCTTTGCCTTTCATCCCTACGGGGGTCAATAAAATAAAGTACCTGTAATACACTGGGGTAATTGCTGGTCTTGTGCCAAAAGTAGAAACAATTATTCTTGCAACAGAGAGGAAGGCGCAAAAGGCGAAAAGATTGGTTTCTGATTTAGGCACAAGAATAACAATTTTTTGTGAGGAGGGGAAAGTCAATTAAATCGACCCCAGTGTATTACTGGTAGCTTATGTTATCGACCCCGGAAAGATGAAAGTCAAAGCTAACCTCAGCAGGATTTGAACACAGATCGTAAAGGGGCGTAACCCTATGCCATAAATCATGTTGTCAGACGCTCTACCAATACTGTCAATCCACCGCCCTAAGAAAGGCGAAAATATTGCCAAGTAAATTAGCAACGTGACTCTAGTGAGGTGACATAAGACCATAAATATGCGAAGGACATTAACAACCATAGTCTGGTACAATGGTAGAAGGTATGAAATATGCGAAGGACATTAACAACCATAGTCTGGTACAATGGTAGAAGGTGTGAAATATGCGAAGGACATTAGTGACATAAGCCTTGTGGAATGACACAAGTTGTGAAATATACGAAGGACATTAGTAACATAAGCCTTGTGGAATGACACAAGTTGTGAAATATGCGATGGACATTAGCAACAAAAGCCGTGTGGAATGACACAAGGTGTGAAATATGTGATGGACATTAGCAACAAAAGCCGTGTGGAATGGCACAAGGTGTGAAATGGCACAAGGTGTGAAATATACAAAGGTCATTAGCAACAAAAGCCGTGTGGAATGACACAAGGTGTGAAATATACAAAGGTCATTAGCAACAAAAGCCGTGTGGAATGGCACAAGGTGTGAAATATACAAAGGTCATTAGCAACAAAAGCCGTGTGGAATGACACAAGGTGTGAAATATGTGATGGACATTAGCAACAAAAGCAGTGTGGAATGGCACAAGGTGTGAAATATGCGTTGAGCATTAGCAACCATAGTCTGGTACAATGATAGAAGGTGTGAATTTTACGAAGGACATTAGCAACATAAGCCTTGTGGAATGACAGATGTGGATTTTACGAAGGACATTAGCACCATAAGCCTTGTGGAATGACACAAGGTGTGAATTTTACTAAATATTGTCAGATTTTTTTTTTTTTTTTCGTGGATGGTGGTTTTAAAAATCATTAGATAGATTTGTTCTTTCTTATTTAATAATTGAAAAATTAATTCCAATATAGTTTTTATTTGATAGAATCATACACGTATGTGTGTGTGTGTGTGTGTGTGTGTGTGTGTGTGTGTGTGTGTGTGTGTGTGTGTGTGTGTTCCTTAATATTTACTGCTGCTTTGTCTTCTTAAGCTGTAATTTAAAAATAGCTGTTTCAGCTTGATAGCCTTGATGTTGAGGTCGGTGTTTGAAGGGACAGATTGGAAAAAGAAAAAGAAATGAGAGAAGAGGGCGAAGGCAAGAGAGAGTAGGTGAGTAAGAGAGAGGGAGAAAGGGAGGGAGAAAGAGAAAATGCGAGAGATGTATACTATTTTGGAGAGGAAGGAATGGGTGATATGTTTTGTTCTGTCAAGGTTTTTGAAGAGGTCACAGTTGGGGTTGAATAGTGGTTTTCGTTTTGTTTGCAATCTTGACAAATAAATATTTTCTTTTCTTATCTAAGCTGATAGTGATATAGGTTGCAATCACCATGTGAATTCACCATGGAAACGAGTAAAATGCAGAAATAAACAGCTGACTTCTTATATAAACGTCTCACTCTTTTGATATTATTATTTAATGCCATAAACAACAGTAATATGATTATAGGCCATTCAAATATGTTGATTCACTGCAAGGGAGCCGGTACGGACATTGTTCAAATTGTCATGATTATAATAAAATAGTTACTTGTATAGACACGAAACCTTTCATTTCCAAGCAGGGAAAATGACCTTAAGATGACACGTTACTACCTTTAGCTAAAATGGTTTCTGATTTAGCCACAAGGTCAACGATTTTTTTGGAGGAAAAAGTCTATAAAATTATCCCCAGTATGTTACTGGTGCTTTATTTTATCGACCCCGTAAATACTTAGATACATATCATCTCTCAGCTACTGGACATGTATGTTACCATGACTAAACTTTAGTGACCTCACAAGGATGAAAAGCAGTTACAGGTCTGGGGCGGCCAGCACGTGGGACACCATTAGCTCATATTTCAGAAAGATGGGGAGGGCGAGAGAGATGGAGGCGATGACAGTGGGGGTTCGGCTCTTCCGTGTTCGGACACATTGGTAAGCACTTGGAATTCGGTTTGTTTCTAGCTCTCTCCTACAATATTGTGAGGGTGTTTACATAGGGGTTATTGGTGTGCCAACTATATATATATATATAGTTGGCACACCAATAAAGATCCTTATCCGCTATATGTGTGTGTGTGTGTGTGTGTGTGTGTGTGTGTGTGTGTGTGTGTGTGTGTGTGTGTGTGTGTGTGTGTGTGTGTGTGTGTGTGTGTGTGTGTGTGTGTGTGTGTGTGTGTGTGTGTGTGGTTGATGACTGTGTAAGAAAACTAACACTGACTTGTACAGTTAGGCAGATAGAGATGGGCGTATTCGATAACGTTTGCAGTCGTTTCACCTCCAAGAAAGGATTACGTTGGAAAATATGGAAAATATAGTCTTGTCAACAATATGTCTGAGAGAAAGACAAGGGCATCACAGAAAGAAATCATTTGATCGTATGTCTATCTGATGAGGGTCTATAACATATATGTCATGGTTAGTTATTGATTAATACTTCATAACAAACACACACTTAAGTTTCTTACTTGGATACCACTGAGTTACCACACAGCCACTGGGGTAAGAAACTCTCAGAAGAGCTGGACAG
>OZ024750.1:27675505-27678005 GCA_964016885.1 Eledone cirrhosa | reverse complement strand
CACACATATATAGGGAGCTGGTGATTCATATGTATATATATATATATATATATATATATATATATATATATATATATATATATATATATATATGAATCACTAGCTCCCTAAGGACAACTGACGCTGCACACCAGGTCCGGACACGGAAGAGCCAAACTCGCACTGTCATCGCCTTCCCCTTCTCTCTGTATTATGAGCAAATGGGGTCCCATGTGCTGGCCGACCCATAGCCCCGGCGGACAGTACATTGAAATAGTATTTCACATCTTGCCACACCTTCAGTCGTTGGACCGGAAATTTACTCATTCTCACACGCCGGTCGTCAGACAAACACCCACACACAGACACAAACAGACACACAACCACATTCACACAGACAGACACAGACACACATCCAGATTCACACAGACAGACACCCACCCACACTTTCAGGAAGACTCATACACATACAAACGTATAGGCACATAAAAGTACTCTGTGGATTGTGGTTTTCGCGTGTCAGACTTAAAGATATTACATAGCTTATACTATCATATTAATACAGACGCGTATTGTTCGATTTTAAGTTTTTTTCAAGTCTTTTTCATTCAATATATATATATATATATATATATATATATATATTGGTAAACGGAATAGAAAATGCTGACAAATTGTTCACAGTTGAAAAATGGTTTAATTAGGAATAAAAGAGTATTAGTGATTGTATGGGTTAGTATTCAGTTGTGGTTTTAAGTTTTTACTTAAAACCACAACTGAATACTAACCCATACAATCACTAATACTCTTTTATTCCTAATTAAACCATTTTTCAACTGTGAACAATTTGTCAGCATTTTCTATTCCGTTTACCAATATATAATAACTTGTGTGTTACACCTCTATTCTTTTAACTATATATATATATATATATATATATATATATATTGAATGAAAAAGACTTGAAAAAAACTTGAAATCGAACGCACCAAAGTACTCAATACTTAGGGTAGTAGAGTGGGTAATACGAACAAGTAGCCCCGACGGCTCAGCTCAAGCCGTTTCGACGGCTAATTCTGGACCATATATATATTTTTATTTAGGTTTGTAGGTTCACCACTGGATAGAATTGATCATTCCGTATGGTCAATCTCGATGTAATATCATGGAGAGTACTCAACGTAATGCAGCTCACCCGTCTTGGTTTGAGTAGTTGGTGGTGCGAGTACGGAGTTAATATGATAAAATAACAGGAGGCTGGACTGGTGTAAATCCTTGAAAGGTTTCTTATACTATGATCATTTCAAAGACCGGGTTCCGTATGAATGCGGTGATATCATCAGGTATTCGAAATATAACAAAGGAATATAACAGATAAAATCCATGGGGCTGAAAATCACAGACCCGAGGACGACCGACCATCTAGCATCTTCTACCCCAGTCGGTCGCCCTCAAGTATATGTATATTTGTGTGTGTATATATATATATATATATAAATATAAAAATAGAGGTGTGACACACGAGTTGTGATATATTAGTAAAAAGGAAAAGAAAATGCTGACAAATTTTTCCCAGTGAAAAATAGTTTAATTAGGAATAAGTATAAATTAGTAATAAGTATTAGTTAGTATTCAGTAACTGAATACTAACTAATACTTATTACTAATCTATACTTATTCCTAATTAAACTATTTTTCACTGGGAAAAATTTGTCAGCATTTTCTTTTCCTTTTTACTAATATATATATATATATATATATATATATATATATATATATGACGTTATAGTCACTCATATATATATATATATATATATATATATATATATATATATATATATATATATATATATATATATATATATATATATATATATATGACGTTATAGTCACTCATATATTATGAAATACTGTTGGCTTCACGCTCACAATAATTTCTATACTTTCATTCATTTATATATATATATATATATATATATATAAATGAATGAAAGTATAGAAATTATTGTGAGCGTGAAGCCAACAGTATTTCATAATATATGAGTGACTATAACGTCATATATATATATATATATATATATATATATATATATATATATACCATATACATAAAATGCTACATCTTCGAAACATATATAATAAAATAAATAGAGATGATATAAAGTATATAATTTTCGTTTATTACTACTATTATTATAATACGTATATATATACGTATATATATATATATATATATATATATATATATATATATATATATATATATATATATATATATATATTTATGCGTGTATATATATATATGTGTGTGTGTGTGTGTATACAGACATATATACATGCTTGATGAGGAGGGTGATTTAGTGATTTTGACGTACATACCTACACAAAAACATATTTCTATAATTGCTCTACAAATCCCGCCGAGGTTAACTTTGCCTTTCATCTTTACGGGGTCGATAAAATAAAGTACCAGTAATACACTGGGTAATTGCTGGCCTTGTGCCAAAAGTAGAAACAATTA
>OZ024750.1:27668005-27670505 GCA_964016885.1 Eledone cirrhosa | reverse complement strand
GTGTATGTGTGTGTGTGTATATATACACACAAACACACACAGAAACAGACACACACATATATTGGGTCGTCAATTATGAAATTTGTGGAAGTTTGTAGAAAAAAAAAGAAATTTTTACAAATTTCACTCTTGACGCCCCAATATATTCCTACTTTCTTTAATATCATACCACTATACATCAATACAGAAAATGATCCTATACAACTCCAAGGTCCCTGGACAGATTCCTCCATAAATCCTGGATAAACTGCTATACACCTGGACATGTTGTCGGCAACAATAACACCTTATTGAGGTGTGCAGCGTCATCTGAAAAACTTCGTCAGGGACTTCTATTAAGTTAGACATGACCCCAGTTAATACTGACCAAAAGCTGTCAATATTTTATACACACACACACACACACACACACACACACACACACACACACACACACACACACACACACACACAAACACACACACACACACAGACAGACATATATATATATATATATATATAGGAAAAGAGTAAGGACCTCGATGGCTGGGCTAAGGTCCAGCCGTTTCGACAGCTAGATCCGAACTCATATACACACACACACACACACACACATATATATATATATATATATATATATAGAGAGAGAGAGAGAGGGAGACTATATATATATATATATATATAGAGAGAGAGAGAGAGAGAGACTAGGTGTAAAATTTTCATTACATTGAGGTGTGACGAGCGTTTCGCGATAGATCAGCTCATGGCTCGATCTCTATCGATCGGGCCCGACACTGGAATCAAAAGCTCATCAGACTTCTGTTATGGTAAAGATAGAATTGCCTTACAGCGTCACATCTCAATAAATGTAATGAAAATGCAACATCTCGTCCATATTATTATAATTATTGCACTCTACTTAGTACAACACGAAAATACCTACTGGAGACCACGCATCGAGTGCCCACTTTGGTGAACCGACAAAAACTGGATGTTAAAATTCCTATATATACATACATACACACATATATATATATATATATATATATATATATATATATATATATATACATATATACATATATACATATACATGTCTCTCACTCCCTCCAACGTCCGGCACCGTACGAAATTCTTTTCTCGCTCACTTTTCGCGCGGTACGGATGGTCTTTCGTCTTCTCGTCAATGTTCACAAATTCTTATGTTCAAATGAATCACTGACTTGATTTTCTCATTTTCCTCTCTTTACGTTGCCTCAGCATTTTTGTTTGTTCACCTGTCTCTCTTTCTCCACCCAATTTTTTTTCATCCCAATAACTTATTTTAGTTATTGTTCGCGCTGGCTGGAGGTATCTGATATATAATGCGAAGAAATACCTATGAAGGATAGTCCCAGCTTCTCTTTTTAATTTTTACTTCATATATATATACACACACACACACACACACACACACATATATATATATATATATATATATATATATATATATATATATATATATATATATAAATATTTATTTATACACACACACATATATATATATATACTCATATATATATATGCATATATATATATATATATATATATATATATATATATATATATATATATATATATATATATATATATATAAATTAATAAAATAATGAATAAACAAAGAAACAGTTCCTTATATTAAAAAAATTCATCATTTTACGATCGTTTCTAGGATATATATGTGTTAGAGTTGGTATGCATATTCTATAGATCTATGTACAATATTTATACAAACTATCAGAGGGAATATACATACCTACATTTATCTACATATATATATATATATATATATATATATAAATATTTATTTATACACACACACATATATATATATATACTCATATATATATATGCATATATATATATATATATATATATATATATATATATATATATATATATATAAATTAATAAAATAATGAATAAACAAAGAAACAGTTCCTTATATTAAAAAAATTCATCATTTTACGATCGTTTCTAGGATATATATATGTTAGAGTTGGTATGCATATTCTATAGATCTATGTACAATATTTATACAAACTATCAGAGGGAATATACATACCTACATTTATCTACATATATATATATATATATATATATATATATATATATATATATATATATATATTATAATAAAATAACTGGACTTGTGTAAATCCTTGAAAGTTTTATTTAGCCGGTAAAGTGGAAGATGCTAGATGGTCGGTCGTCCTCGGGTCTATGATTTTCAGCCCCATGGATTTTATCTGTTACATTCATTTATTATATTTCGAACACCTGATGATATCACCGGATTCATACGGAACCCGGTCATTGAAATAATCATAGTATAATAAAACTTTCAAGGATTTACACAAGTCCAGCCTCCTGTTATTTTATTATAATATTTAAATCCGTACTCGCTCCACCAACTACACAAACAAAGACGGTTGAGCTGCTTTACGTTGAGTACTCTCCATATTATTACATCAAGATTGAC
>OZ024750.1:27660505-27663005 GCA_964016885.1 Eledone cirrhosa | reverse complement strand
GGTTGGGTTCGTGAATACTTCTATATTTCTTGACTTCCACTGGTTTCAGTCATTAGACTGCGGCCTTGCTGGGACACCACCGGGACATTAACACAGGCAGAGTTACAAACATAAACATAGACACGGGTACACATACATACATACATACATACATACATACATACATACATACATACATACATACATACATACATACATACATGCATACACACATACATACATGATGATGACTGCCCCCTCGTTATCGAGTATGGCCATTGCACGATATACCATTATTAATAATTATTAATTAATTCTATCGTCCAATGCCTGTGCGTGAAGATATATTTTAAAGTGAGGAAAGACTGTGCACTGAGCCAATCCCACTCTCTGAGCGGCAGTAGCTATAACCCGAAAAGAAGAAAAGATCAACATCATCGGTAACTAGTGAGCCGCAGGTTTATATCGGAATTATCCCAGTTTCCTGAGTTGCCTTCTCCTAGAAGAATGCTCTGACAAAGCTTGGGGTGCTTCACTCCCAGCGGTTTTACCGCGCGGTACATGTGTATATACATATTTACACACTTTCGGATAGCCGTTGACTCTTATGAGTCCTTCCGCCCTTTGTCAGGTTTTGTTTTTTGTCCTGCAGGGTGTCCAAAATCACCCTCCTCACCAAGTAAACTTGGTGGGGTTGCCAGTTTAGTCGCCGACGACCCGACCGTTCGACAGGTTGTACTGGGTTACATGTTACCAGTAGCACTCAAGAGTAACCCTACATACATACATACATACATACATACATACATGGTGGCTGCCAACTCGTTTTCGAGTACGGCCACTATTTTATATCCATGTAGGAGAACCCCTACCGATGCGCTGAACGAGTGTAACTTTTTAGTCCAGCCAGAGACTTGAAAACTCTGGTACAAACACTACACTTGTGACAATTATTGACACATAGTGCTGGGCCCTTGGTACCATGTGATGACAAGTGCAGATAGATCTCCAGATATAGAGCAATGCCTGTGCCGTGAAGCTTTTATAGTGAGCAAAGGCACTGCACAAAGCCAGTCCCACTCTCTTAACCAAGATGATATTTACCAAAAAGAAGAACAAGTCAACATCATTGGATACCATCTGAGTTGCAGGTGTTATATCAGAGTTTTCCTTCTCCTAGAATTCTGCCTTTGACAGGTTTTGTTTTTAGTCCTGCAGGATGTCCAAAGTCACCCTCCTCACCAAGAAACCTTGGTGGGGTTGCCAGTTTAGTCGCCAATGACCCGACCATGAGGCAGGTTGTACTGGGATACATGTTACCAGTAGCACCAACTGGTGACCTGACATACATACATACATACATACATACATACATGGTGGCTGCCAACTCGTTTTCGAATACGGCCACTACTTTATATCCATGTAGGAGAACCCCTACCGATGCGCTGAACGAGTGTAACTTTTTAGTCCAGCCAGAGACTTGAAAACTCTGGTACAAACACTACACTTGTGACAATTATTGAGACATAGTGCTGGGCCCATGGTACCATGTGACGACAAGTGCAGAGAGATCTCCAGATATAAAGCAATGCCTGTGCCGTGAAGCTTTTATAGTGAGCAAAAGCACTGCACAAAGCCAGTCCCACTCTCTTAACCAAGATGATATTTACCAAAAAGAAGAACAAGTCAACATCATTGGATACCATCAGGGTTGCAGGTGTTATATCAGAGTTTTCCTTCTCCTAGAATTCTGCCTTGACAAAAGCTAAGGGGTCATCTCTCCCGGTGATTTTGGATGGCCATTGACTCTTAAGAGCTCCTTAGCTCTTTGACAGGTTTTGTTTTTAGTCCCGCAGGATGTCCAAAATCACCCTCCTCACCAAGAAACCTTGGTGGGGTTGCCAGTTTAGTCGCCAACGACCCGATCATGACATATATATATACATACACAGATATATACATATATATATATATATATTATATATATATATACATACACATATATACATACACATATATATATATATATGAATATTTTCGAAACAGCGAGTGGATTTGAAATTATTAGAAATGTTAGCTATCGCCGTATTTTGAGTAAAGAAATTAAAGAAATTATTTAGCCTGATAGTGGGGTTAAGAACCCTCGGAGAAATGGGAAAAGATGAGTATTGACGTACACGTCAATACTCATCTTTTCCCATTTCTCCGAGGGTTCTTAACCCCACTATCAGGCTAAATAATTTCTTTAATTTCTTTACTCAAAATACGGCGATAGCTAACATTTCTAATAATATATATATATATATATATATACATACACATATATATATATATATAGATACACATATATATACATACATACACACACATTTATATATATATATGGTGGCTGCCAACTCGTTTTCGATTACGGCCACTACTTTATATACATGTAGGAGAACCCCTACCGATGCGCTGAACAAGTGTGACTTTTAGTCCAGCCAGCGACTTGAAAACTCATACACACATACATACATACATA
>OZ024750.1:27645505-27655505 GCA_964016885.1 Eledone cirrhosa | reverse complement strand
CAGAATCACAATTTCCAATATTTAAAATATAAGAAATCCGTAGAAATTTCTAATAAAGTAAAACCTAAACCAGCTAATTTGTGGCTTGCTCTCAGGCAGAGCTCAGCTTGCTCTCAGGCCTTAAACCGCATGCAGCCCGCTTTTCCATTCTGTGTGGGCTTTTGAAAGAATAAAAAATATCCAACAAATTTTTAGTTTTTATTAATATGGTTTTGTCTATCTCTTATTATTTCAAATTAAACCACTTATTTCTGCAAATTTACATTCTCCTACCTAACCAAAATCAAGACACCTTTGAGATCACAAATGGTGGACACCCATCTAGAGGTTCGGTTGAAACTTCAGACCTCTATGTTACAACCAAATATCAAAATGCTTTCCTGCAACAAACAGTCACATCAAAGTCATTAAAAGTAACGTTTTTTTTTGTTTGTTTTTTTAAGATACATAGTACAGAGTAATTAGATTTTTACAAAATAATGTAGATTTTAAGAATATATAATTACGGTTTCTTGAATGCGGCCTTATATTACAAATAACTTAATGCTGCCTTTCAACATGAAAAGGTTCTTCAAGCATGGTCAATCGATAAGTTCTAATGTACTTAGTTCACGATTTAGTGCGATATTCAATAGACTAGTTAACTTTAAGAGTTGATACTGATATTTAAAGCAACATGCAGTCTAAACATATAGATAATAGAACCATGCAATCATCCACTCCTTTAAGCTCAGTAGTCTACATATTCAGAAATGCAGTAAATATGATATATCCCTCACCTCCCACAACCACAAACATATGCACCGTCTCACCTTTTCCTTCGTCATTACAGAAATACATTTTCTTCTGTAATAATATACAAAACAAAATCGCAGCCCACACCTTTACAGGCATAGCTGGCCTCCTATGAAGTTGCATCGTATATTTGCAATTAATTTTTCTTATGTATAGAGTACTAAGTTGCTCTTACGTAATAACACATATGTGTATTTGTGTGTGTACACCCCCCCCCACATATATATATATATTTGTGTATATATATATATGTATATATGTGTATGTATATAAATATATGTATGTTTATATATTTAGGGATTGTAACGTCCATTTTCTGTACCTACACCAGAGTGAGTACTCGATGTGTAGAATATCACACATCAATCTAAAACTACTTTTCATATGTTGATTTAAAACTGCACTATCCACAAGTGTTTTTTAACCTTCATATCATGTCCTCCTATTTTATCTGATGAAAACACAAATGTTATTGCATGATGATATTTGGTTTTGAAATGCGCATAATAAAATACATGGAACTCATTTAACCATCTTTTGATCTTATATATTATATATATATATATATATATATATATATATATGTATATATATATATATATATATATATATATATATGATAGATTCACTTTCAAAAAATTACACTCGATACTTGGGATATTGGACTATGGTTATATTATAAAGAATCGGACCCCGACGGCTGAGCTCTTGACGTTTCAACAGCTAGTTCCAGACTGAAATACCTCTTCCCAGAATCCATTCACTCTATTTTTTTTTTAATCAGACAATAAAATTCATTAGACAAAGATTACATGTCTTATTGTAATCCACTCTACTTTTAAAGATACTATCGGTAACTGTACAGTTCTGAAATAATAATGTTTCTTTAAACCATCAATAACATTTCTTCAAATAACATTTCTTCAGATTATTTTACTCTATTGAAAAATATATATAACATTAGATAATGCTATGCCAAGTATTGATATAAAGAATCTTCCAATGAAATATTACATAATGCTATGTCTATGTCTAGTATTGAAATAACATTTCTGTCAATAAAACATTAGATAATGCTGTCTAGTATTGAAATAACTGTTTCTACTTTAAGCACAAGGCCAGCAATTACCCAGTACATTACTGGTACTTTATTTTATCGACCCCGTAAGGATGAAAGGCAAAGTTAACCTCGGCGGGATTTGAACTCAGACTGTAAAGGGACGTAACTATGCTAGAAAGCATGGCGTCCAACCCTCTACCGATACTGCCAATTCACAACGATTCTTTAAATCATTTCACTCTGTTCTTAAAACGATATCGAAAACAGTACATCCGGTATAGAAATAACCTTATTTTAAGACCGGATGAACAATTATCTAGAATTAAAAAAAAAAAAAATTAATAAACAGGCCGTAATAGTATTCATACATTTCTCTGAATAAATACGTCTATGTTTGTTATCATAATTGTTGCATCTTATATATCATAGTATGTTTTCTGTCTACATATTGACCTTAAAAGGACCGACAAATACTCTCGTTCAGATACATAATTATAGAGGAATTACCCTTACGGTTATATCCTCTAAGATTTATAATACGATGCTACTTCATCGTATGCGCCCTGAGGTCGAAAATGTGTTGAGGTAGAATCAAAATGGTTTCCGCAAGAATAGGTCTACTTACTCACACATTTTGATTGTTCGGTGAATTCTATTTAATATTTAATCCAACATAATTGTAGAAAACCCCAATAGAATTTAGAGTACTTCAAATGATCTACCAGAGACGCTTCCATAGGACGATATTTAGAATTAGCGTGATTACATCAAAAATAAAGGCCCATGGAAAGAACACCGCTGAATATCTTACGGAATACCATCATCTTAAGAAAGCGGAAGCCGCTTGGCCACATGCAATGCATGCTCACAAAGAGACCAGTGAGAGCTTTGTGGAAGCTCGAGTGGAAGTTAGATGAGGTGGGCGTATGACACAGGACCCACGAGTCAAGACCTGGTAGACATGGACGTGGTCTGAGTGCAAATTCATGACAGAGCTTGCGAGCATGCTGTATGGAGATGTCCCTATTTCTCTACACGGCGCCAAAGGAACTAAAGAAGTAGATTTGACTGGACTATTAAAAGGTCTTAAGGCGGTGTATTGACAGAGTCGTTAGAACTGTGGATAGAATGCTTTGCGGTAGTCGTTTCGACTCTCTGCTCGCTGAGATCAAATCCCATCATGGTCAACTTCGCCTTTCATCCTTTTGAGGTCGATAAAAAATGTCAGTCTAGGACAGGGGTCAATTCTTCCTCTATATCTGTTTCTCATTTCCTTTCGCTCACTTTCCTTCCTTCTCTTGAAGAAATCGGATGTGTTCAAACCTGGTGAGGAGATGGCTTCCACCAGGTTTTAAAATACCCAAGAAACGCCGTATATCAATACGCCGCCCTTACGACTCCTTCAGGAATTACAGGACCATACATGCATTAGAAGGTCTTAAATAAATCGGGTTCTCGATCAGATTTCAAATTTCTTGATGAATTGCAGATGGAAGAGTTTCGCCCTTAATGTTTTTAATAAATGTAATACGAAGCTTACAACATTATAGTTCCATTTCCACACTGTAGAGTTTATATTTCATGCTTATGTAAGTAGCGATAGTTATTTTATGGTGGGAGGTAGATTTTAATGATAGAACTTGATAGGAAATACTGATACAGTTGGGAGCGTTCAAAGTAACACGACACACTCATGTGAGAACACCGCAACCATAACGGAAAGAAACAAAAAACACCAAAGAAGTTTATTAATGGAGCATTAACGAGGTCGTTCCACTTGCTAGAAATAGCAATCAAATTTATCTTAAATCAAACTCTATTGTTTTATATTAAAAAAAAAGTACATATTAATCATTTTGTTCATAAATGGACTGGGGTTAAATAAGAAAGACATCTTCACATTTGAAAGGGTTTTGCTGACAAGTACTTTTAGTTCAAGGAGGACCGGGAGATAAACAATAACAACAACAACAACAGCAACAACATATAACAACAGCCATTAATTAAACTGACGGTACTTGATCTAATCCTAATAATTGTTTCTACTTTAGGCACAAGGCCAGCAATTGTTTTTTTGGGGGGAGTCGATTAAATCGATCCCAGTGTATTACTGGTGCCTTATTTTATCGACCCCTCGGCGGGATTTGAACTGAGAACGTAAAGGGCCATAACTTTATGCTGCAAAGCATGGTGTCTGACGCTCTACTGATACTAGGCACAAGGCCAATAAATTTTGATGGAAGGGGAAAGTCGATTAAATCGACCCCAGTTCGTGACTGGTACTTTATTTTATCGACCACGTAAGGATGAAAGGCAAAGTTAACCTCGACGGGATTTGAACTCAGAACATAAATGGCCACAACTCTATGCCACTAAGCATGTTGTCCGACGCTCTACTGATTCTGCCAATCCATTAATAATTGTTTCTACTTTTGGCACGAGGCCAGCAAATAACCATTACATTACTGGTATTTTATTTTATCGACCCCGTAAGGATGAAAGGCAAAGTTGACCTCGACGGGATTTGAACTCAGACCGTAAAGCATGGCGTCCGACCCGCTATCGATACTGCCAATTCACAGACAATAATAATCCAATAATAATAATATACACTGGGATAATTGCTGGCCTTGTGCCAAAAGTAGAAAAAATAATAATATAGTAACTCTTTTCAGTACGTCGGTTTAATTTCTTAAGAACTTGTCCTTGAGTATTTTTATATTAATTTTTGTGTTCGTTTTTATCTGTTTTGTTTTCCTGTTTACTGTTTAGCTCTCTATAAAAAAACGATAGAAAGACAACTTTCTCATTCTTCCATGTCATAGATTAAAGTAATTTATTAGAGCAAATCAGAATTGTCTTTATATAAATTGCCTGCTTTGTTCTTAGCCAGACCGATGTATTGAGGAGGGGGGGGGGGGCGCTTCACGACAATCTCATGTAGCATCTCTCTCTCTCCATCCCCCTCCCCCTCTCACTGTATGTAGGTATATATATATATATATATATATATATACATATGTGTGTGTATATATATTAAATTCAAAGGGTATATATAATTAGACAAAGTCTATATATATATATTTATATATTTATATATATATATGAAAAGATTCAGAACCCATTGGATTGGAGTTCGGATTTAACTGTCGAAACAGTCGGAGCTCAACTGCCGGGGTCCTGAACCTTTTCATTGGCAGTATCGGTGGAGGGTCGGACGCCATGCTTTCCAGCATAGTTACGTCCCTTTACGATCTGAGTTCAAATCCCGCCGAGGTTGACTTTGCCTTTCATCCTTACGGGGTCGATAAAATAAAGTACCAGTAATGCACTGGGTAATTGCTGGCCTTGTGCCTAAAGTAGAAACAATTAACCCACTCTACTACCTCAAGTATCGAGTACTCTGGTGCGTTATGGTCCACCGGGTATCTTACCACACCCTCTTTGTTATATATATATATATATATATATATATATATATATCTGTCTCTCTATCTATCTACCTATCTACCTATCTATCTGCCTGTCTGTCCTTCTATCTACCCCCCCCCTTCTCTCTCTAAGTATATATATGTTGAACAATTAAAACAAATGGCGAAGTTTAGGGCTTAATCAGTTCATATTTGAAGTATGTAGATACACATACACACACACACACACACACACATATATATATATATATATATATATATGTATGTATATATATATGTATATATATATATATATATGTATGTATATATATATATGTATGTATATATATATATATATGTATGTATATATATATATATAGGGAGGGGAGTTTTTGGTCGTGACTTATACATTTAATGTCTTTATATATCCGCCAACTTGTGGTTCGACAAAACGAAATCGATAAAACAAGTGGCAAACTTGAAAAACGCCTACAGGTGGCCATATGATTGTACTAATCTGTATGTATGTGTATTTATGTATGCGTGTTGGTGCGAAAAAAATGAAACAGGGAAGGTGGAGAAAGACAGAAAGGGGTTAAAATCTAAAAATCTAGATACCGTAAGACATATAGAAATGGACGGAAGTGGGTACGAAATGATAAAAAAAATAAGAGGACGACCCGATTTTCATCATTGCTTTTAATTGAACGTTATAGGATGTAATTGGGATTGAGGGGGAAGGAGGTTTGGGATGCAGCCCCTGTAGAAGAGAAGGGTGAATAAAAAAAAACAGTTGACATGGGAAAGAAAGAATGAAAAGCAGGCAGTGAGGGAAATAGGGAGCACGTGTGTATGAATGGAAGGATGTATATCAGAGTATAGTAATTAGTTTGGCTTTTTTAAACCTTTAGTAAAATGTCACATCTTTTTCTGAAGTAAAAGATATAACAGAAATGCTGTAGAAACCATCGAAGAGTTAAAAAAAAGTTACTTGTTCGAGGGGTTGGAGTTAACGAAAGATTTTTGAACCCGTAGAAATCTATATTAGTTTAACTTAACTCAAATTTATTAAATATTCTTGGCCTCAGAGTTACAAATGATCCCTCCTGATATTACCAAAACTTTAGTTCAAACACTGACTCCCACTCAGCTTTTATTTGCCAGTGAAGGCAAAATCATACAATTATTATTTATACAGAGAAGGGCGGTGGATTGGCAGTATCGGTAGAGGGTCGGACGCCATGCTTTGCAGCATAGAGTTACGACCCTTGCCATTCTGAGTTCAAATCCCGCCGAGGTTAACTTTGCCTTTCATCCTTACGGGGTCGATAAAATAAAGTACCAGAAATCACTGGTTAATTGCTGGCCTTGTGCCCAAAGTAGAAACAATTATTTATACAGAGAAATCATGAAACGAGGAAAGAGCTTATAAACAAGACGAAAAAGTGTACGAAAGGAGGAGTAGTTTATACAAGAATGAGCGGCGGAGTGAAAGAGGTTATACAATATATGTGAAAGCAAGTTAAAACATGTATAGCTACAATAAACAAATAATTATATAAAATATCATCATGGCTTGGCTTCGGGAATGAAGGTTATGAAGGGGGTGGTCCACGTTGACTGCATGTACACTTGTGGCTGTTCAGGCCGGCACAGCCGCAACGACTGCAGCTGAAGGTTTGGCCAGGGTTTTATGACTTAAATTCGTGGTCCTTCCTCATGTGCTTTTTGCCCTTGAGGGTGGTTCTGTGGCTGTTTTCGAATGAAGAGACAGCATTTTTGATGTTGAGACACCAGGCGTCACGGTTCTTTATTATAAGATATTATAGTAAAACATACACTACGTAAACCAAGATTTATTTGTAAAAAGGCAAACCATCGACACATTGGTAGAAAGCGCCGACCTGCATTAATCAAGGCACCCTGCAGTTTAAATTACGTAAAGTTTGAAGGGTATTTTTTCTAAATTTGGAGGTGGGGAATACTCATCGACTTCCGTCGTCACAAGTCGAAGGAGTGGAATTCATCGGTGAAGTCTGTTTCCTGCTTTTATTGTTGCTATGGGTTACCTACTCTTCCTCCTTGTTACCAAAAGTTATGGATGAGGGAGAGGCTTTCACAACTTCCTTGATAACACGATCTTCTCTAACGTTTCCAAGGTTTCTCCCCATGATCCCGTGTAAACAATAACTACAAGAAATATATAATTAAAAAAACCTGAAAATAAAATAGGGGTTTGTCAACTAACTATAACCAATCAGTGGCTTCTTTCTTGAAATCTGTCTTTAAATATATCCCCATCATACAGAACATTTTCAATATTTCTACATTTCAGGGCTTCCAGCTTTGATCAGAAATTTACGTGATTCAATTCAACATTTTTATATTTCAAGGCTCCCAACTTTGATCAGAAAGCTACGGCATACATCATACAGAACGCCTACATTTCTACACTTTAGGGCTCCCAGCTTTTATCAGAGTGCTATGTCATTGAATTACATGACCATGAACTTCATGTCATCCCAAGGGATTCAATCCTTCTCTTATATTTTGCATGCCTTCCGCTTTCATTTAACAACATTCTTCCGCTTCCTTTTTTTTGGCGAAGATTTGCCAATCCTATCCAGTCCCCATTTCCTTCCCTATAGTCACAAGAGAATACTTTGCCACAACTACTTCGTCAGATAGTGTTGAGGGTGAAACAAGTACTTCGAACTTCTTCAGAGTGTCCTGACGGGGAATATTACTGATGGCGCAGTTGGTACATCAATTTCAATGACCAATTATTTTTGTTTAGTGGTTTTCTATTGTCCACAGTCCTCATTCTATTTCTTCTATTCTATTTCCTCAGGACAGAACATGTTTAGGTTGTTGTTACTACTACAAGTGTAATTAATAGCTGGGGTTTCTGTCTGACACAAGTACCATTGCATCTGTTTCAGTACAAACGACCGGTCACAGCCGCGTGACACAATAAGTATGTAGGTGTCCATACTGATTCCATCCAATGCCATATCATTTTTGGTCAACTCTACATTCAACGCCTATCAATACTGCAGTACAAAATTGACAACTACCCGGAGGTCAATCCCTGCCAGTTCTCTCTGGCTGCTATCATGATGGTGACCTATTCTTCATTTTGAATACCTGTCACTGTTGTTTAGAGAGTGGGATTGGTCCAGTGAAAGATTTTTCCTCACTTTAAAAAGGTTCAAGCCCAGGCCTCACTTGATCTAAACGACTTACATGTGTGTTACATCAGCAAGGGTGGCCATGGTTGATAAAGGTTTTTTTGTTTTCCCCCTTCGTTGCAGCATATGCAGAAAGGAATGTAAATCCTTAGCAGGGCTAAAAGTGGTGGTGAGAGTGATGTTGGTGGTGTTGGTGGTGGTGGTGGTGGTTTTGGGGTTTGGTAATGATGATGATGACAATGCGAATGACAATAATGATGACGGTGATGATAACGATGATGATAGTGATGATGATGATGATAATGAGGGTGATGATGATGGTAATGGTGAAGATAACACCGAGAATGATGATCCCCACTTCAGAGTTAAATAACAACATATCTGCTTCCAAGGAACTCTCCCAATAATTGACACACCCCATTGTAATAACCACTTCTCTCTTTCCTTCTCTCTCTCTCTCTCTCTCTCTCTCTCGCTCTCTCTCATTCTCTCTCTCTCTCTCTCTCTCGCTCGCTCTCTCTGATTCTCTCTCTCTCTCTCTCGCTCTCTCTCTCTACTTATCTTACACACACACTCTCTCTTATTCTTACACACACACACACACACATTCATTCCCCTCTCACTCTTTGTCTTTCTCCCTCACATTCTCTCTTTCTCTCTCTCTCCTCTCTCTCCTTCTCTTTCTAGCACAGTCACACACATCTATAGACACAAACACACACGTCTACACACACACACACACTCACACAAACTTACACACACAAAAACACACAAACACACAAACACAAAAAACACCCAAACAGACGCTTTTTTTAAGGAGTTTGTAAGATTGGTAGAATTTTCGGAAACACCCTTATAAAGTGTTTCTCATAAAGGTTTCTAAACTAGTACGGTGGTTGTGGTGGTGGTGGTGGTGTGGGGTATAAGGAGCCATTCTACCTAAACAATACACATATATGTATACATACATACATATTAAATTCCTATACATACATTTATACATACATATTAAATCCATATGATGGCTGCCCCCTCGTTATTGAGTATGGCCATTGCAAGATATAACATTATTAATAATTATCAATTAATGCTAATGTACAATGCCTGTGCGTGAAGATTTTTTTTTTAAGTGAGGAAAAAATGCGCACTGAGCCAATCCCACTCTCTGGGCGACAGTAGCTATAACCCGAAAAGAAGAACAGATCAACATCATCGGTAACTACTGAGCCGTAGGTTTTATATCGGAGTTATCCCAGTTTCCTGGGTTTCCTTCTCCTAGAAGAATGCCCTGACAAAAGCTAGGGGTCCTTCACTCCAAGTGGTTTAACCGCGCGATCAGGTATTCGGCCCGATTATTTCTATATACATGCCTATACATACATGTATACATGCATGTATACATACATATTAAATTCATATACATACATGTATGCATACATATTAAATTCATACACATACATATATACATATATATTAAATTCATATACATACATGTATGCATACATATTAACTTCATATACATACATGTAAGTGTACACATACAT
>OZ024750.1:27620505-27640505 GCA_964016885.1 Eledone cirrhosa | reverse complement strand
CATACATATATATATATACATATGTATATATATAATATAATAATATATATATATATATACATATATGTATATATATATATATTATATATATATATATTGTGTCAGGTCACCAGTTGGTGCTACTGGTAACATGTATCCCAGTACAACCTGTCTCATGGTCGGGTCGTTGGCGACTAAACTGGCAACCCCACCAAGGTTTCTTGGTGTGGAGGGTGACTTTGGACATCCTGCAGGACTAAAAACAAAACCTGTCAAAGGGCAAAGGAGCTCTTAAGAGTCAATGGCCTTCCAAAATCACCGGGAGAGATGACCCCTTAGCCTTTGTCAAGGCAGAATTCTAGGAGAAGGAAAACTCTGATATAACACCTGCAACCCTGATGGTATCCAATGATGTTGACTTGTTCTTCTTTTTGGTAAATATCATCTTGGTTAAGAGAGTGGGACTGGCTTTGTGCAATGCCTTTGCTCACTATAAAAGCTTCACGGCACAGGCATTGCTTTATATCTGGAGATCTCTCTGCACTTGTCATCACATGGTACCATGGGCCCTGCACTGTGTGTCAATAATTGTCACAGGTGTAGTGTTTGTACCAGAGTTTTCAAGTCGCTGGCTGGACTCGAAAGTCACACTCGTTCAGCGCATCGGTAGGGGTTCTCCTACATGGATATAAAGTAGTGGCCGTACTCGAAAATGAGTTGGCAGCCACCATTATATATATAGGAAATAAATTAAGATTGCCTTTTTAATATGTATTATAATTAATGTCTGTATATATATACATGTATATGTCTGTATATATACATGTATATGTCTGTATATATATACATGTATATGTCTGTATATATATATGTATATGTCTGTATATATATATGTATATGTCTGTATATATATATATGTATATGTCTATGCATCACCGCCATTATCAACCACTACTGCTATAATCATCATCATTTAATGTCACAATAATAATTGTTTCTACTTTAGGCATAAGGCCAGCAATTACCCAGTTCATTACTGGTACTTTATTTTATCGACCCCGTAAAGATGAAAGGCAAAGTCAACCTCGGCGGGATTTGAACTCAAATCGTAAAGGGACGTAACTATGCTGGAAAGCATGGCTTCCGACCCTCTACCGATACTGCCATTCCACCGCCCTAATGTCACAATAATAATGCTTTCTATTTTAAGCACAAGGCCATCATTTTGGGTGAAGATTGTTGCATCGATCGTAGTACCTCATTGATATTTTATTTAACCACTATGGAAAAATGAAAGGTAAAACTTACCTCAGCTGGTTTGGAAAAGCTCTATTTTGTTTGACCAATGAATTGTAGGAGACCAGAGCCTGTGGTTGGACAGAAATCTGCTGCTCTCAGGTCAGGTGCCAGAAAATGGTGGTTGACTCTGATCTAAGATTTGGACGAAGTCAAAGGGATCAGCGGTGCCCCGTCTAAGATGGAATTATTCCTGACAATTTCACGATGTATCATATATTATCAGAGCCGCCTTGTCAGAGACAAAACTATTGCCGACCATTTTATGATGTATCATACGTGATAAGATCTACCACTTCTGATACATAACTACTCCAGACCATTTTACAATATATTAAACATGATCAGAGGTAGCCCCATCTAAGACAAAACTATTCCTGATAATTTTACTATGTATCATACATAATCGGACTTAGCCCCATCTAAGATAGAACTATCCCGAACCATTTGACGATATGTCATACCCGATAAGAGCTGTTCCCAACCATGTTACGATGTATCAAAGAAGATCAGGCCGCCTTGTCTGAGACAGAACTACTCCCGACCACCTTACGATATATCAAAGAAGATCAGAGCTGCCTTGTCTGAGACAGAACTACTCCCCACCCCGTTACGATGTATCAAAGAAGATCAGAGCTGCCTTGTCTGAGACAGAACTACTCCCGACCACCTTACGATATATCAAAGAAGATCAGAGCTGCCTTGTCTGAGACAGAACTACTCCCCACCCCGTTACGATGTATCAAAGAAGATCAGAGCTGCCTTGTCTGAGACAGAACTACTCCCGACCACCTTACGATATATCAAAGAAGATCAGAGCTGCCTTGTCTGAGACAGAACTACTCCCCACCCCGTTACGATGTATCAAAGAAGATCAGGCCGCCTTGTCTGAGACAGAACTACTCCCGACCACCTTACGATATATCAAAGAAGATCAGAGCTGCCTTGTCTGAGACAGAACTACTCCCCACCCCGTTACGATGTATCAAAGAAGATCAGGCCGCCTTGTCTGAGACAGAACTACTCCCCACCACGTTACGATGTATCAAAGAAGATCAGGCCGCCTTGTCTAAGACAGAACTACTCCCAACCACGTTACGATGTATCAAAGAAGATCAGGTCGCCTTGTCTGAGACAGAACTACTCCCCACCACGTTACGATGTATCAAAGAAGATCAGGTCGCCTTGTCTGAGACAGAACTACTCCCCACCACGTTACGATGTATCAAAGAAGATCAGGTCGCCTTGTCTGAGACAGAACTACTCCCCACCACGTTACGATATATCAAAGAAGATCAGGCCGCCTTGTCTGAGACAGAACTACTCCCCACCACGTTACGATGTATCAAAGAAGATCAGAGTTACCTTGTCTGAGACAGAACTACTCCCCACCACGTTACGATGTATCAAAGAAGATCAGGCCCCCTTGTCTGAGACAGAACTACTCCCCACCACGTTACGATGTATCAAAGAAGATCAGAGTTACCTTGTCTGAGACAGAACTACTCCCCACCACGTTACGATGTATCAAAGAAGATCAGGCCGCCTTGTCTGAGACAGAACTACTCCCGACCACGTTACGATGTATCAAAGAAGATCAGAGTTACCTTGTCTGAGACAGAACTACTCCCGACCACGTTACGATGTATCAAAGAAGATCAGGTCGCCTTGTCTGAGACAGAACTACTCCCCACCACGTTACGATATATCAAAGAAGATCAGGCCGCCTTGTCTGAGACAGAACTACTCCCCACCACGTTACGATGTATCAAAGAAGATCAGAGTTACCTTGTCTGAGACAGAACTACTCCCCACCACGTTACGATGTATCAAAGAAGATCAGGCCGCCTTGTCTGAGACAGAACTACTCCCCACCACGTTACGATGTATCAAAGAAGATCAGAGTTACCTTGTCTGAGACAGAACTACTCCCCACCACGTTACGATGTATCAAAGAAGATCAGGTCGCCTTGTCTGAGACAGAACTACTCCCCACCACGTTACGATATATCAAAGAAGATCAGGCCGCCTTGTCTGAGACAGAACTACTCCCCACCACGTTACGATGTATCAAAGAAGATCAGAGTTACCTTGTCTGAGACAGAACTACTCCCCACCACGTTACGATGTATCAAAGAAGATCAGGCCGCCTTGTCTGAGACAGAACTACTCCCCACCACGTTACGATGTATCAAAGAAGATCAGAGTTACCTTGTCTGAGACAGAACTACTCCCCACCACGTTACGATGTATCAAAGAAGATCAGGCCGCCTTGTCTGAGACAGAACTACTCCCGACCACGTTACGATGTATCAAAGAAGATCAGAGTTACCTTGTCTGAGACAGAACTACTCCCGACCACGTTACGATGTATCAAAGAAGATCAGAGTTACCTTGTCTGAGACAGAACTACTCCCGACCACGTTACGATGTATCAAAGAAGATCAGAGCCGCCTTGTCTGAGACAGAACTACTCCCCACCACGTTACGATATATCAAAGAAGATCAGAGTTACCTTGTCTGAGACAGAACTACTCCCGACCACGTTACGATGTATCAAAGAAGATCAGGTCGCCTTGTCTGAGACAGAACTACTCCCGACCACGTTACGATGTATCAAAGAAGATCAGGTCGCCTTGTCTGAGACAGAACTACTCCCCACCACGTTACGATGTATCAAAGAAGATCAGAGTTACCTTATCTGAGACAGAACTACTCCCGACCACGTTACGATGTATCAAAGAAGATCAGGTCGCCTTGTCTGAGACAGAACTACTCCCGACCACGTTACGATGTATCAAAGAAGATCAGGTCGCCTTGTCTGAGACAGAACTACTCCCGACCACGTTACGATGTATCAAAGAAGATCAGGTCGCCTTGTCTGAGACAGAACTACTCCCGACCACGTTACGATGTATCAAAGAAGATCAGGCCGCCTTGTCTGAGACCACGTTATGATATATCAAAGATCAGAGCCGTCTTGTCTAAGACAGAGCAACTGCCGACCATTTTACGATGTTGTCAGAGCTGCTCTATCGCTACAGACATTATAAAATATGATCCCTAATTTGAGATTACAGTTTATAATTCCACCCTTAAACAAACACGGGTATATTTTAACATCTTTTAAACTGCAGGTTCCTCCTAACCAAAAAGCTACTTCCCGATATTTTAGTGTAGTTAACACATTTTAGTTAAGAAAGATCGATCACTGAAATGTCTTTGATCTTAGATCTGTTCAATGAGGATCGAACTGAGATTAAATAAAAACAATGTGACGACTAATACAACTAGTAATACCACGCCCCCTCCCATCTCACTGTGCATCACCCCAAGACCTAATTTGGCCCTTTTGAGTTCTTTAGTTTGCTACCCCTGGTCTACACAACGAAATGGAGTGTAGTGGAGTGTGTGTGCGCGCGCGCGTGCGTGTGTGTGTGTGTGTGTGTGTGTGTGTGTGTGTGTGTGTGTGTGTGTGTGTGTGTGTGTGTGTGTGTGTGTGTGCGTGCGTGCGTGCGTGTGTGTCTGTCTGTCTGTATATGCGTGTATTTACGCTTGCATGTAAGTGTGTGATTAGAGTTTGAAGTTGATTTATGACTTTATCAATGTCGGAAGAAAGGAAGTATCCATGATCCGTCTCGATATATCGATATAGTATCTGATATGTTTATAGACTATATAACTTTCCATGCTTCAAGTGTGAAATGTCAAAGTGATATTTTAAAGCCACTCATGCATAAGAAAAGGAAAAACCCAAAGTGATACTGTTTAAAAGCTGGAAATAGGTTTGAAATAATAGGCCAAGCTGATTACCCTGCAACTAACTGTAATAATTGTTTCTACGTTTGGCACAAGGCCAGCAATTACCAAGTACATTACTGGTACTTTATTTTATCGACCCCGTAAGAATGAAAGGCAAAGTTAACCTCGGCCGGATTTGAACTCAGATCGTAAAGGGACGTAACTATGCTGGAAAGCATGTCCGACCCTCTACCGATACTGCCAATTAATAATTGTTTCTACTTTTGGCACAAGGCCAGCAATTACCCAGTACATTACTGGTACTTTATTTTATCGACCCCGTAAGGATGAAAGGCAAAGTTAACCTCGGCGGGATTTGAACTCAGAATGGCAAGGGCCGTAACTCTATGCGTCAAAGCATGGCGCCCGACCCTCCACCGGTACTGCCAATCCACCGAACACCGTACTTCCTACCACTTCACTACGCCAACGTTTTTCATTTTTTTATTTCCATTCTGACGTCAATAATACTGGTTTCGAATTTAGGAACGATGCCAACAATTTTGTGGGCAATGAAAGTCGATTAAATCGACCCCAGTGCATTACTGGTACCGGATGTTATCGGCGCTGTAAGGATGACTGGTAAAGCTAACCTCAGCGGGATTTGAACTCAGATCATATAAGTGTGTAACCCTATGTCGCAAAGCGTATTGTGCGACGCTCTACCGATTACTGCCAATCCACCGTCCTCTCTGACCTCCATAATAATTGTTTCTATTCTAGGCGCAAGGTTTTGGTACGTGTTTATATTGGCAATTCAGGCAACATGACCATCCCGAAATATAACAAATTTCTCTCTCTATATATATATGTGTGTGTGTGTGTGTGTGTGTCTGTGTGTGTGTGTGTGTGTGAGAGAGAGAGAGACAGAGAGAGAGAGAGAGAGAGAGAGAGAGACAGAGAGAGAGAGAGAGAGAGAGAGAGTTCCGGTTTCAATTCAATCGGGGGTAGCCACAGTTAGTAAGGTACTCAATACATTAGTAGAATGAAAACATCAAGTTTAATATAGAAATGGCTTCTACATGATTTCTTTTGAATGAAACAGCTCTAGCCCTATAGAAGCCATTTCTACATTAAACTTTATATATATATATATATATATATATATATATATATATATATATATATATATATATATATATATATATATATGTATATATATATATATATAATATATAAACAGGGAGAAAAAGAGGATTATTAGGAAGAAAAATATATTTTTTCCCTTTTTATTTTATATATATATATATATATATACGATATTAACTAAATGGAAACTATATTTATAAAACCATATCTATTTCATTATATATATTTCAGGGATATCATATTAACAATATGCTATGCCTTCCTCAGACAAAATACAATATAGACAGTTTTATAGATAAATAGATTTGACATACCGTTCAACATCGACTTGTATTTGAACGGTATGTCAAATCTATTTATCTATAAAACTGTCTATATTGTATTTTGTCTGAGGAAGGCATAGCATATTGTTAATATGATATCCCTGAAATATATATAATGAAATAGATATGGTTTTATAAATATAGTTTCCATTTATTTAATATCGTAAATATACTCCAAATACTTGTTGAGTGCTTTTATATCAGTTATAAATATTTACTAGTTGTAACCCAACAATTTAAATATAACTTTCCATATATATATATATATATATATATAATTGATTAATTGTTTATGTTTGTTTGATAACCTCTGGTTGAGTGCTTAATACGGTTTGTCTAAAGGAATTTCATTCCTTTGTCTCAAATTTGAATACACCGCCAAAGCGGGGGTTACCTCCCTTGGAGAAAAACCACATTTCTATAGCGAAATTCACTGCTAGAACATACCCGCAAAGGCTAAAGAACACAAGACTTGCTGAAGAAGTAAATCCTTTGTTCTGTCGCCAAAAACCATTAACTTGCAAACTAAAGCTTCGTTAATGCTGTACTCAAATTTGTATATATATATATTTATATATATATATATATATAGAGAGAGAGAGAGAGAGAGTGAGAAAGAGTATATATATATATATATATATATATATGGTAGTATGATTCTTCTTATACTGTGTATATTTTCATCTCTGGTAGGAAAGGTTTCTGCCATGAAAGGATTAAATGTTAATATAGCCACGGCTTTAGTGAGAGAAGGATGGAATGTTTTCTTTGTTTAAGGTATATGTAGTTTTAATAAGGCAGTTAATTGGCAGAGTTGTTAGAAGGTCGGATAGAATGCTTTGTGGTATTAGTTTTGGCTTGCTACTCTCTGAGATTAAATCCCGCTGGGGTCAACTTCACCTTTCATCCATTCAAGGTCGATAAAAAAAGTACCAGTCAAATACTGGAGTCGAATCTTCCTCTCTGTCACCTTCTCACTTCCATTCTCTCACTTTGTAGCCTTCTCTGAAAGAAATCTATTGTATCCAGACTTGGAGAGTATTGGACTCGACCAGATATAAAAAATGCCCTAGAAATACCGTGTCTCAATATGGCGCCCCTATGATACACTCATGAGTTACGGAACTATGTATGTATCTGTGTAGTTGTAATATGTTTCGTAGGATATAATATATTATCTACATTAAGTTTTTGTATATAGTGTACATCAGGGGCGTGCAACAGGCGGCGCGAGGGGCTACAATCCGGCCAGCAAGACCAGTCAGAGTGGCCTGCGATGACCGTTTTTAATTTTTACCTAGTAGGCTTATTCATATTTTTTTCGTAACCGTAATACAATTTTCTATTTAGTTGTACCCCAAAATTTTATACTAACCTCAATAAAATGTGCCATTACTGTGCCCCAAATTGCTATATCAAAACCAGGAAAATGTGCCACTACTGTGCCACTACTGTGCTCCAAAGCTTTGCATCAATCCAAGCTTATCACTAGATTTGAAGTGAGTTGGGAGGGTGGTAGTGAATATTAAAGACTACCATTATATAACTCTCAAAATTATCAAAGGAATGGTTATGAATGTCTATATAGTCTACATCAGAGGCGTGCAACAGGCGGCCCGCGGGCCACAATCTGGCCCGCCAGACTAATCAAAGTGGCCCACGATGACCGTTTTTAATTTTTATCGTGTAGCCTTATTAATATTTTTCTCGTAACCGTAATACAATTTTATGTTAGTTGACCTATACTAAACGCTTCACTGATAAGATTATGTGTGTTATAATTTCCCAGTTCCATGTTATGGAAAGAAGTTGTGGTGAATCTTTGGATTAGTGCTTGATAAATATTAATGGCCCTAATAGTTGTCAAGCACTAATCCAAAGATTCACCACAACTTCTTTCCATAACATGGAACTGGGAAATTATAACACACATAACCTTATCAGTGAAGCCCTATAGTTGTTCCAATGTTCAAATGCGGCCCGCCAGTGGAATACGTTGCACACCACTGGCCTACATTCTTTGGTTTGGTAGGTTAGATATGATATAATGTTTAAATAGTCATGTTTAGATGAATAATTAATTAATTATGTTCAACGTTAGGATTTTATAGATGGGTGATTATATATGTTGGGCCATGGTTGGTTAAGTTTTGTTTACTACAGTTATGATGTTGAGCGGACGTGTGTGAATGTGTGTGTGTAGATTTATGTATGTATGTATATATATATATATATATATATATATATATATATATATATATATATATATATATATTCCAGAATTAGCCGTCGAAACGGCTTGAGCTCAGCCGTCGGGGTCCTACTCGTTCCTATTACCCCCTCTACTACCCTAAGTATTGAGTACTTTGGTGCGTTATGGTCCACCTGGTTCTTTACCACATTTCCTTCGTTATATATATATATATATATATATCCCCAACTAACATACTAACATCCCTCCCTTCCTCTGCTCCTCCCCCTCCTTATCACACGCACACACCCACCGGCACATATATACACGCGCTCACACTAAACACACACCCTACTACAACCACTAACCCTCACCCCCACACCTCTCACCCCCACACCTCCATCCCACCACCCCGCAACTAACCTCACTAACACCCCCTGACCCCAAGCACACGAACACACGCACCCACTTACACCACCCACCCCACACGCAACTAACATCACTAACACCCCCCAACCCCACGCACATGTACCCACACACCCCCGTACACCACCAACTCTACACACCCTACCACCACTAACCCCCACTCACACCTGTATTCTACCCTTCCCCACCTCCCGTATACTAACACCCACTAACACCCCTTCATCAAACTACACACACACCAGTACACCACACTCCCTCCATAGAACTACACACACCCTTCTCTCCCCGCTCCACCCACACCCTCGCTCCACACTCACTCATCCCACTAACACCTCTACTAATACACACACACACACCCTCCTCACGCCAACTTTCACACCTACCCATCCTCGCCCCTTTACCATTCCACCGACTGCTGCTATGCCCTCTGACCACCTCCCAGCATAAACAGACACACAGCACTCCCACTGCTTGACCACTTCCTGTTGCGCGCGCACCCCACTTCTCTCCTCTTCCGACCATCTCTTCATGGAATACTCTAAACATCATAGGATTTTACCAACTTTTCAACCATCCTCTTACGGAATCACCTATATAACTCACCCACACACACACCCCCAAACATTTTTTCTCCACACGCCACCTACACCCACAACACGCTTAAACCCCACACACACGTGCTTTCCACCACATATTTACACCCTCAGCCTCCTGATTCCTCTCCACCCACCCCTCTATCTACACACGCACAGACACTCCGACCTACAAACCCCCCCCCGCACACACCTCTTCCTGAACATGCAACCCCGTTCTTCCCCCAGCCCTTACTTTCACATACACACACACACACACGTACACCTACACACACACACCACCTTCAGCCCTCCCCTTCGGACACCCCATCTCCCTCTCCCCACTCCACCCGCCAGCACCCCCACACACCCCACACCCTTCCAACACCTGTTTTACCCCCTTTTAATTTCAGTTTATTTTGATCATGCTTTTCTATTTAATTTTATTTCATTCCTTGTATTTTGATCATGCTTTATTTTTATTTTTATTTTTAATTTCATTCGCACCGTTTCCTTTCGCTATATGTCTCTCCACCACTCCCCTACACACCCTTTGAACTCTGTTCCCACACACTTCTCACCTGAGGAAGGGCTTATGCCCGAAACGTCGTTCCCCACCACCACCCCACTCTCCAGAGCGTGAAATTAATAAACATTCGTTGTACTGCCTCTCTGTTTTGTTCCTGTTCAAATTTTTCCATTATATATATATATATATATATATATATATATATATATATATATATATATATGCATGTATATATATATATTAGATATATATGTGTGAGTATGTGTGTATATGTATGCATTTATATAAGTATTTGAAGGCTGTGCCCCAGTATGACCTTATCCAACAGAAAAGGTCAGTAAATATAGGGATGTATGATTAGATGGATATATAAATAGACAGAGGGAGAAAAGGAGAGAGAGATAGGTGTATAGGCAGATAGATAGATAGATAGATAGATAGATATGTTTCTTTTATTTGCCACAAGGGCATCAAAAGTGGGACAAGTACAATGGGGGAAGTTTACAAAACAAGGCGTCCTCAATAGGGAGGAGGCAATAACAATATATAAAAATAAAATAAAATATAACAAAAAATAGAATTATAACAAAATCCTCAATAGAGGATTTTGTTATAAAATGTAACAAAAAATAAAATTTATAACAAAATCCTCAATAGAGAGGAGGCGCCTTGGGGGGTCGCACACACCCCCGAAAAAAGTGTGCAACCCTTTTCCTCAGGAGCACAGAGAGGGGGTGCTCCCTCGTTCCTTCCTCTTTTCCACCTACAGGCTTATGTAAAGAGAAGGCCCATTCACACGGGCCATTCTCGCCACTTTCACCCACCTTTCATAAAAACGACTGGGGTGCAGCACCTCTCTCTCCATCCTGATCCTTCTTCCGAAATGATATCGGAAGAAACGGACCAGTTGTTGGCCAGAGAGAAAGGTGCCTGACCTCAGTCCTTTCAGACGCGTCCACCATACAACCTCTTTCGCCATGGCTATTACGCACAGAAACACCGCCTCTGCTTCATCTTTGAAGGGGGGAGGCGGCTTGATCATTACAATAGACTCGGTGGTCAACCGGATCGGTCCCACCCTTGACAGCAGTTGTTCGACATAGCCCCACAGATCGGCTACGCCCGAGCAGTGTACCAATGCGTGTGCAACGGTTTCCTCGTCGCACACGCATCTGGGACAGATCTTTTTGGCGGGGTCCCTACCCGGGCGCCCGTGTCTGTAGAGCCTTTCTCGAACGGGTAAAGCTCCTCGGTAGCACTGCCAGGCCAGGGACTTCTGGAAGTTGTCCATAGGTCCCGGGCTGAATGTCCTACCGAACAGGCTGGCCAGTTCGTCCTCCTCCATGTCTAGGGCTTCTCCGAGGGCGTCGTCGCACCTGCTGCGTACCAGCCCTCTATAGAATGTTGCGGTGGAGTCTCCACTGATAACCGGATCCGCCTGCCAGAGGGCGGTGAGCGCCTGGGCACACTCAGTGTGCCAGGCGCCCAGTTTTCTCGGTCTTTGCTTGACCCAGGATTGCAGCTCGGTGAGTGAGACGAGTCTGGGAAAGGTTCGTCTCACAAACGAGGCCCACACCGGTTGTCCGGTGAGGAATACGTAGAGGTGCCGTAGCCTTAATGCGTGTTTACGCATCATTAGCCACGGCATCCCCAACCCTCCTTTCGAAGGGTGTTGACAGCAGATGGATCTCCTCACCATAGGAGCCCGCCTCTTCCAAAGGAATTGGAAGAGCGCGCGCTCCATCTTGGTGAGGGTTTCCCTTGGGCAGGGCACTACGGTCAGGCGGTAGTAGATGACGGACGCTATGTAGGTGTTCGCCACCTCCGCCCGACCTTTCTGGGATAGTTTGCAACTGGCCCACTTCTGGGTCAGTGCAAACACCCTGTTCGTAACCTCCGCCCAGTTTTTCTCCACCTGGAGGTCGGGTCCGAACCAGACCCCGAGCAACTTCACCGGGCCCTCCATCCAGCGTCCGACGACGCCATCGGAGGGCATCGGTCTGCCCCTCCACGTGCCGAGTTGCAAACCGATCGACTTGTCCCGGTTCAGCTTAGCCCCTGTGAACTTTTCGTACTCCTCCAGTAAGGTGCCGACCGCCTCGATTTCGGAGGCCGTCGACACCATTAGATAGATAGATAGATAGATAGATTGACAGATAGAGTGACAGACAGACAGACCTGAAGCGTCGGGAGGTGGGAGGGGTAGATATAACTAGAATATCTATATCAAATATATTCATTCATACTTTTGAAAAGTCATCGCTCACGTTTTTCCACTTGCTCTTTTTCCCGCCTTTTTTTTCCGCTAACTCTAATCATGATCAGCATTAACGTCATTACGTCATAACACACTCCCATAGGCGTACCCGCCCTCCTGCCACACATACATATATATATATATACACACATACACATCCTCCAATATTCAGATACACAAATAGACACACAAACAACCTGAACCACGCCCAAACTGTTCACACACAAATTACAGTTTACAGACCTACCTAAATACAAAAGAAATACGTTAAGGTAAAGAATTGTTTTATAAAAGGAAGAGTTGATGATGTGGCAATTTATGTCGGTGGTTGTATGTCTTATATAAACACATCTACTAATTATAAACGCAATAACAAACATTGGTTAGTCGCCATTTCTAACACACCCACTTTCACTTATATGCAGTTATGCCACATTGACATTTTTTGTTACATAACTAAGGTACTTTTTATTTCACAGGAAAGGAGAAATGTTCAATTCGTTTTAGTCTTATAGAAGCCATTTTTATATTAAATTTTTGTTGTTCTCATTCTACTTATATATTGAGTACTTTATTTACTGTGGCTACCCCTGGTTTCACCCGGGATCTAACTTTCTATCCATCTATCTATCTATCTATCTATCTATCTATCTATCTATCTATCTATCTATCTATCTATCTATCACCCCATGGAAGTCGTGCAACCCGAACCCCGGGAAGCGGAAAGGTAGGTCTCTACACTCTCCTTTGGCTCTGCCGCCCACATGGATGTGTTAAGAGTAGGATGTTTGAATGCACGTGGCCTGGGCTCAACTTGGAAGCAAGCAAAGCTTCTAAATGACCTCAGGTCATGTAGTATAAATGTAATGGTTATCTGTGAGACTCGAATCAGCGTCGTGCGGCAGCTGGCCCCCACCTTCGATGACTTTGAGGTGCATGCATCTCTCTGTCAACCTGGAGGTGGGGGTGGGGTTGTCGTACTGCTGCAAAAACACCTGGGTCTTGCCGTACAGGTTGTGCACTCGGACCCTGAGGGTCGTTTGTTGGTGCTAGACATTGGCAATAGTGAAAGTGCGGCCTTGAGACTGGTCGCCGTCTACTCCCCTTTCGGAGCTGAACGGCCCGACTTCTTCCAGCGTTTGGAGACTTTTCTGGGAACGTCGGGTTCCCTGCTTCTAGCGGGGGATTGGAATGACATCCTAGATGCACGTTGGGACTATGCAGGAGCATGTCCTAATAGAGGGGGGTGTAACAGCCTCAAGGGGTTACTCGACCGTTTTAACTTGGTCGATAGATATCGACTAGATTTTCCAACTGTGCCTACCTGGACTTGGAGAAACCACAGTGGTCAATCTAGATCGTACTTAGATAGATTCTTAGTTAGAAGTAAGGATAGGGACATATTAAGCTGTCCAGAAATGCGCACGGTTGGCTACACGGATCACAAATTAGTGACCTGCGTGGTCAATCTCGAGAAAACACATAAACAGGGTCCCGGTTACTGGAAACTTAATTTGTCTTTACCGGCAAAAGAGACATACAGAAACCGGATTAGCAGATTAGTTAAGGAGAGGTTGACGGGTGCAATCGTCAACAACCGATGGTGGGCATCTCTCAAAAGAGAGATTAGAACAGAATCAATAAGTTATAGCTGCCGATAGGAATAGAAACGAGAAAGAATTAACAGGTAAATTAGAAGAGGCAATCAAGAGCGAAGATGTGGCCAGAGTGCTGGCATCGAGGACGGCCTTGAACCAGTTTTTCGATGCAAAGCACGAAGGCTGCGTCATTCGAAGTAAAATACGTGCTCTAGGTAATGAGGGGGCCAAAGCCGTTGGCTGGGCCCTCGGGACAGAAGCTAAGAGTGGAAATCGATCCACCATCCGGTCGTTGCAAGACGAAGATGGACGGGTGATCCGGGAGACTAAGCAGATGTGCGAGGCCTTTCAAAGGCACTTTTCCCGATTGTTCGGGGGAGGCGAGGGTCCGGGCGGGGGCGTGGATTTCGGTCCATACCTCGACGGCCTGCCGCGTCTCTCGAGCGAAGAGGCAGAGTCCTGCGAGGGACCAATCTCGGCTGATGAGATCGGAGATGCTCTGAGCCAATGTAGCAGACGTAAATCTCCAGGTCTCGATGGTATACCTTACGAACTTTATTTAGCAATGCCGGTCTTCTTCTCAGAACTCCTCGAAGCGGTCTACTGAAATTGGCAGCAGAACGGGAGAATTCCTTGTTCTGTAGCCAAGGGCGTAGTCACGCTGGTGAGGAAGGACGAGAACAAGGGAGATAGTATAAATAATTTTCGGCCCATAACCCTGCTAAACACAGAGTTAAAGATTTTGGCCAAGGTGTTAGCAAAGAGGTTGGCGTTGTCGTGGGTGGCCTGGTGGGAGATGCGCAGACATGTGCTATCCCATCCAGGTCCATTCACGATAACCTCCACCTCATGCGATACATCATAGAGAGGGTTGGCAACAAACCCGGCTTCGGTGGGGCCCTGATCAACTTGGATCAGTCTAAGGCCTTCGATAGGGTCGACCATGGTTACCTGGATGCGGTGCTAGCGGCGGCTGGGTTCGGTCCTGTTTTCAGAGGCTGGATCACTGCCTTACATAGCAACCACATCTGTTCTAGGATCAAGGTGAACGGCTACCTTTCGAAGCCGTTCGAAATCACACGATCCATTCGACAGGGGTGCCCTCTCTCCTCCCTTCTGTATGTGTTGACTCTCGAGCCACTACTGCGGAAGTTGGAGTTGTTGCAGGGCATCCCTTTGGAACCGGGATTGCGGAAAGCGGTGTCGGCCTACGCCGATGACGTGACAGTAATGGTGTCGACGGCCTCCGAAATCGAGGCGGTCGGCACCTTACTGGAGGAGTACGAAAGGTTGTCAGGAGCGAAACTGAACCGGGAAAAATCCATCAGGCTGCAACTCGGAACGTGGAGAGGCAGACCGATGCCTCCTGACGGTGTCGTCGGACACTGGACGGAGGGCCCGGTAAAGTTGCTTGGGGTCTGGTTTGGACCGGACCTCCAGGTGGAAAAGAACTGGAACGAGGTTACGAACAAGGTGTTTGCACTAACCCAGAAATGGGCCAAGTGTAAGCTGTCCCTAAAAGGCCGGGCGGAGGTGGCGAACATTTACATAGCGTCCGTCACTTACTACCGCCTGACTGTCGTGCCTTGCCCTAAGGAAACACTCACCACCATGGAACGCATGCTCTTCCAATTTCTTTGGAAGAAGCGCCCTCCTATGGTGAGAAGATCCATCTGCTGCCAACAACCTTCGAAAGGAGGGCTGGGGATGCCGTGGTTGATGATGCGTAGGCACGCATTAAGACTACGGCACCTACAGGTATTCCTCACTGGTCAACCGGTTCGTGAAACGAGCCTTTCCGAGACTCGTCTCGCTCACCGAGCTACAGTCCTGGGTCAAGCAAAGATCCGGAAAACTGGGAGACTGGCACACTGAGTGTGCTCAGGCGCTCAGGGCTCTCTGGCAAGCGGGCCAGGCCATCGGTGGAGAATCCACCTCATCATTCTATAGAGGGCTGGTGGCTAGCAGGGGCGATGACACCCTTGGAGAGTCGCTGGACATGGAAGAAGACGAACTGGCCAGCCTGTTCGGTAGGACTTTCGGCCCAGGACCAATGGACAACTTCCAGAAGTCACTGGCCTGGCAGTGCTACCGGGGGGCTCTACTCGTTCGAGAGAGGCTCTACAGACACGGGCGCCCGGGCAGGGATCCCTCAAAAAAGATTTGCCCTAGATGCGTGCGTCACGAAGAAACCGTTGCGCACGCATTGGTGCAATGTCCGGGCGTGGCTGATCTGTGGGGCTACGCCGAACGACTGCTGTCGCGGGTGGCGCCGATTCAATTGACCGCCGAGTCCGTGATGACAATCAAACCGCCTCCCCTCTTCACAAAGGAAGCAAAGGCGGTTTTTCTGTGCGTAATAGCCATGTTGAAAGAGGTTGTTTGGTGGACACGATTGAAAGGTCTGAGGTCAGGCAACTTCCTCTCTGGCCATAGTCTGGTCTACTTCTTCCGATATCACTTCGGAAGAAGGATAAGAATGGAGAGAGAGGTGCTTGGCCACAGGCAGTTTTATGAAAGGTGGGTGATAGTGGCGAGAATGGCTCGTGTAAATGGGCCTTCTCTGTATACCATCCTGTAGGTAAAGAAGTAAAGGAGAGGGGAGCACCTTCTCCATGTGCTCCCCGGGCAAAGGATTGCACACTTTTTCGGGGGTGTGCGCAACCCCCATCACGTCCCCTCCCTTTTGAGGTTATTTTCGATTATTTTCATGTTACACCCTTTTTACTAGATTATATGTAAACTCCCCCTTGTATTTGTCCCTTCTTTTTATGCCTTTATGGTAAATAAAGAAATCTATCTATCTATCTATCTATCTATCTATCTATCTATTTCTTTTTTTCAAATACCACTTTGGAAGAAGAATCAGGATGGAGAGAGAGGTGCTGTACCCCAGCAAGTTTTATGAAAGGTGGGTGAAAGTGGCGAGAATGGCCCGAGTGAATGGGACTTCTCTCTATATCAGCCTGTAGGTTGAGGAAAAGGAGGAGGAGAGGAAAGGAGTACAAACTCTTCGTACTCCTGGAGATGAGGGTTGCAAATTTTTTCGGGGGTATGTGTTACCCATATGAACTGTCTCCCCCTATTGGGGAAAATCGACTAATTTTTAAATTGCATTTGTGATAATATTTTACACGTTTTTATTGTATGTAAACTTCCCCCTTTGTATTTGTCCCCTTCTTTTGTGCCCCTGTGGCTAATAAAGAAACATATCTATCTATCTATTTATCTATCTATTTATCTACCTATCTATACATATATATATATATATATATATATATATATATATATATATATATATATATATACATACAGCTCTGAGTTTTTCATCCTCAGTGTATACTGATTAATGTTCAGAGCCATCCTCAGCATTCTCGTGTAGCACCCATCCACCATCTGAGTGAGTTTCTTGGTCAGTGTCCAAGGCTCAAACCCGTACAACAGCACAGACTCCATTACAGAGCTGTATGGGAACCTCCCAAAAGTCAGCTCAAAAGTGACACAGAGGAGACTGAGGTTAGCTGGACATGCTCAACGACATCCAGAGTTGACATTGCACTCAGTGCTCCTGGAAGAAGAAGACCAAGGTTAACGTATGTTGATGCCCTAAGGACAGACACTGGTCTGTTGGAGACGCAGGACATGGCAGCGATAATGAGGGACAGAGACCGCTGGAGAGAACTCGTCCATGGATCTCGGGAATTTTACCCGCCCTATATATATATATATATATATATATATATATATATATATATATATATATACGTAAATAAGACCGTTATTACTCGAATCACTCAACTAACCCTCAGCAAATACGCTAAACCGACCGCCAACCTGTACCGATGCCTCCTGCCTAACAAACCGTACACACCCTCTAAATTTGGCAAATCAAGGGCAGACGACCCATCCTTGCAAACTCTGCTTACGCAACCGGACCGTAATAGCCAACTAATGGGGAAGACACAGGTTGTCAAGCTGCAGCTGTCATATTACCTAGATTCTATATAATAAAGCGAAAGCTAATATATATATATTTATATAAACACATATAATAATTATTTCTACTTTAGGACACAAGGTCGATAAAATAAAGTACCAGTAATGTACTGCGTAATTGCTGGCCTTGTGCCAAAAGAAGAAACAATTATTAAATTCTTTACTTTTTTAAAAGACTCAGACGAGTCCCATTGGGTGAAACAAGTGTAAGAGCTTTTTATAAATGTATTTTAATGGCTTGCTTCTCTTTCATCAACTTATTTGATTATATATATATATATATATATATATGTGTGTGTGTGTGTGTGTGTGTGTGTGTGTGTCTGTTGGGTATATATGTGTGTGTTGAGTATGTGAATATATATGTCTGTGTGTTTACATGTATATGTCTTGAGTATTCATGATCCTACACTGTCCAGTCATGATATGGAGGTAAACAAACATATGTTGCTTTAGTAAATCCTTATGGACTTACATTGTCCAATCACGATTGAACAAGCAGTTTGCAGGGCGAGGGTAAAGTCGATTAAATCGACCCTAGTGCATTACTGGTACTTTATTTTATCGACCCCGTAAGGATGAAAGGCAAAGTCAACCTCGGCGGGATTTGAACTCAGATCGTAAAGGGGCGTAACTGTGCTGGAAAGCATGGCGTCCGACCCTCTACTGATAATGCCAATCCACCGCCCTAATGTAAAATAATGTTAATAATAATAATATTAATGGTTTCTTATATAGGCACAAGGCCAGTAATTTGGGGGGAGGGGAAAGTCGATTAAATCGATCCCAAGTTAACCTTGGCGGAATTTGAACTCAGAACGTAAAGAGCCATAACTCTATGCTGCAAAGCATGGTGTCTGACGCTCTACTGATACTGCTAATCCAAATAATAATAAGCAATTTCAATCTCATGTTTTACAATTTACAAATTCCTTAGGAGCACACGCAATTGTAACCCAACATTCCCAGCCAGAATGAAAGTGTAATCATTGTATCGACAGATTAACATATGAAAACATCAAAGGACTCACAATTTCATTAGTTGAAACAGCCATTATGCTCCTTGCTTAGCACATAAAAATTCACCAAATACAAATATGCACGACTAATCTCTATATATATTTATTACAAAAGCGAAAGCGATTCCTCGGGTCCAGAACGTCATGAAACTGAAACTTGGGTATTTCCAACATGAAAATCTGAAAATATTAATCCCAGCAAATAAACTGAAAGTTGTTTTTCAGACTGTAGATTACTGGTTACGTAATGTACACAATTTAGTATGAAGTTGTCATTATTTATGTTGTAACTACCAACTGTGTTTATTATCTCTTAATGAACGTGATCAAAGCATGGCTAGGCTTTTGCTTCGACTGTTAATAGAACAGAGTTAAAAGAATTACCATCAAATACTCGAGACTTACTTTACTACTAAATTATGGTCGTGGAAGTTGTGGTTTTCCTAATAATGAATAATTATTTAAGGATATCAGAGCCGTATATTACTGAATTCTACTGGTAAATACTTTCAGTTTCAGGTAACTCAGAGAGCGAAAAAACAAATTGCTCACCAGACATCGTGATTGGACAATGTAAGTCCATAAGGATTTACTAAAGCAACATATGTTTGTTTACCTCCATATCATGACTGGACAGTGTAGGATCATGAATACTCAAGACATATACATGTAAACACACAGACATATATATTCACATACTCAACACACACATATATACCCAACACACACATACACACACACACATATATATATATATATATATATATATAATCAAATAAGTTGATGAAAGAGAAGCAAGCCATTAAAATACATTTATAAAAAGCTCTTACACTTGTTTCACCCAATGGGACTCGTCTGAGTCTTTTAAAAAAGTAAAGAATTTAATAATTGTTCTACTTTTGGCACAAGGCCAGCAATTACGCA
>OZ024750.1:27585505-27598005 GCA_964016885.1 Eledone cirrhosa | reverse complement strand
GTCGATAAAATAAAAGTACCAGTAATGCACTGGGTAATAGCTGGCCTTGTGCCTAAAGTAGAAACAGTTATTTCATTAATTATAAGGGCGGTGGATTGGCAGTATCGATAGAGTGTCGGACGCCATGCTTTCCAGCATAGTTACGTCCCTTTACGATCTGAGTTCAAATCCCGCCGAGGTTGACTTTGTTTTTATCCTTACGGGGTCGATAAAATAAAAGTACCAGTAATGCACTGGGTAATAGCTGGCCTTGTGCCTAAAGTAGAAACAATTATTTCATTAATTATAGAGTTACGGCCCCTTGCCATTCTGAGTTCAAATCCCGCCAAGGTTAACTTTGCCTTTCATCCTTAAGGGGTCGATAAAATAAAGTACTAGTAATGCACTGGGTAATTGCTGGCCTTGTGCCTAAAGTAGAAACAATTATTTCATTAATTATAACAACATTATACAACTTAGATTACCTGTCCAGGCAATATTTATTAGAATGGTGTTGAAATGTGTATACATTTTGTGGGGATACACACTGTGTCTAACAGTGTTTTCCAGGCTTGAATTATTTCTATTTCATTCGCACTAATGTCCGACCTATTACTTACGAAAATCAAGTCCTTGTTGAGTAAAATGGCCTACGTCGGATTTAGAAGGGCTGATCAATCTAATTGATGGATTCTGGCTGGAGTTAGCTGTCGATTATTGAGTCGAGTAAGATCGATACAGATCGAACCTTGAGCTGATCAGTGGCGAAACGCGCGCCACATACCAACAAATGTAATGAAGGAGTAACCAATCGTCCTTGTTATCCTTTCAATATATATATTTATATTGTTGTTGTTACAGCCTATGCAGGTTTAGCTGGCCTCCTCCAAGGTATATCTCGTTGGAGGTGTCTTGAGTGATTTGATGTCATTTCTACAGCTGAGTAAACTGCAACAACGTGAAATAAAGTGTCTTGCTCAAGGAAACAACACATCACCCGGTCCGAGAATTGAACTCACAACCTTTCGATTGAAGACCAATGCTCTAACCCCACTAAGCCATGCGCCTTCATATATATATATATATTATAGATATATATATATATATATAATGGCTTTTTTGTTTACCCCCTTTCGATTTACCTCTTTTTTCGACCTTCTATACACTATCCTTAGAATCTGCTGTATAGATTTCACTTTCAACGCTTGACTGGGTTTCCTCCACTCCCTCTCCCTCTTTCTTCTACCGGCAAGTTCAGCTACCCCTACCTTCCACAAAATGCCATGATAGAATCATATGTCTTAACAACAAACTTTTGACCAATCCTTGTGACAATCCCTATTTTACCATATATGGAATTACCCCCTGAGAAGTTTGGCTATTTATTTAACAGGCTAAAAATTCTTATTTAGTCCAGAATTAGCCGCCGAAACGGCTTGAGCTTTGCCGTCGGGGTCATACTTGTTCCTATTACCCACTCTACTACCCCAAGTATTGAGTACTTTGGTGCGTTATGGTCCATCTGGTTCCTTATCACATTTCCTTTGTTATATATATATATATATATATATATATATATATATATATATAACGAAGGTAGTATGGTAAGGAACCATAACGCACCAAAGTACTCAATACTTAGGGTAGTAGAGTGGGTAATAGGAACGAGTGCTAATTTAGTCCAGAATTAGCCGTCGAAACGGCTTGAGCTCAGCCGTCGGGGTAGGGCGGTGCCCCAGCATGGCCTCAGCCGGATGGCTGCAACAGGTAAAAGAGTTAAAGAGTAATATATAATTAAAAAGGAAGTTTAAAATGCACAGAAGTACATTTGAATTTTTTAATACATCCTGTGAGCTGAATGCATAACAAGAATCATTTCTTAATTGTAAGAAGTTCAAGATGAAATTAATATTATTTTTTTTTTCCAAGTTCTATTCGTAATAAGGTTTAGAATATTAGATTAATAAAGATGTCATATGACAATGACAATGATTAGGATGGTGATTATGGTGATGATTTATCATCATCATCCCCATGATGAAGAGGGGGAAGATTGTAAGGAGAAGGGATGAACTTTAAGTGAAGTGGTTTAGATAAATGCCAGGAGGTAAGGGGAGTTGAGGAAGGAGGGTAGTGTCCAGAGGGAAAGAAAGGATGTGAAATGAACATTGGTGTCAAAAACTAGAAGTTATTGGTGAGGGAAGGAGATGAGAGTGATAACAATTATAACGATGGTAATGATGATGGCAGTGATGGTGGTGGTGGTGGTGGTGGTGGTGGTGGTGGCGGTGGTGGTGTGGTGGTGGTGGTGGTGGTGGTGGTGGCGGTGATGGTGATGATGGTGGTGGTGGCGGTGGTGGTGTGGTGGTGGTGGTGGTGGTGGTGTGGGGGTGGTGATGGTGGTGGTGGTGATGGCGGTGATGGTGATGATGATGATGGTGGTGATAATAGTGGTGGTGGTGGTGGCGGTGATGGTGATGGCGGTGATGGTGATAATGATGGTGATAATAGTGGTGGTGGTGGTGATGGCGGTGATGATGATGATGATGGTGGTGATAATAGTTTTGTTGTTGTTGTTGGTGGTGGTGGTGGTGATAATGATGATGATGAGGGTGATGATGGTGGTGGCGATGGTGGTGGTGGTGATGGCGGTGGTGGTGATGATGATGGTGATAATAGTGGTGGTGTTGGTGGTGGTGATGGCGATGATGGTGATGATGGTGGTGGCGGTGGTGGTGGTAGTGGTGATGAAATGATGGTGGTGGCGGTGGTGGTGGTGTTGATGGAGATGATGGTGAGGATGACGATAATGATGGTGATAATGGTGGTGGTGGTGGTGATGGTGGTGGTGGTGGTGGTGGTGATGATGATGATGGTGGTGGTGGTGGTTGTGATGGCGGTGATGCCGATGATGATGATTATGATTGTGGTGGTGGTGCTGATTATGATGATGATGATGATGGTGGTGGTAGTGGTGGTGGTGATGGTGATGATGGTGGCGGTGGTTATGATGATAGCAATCATAAAATAAAAGTTTCAGTATAAATGTTGATGGTGAAATAATGCCATGACAAGGGAGATAACTAACGGCAGATTTTTCTCTTAAAAGTTTGATGTAAAGTGGAGTGATAAAGTGGACAAAAAGAAACCATGCTTATATACGCACATATACACACGTACACACACATATTGGTGGATGTTAATACATATGTATATATATATATATATATATATATATATATGGGTAATACGTGTTTCACCGAACAGATTTTCAACGGGATGAAAATCCGTTCGGTGAAACGCGCGTCCTCGAATTTGGTTTGCTAATTTTTTGTGGAAATAAATCTCCCCCCGCCCTCTCTCTCTCTCTCTCTCTCTCTCTCTCTCTCTCTCTCTCTCTCTCTCTCTCTCTCTCTTTCTATATATATATATATATATATATATATATATATATATATATATAAGTAGCACTCTACAATTTGTAGGACTGGAGTATAAAAATAATATAAGATCAAAAGATGGTTAAAAGATTTCCAAGTATTTTATTATGCACATTTAATAAAATACTTGGAACTCTTTTAACCATCTTTTGATCTTATATTATTTTTATATATATATATGTAGATAAATCTACCAAAAATTTACGGTAGTGTCCAATTCGTATGAAGAACTCAATGTAATCCGGATATCATGAAAAGAGAAGATGTATTCAAAAACTATCTTCGGTGAAAATTAACGGAAAACAGAGTCAAGATAAATTAATAAAGTAATGAATAAACAAAGAAACAGTTCCTTATATTAAAAAAATTCATCATTTTACGATCGTTTCTAGGATATATACGTGTTAGTGTTGGTATGTATATTCTATAGATCTATGTAAAATATTTATACAAACTATCAGAGGGAATATACATACCTACACATATATATGCTGTCTTCAGAAATAATGATATTTGTTTAAATATTTGTATAAATATTTTACATAGATCTATAGAATATGCATACCAACACTAACACATATATATCCTAGAAACGATCGTAAAATGAGATGAATTTTTTTAATATAAGGAACTGTTTCTTTGTTTATTCATTACTTTATTAATTTATATATATATATATATATATATATATACAATATATTAACAAATGGAAACTATATTTATAAAACCATATTTATGGCGTAGGACAGAACAAAGGAGGGGCACAAAAACAAAGAAAAGAATCCCCAGTCACTGAAGAGGTCACAGAATGTGTGACGAAAGAACTTTGACAATATATAAACAACCATCTGGTTGTGGAACCAACCAACCAACCGGAAATTTATAAGTTCCTAAATTTATAAATTTATTATAATAAATTGAAGTGAAATCAACTGGTGCGTGTGTTTCTTATTGGCAACATGACCCTCCCAAAGTATAACAATATCGGTTTCAACACACGTTTTCAGATAAAGAATCTTGCTAAACAAATTCAGAAACGACATATTTATTTTATTATACATATTTCACTCATTTGCATACTCAATCATAAATTTCTATCACCCTCAATAAATGTAATATCTCCACTATCCAGGAAGCTCCAACCGTTAAGGTTGTCTTTTTTGAGGGTATGTCAATATTTATTTATAAAACTAATTCTGTATTGTATTTTATCTGATGAAAGCGCACCATAATTTGCTTTGGCGGCTCTTGAAATATGTATAATAAAATAAATATGGTTTTATAAATATAGTTTCCATTTGTTAATATATTGTATATTTACTCCACTATTAGCTGTTGAGTGCTTTATAACAGTTATAAAAATGTTTAAGCTTGTTGAATCCCAACAAATTAAATATAACTTCTGCAGATATATATATATATATGAGAGAGAGAGGAGAGAGAGAGAGAGAGAGAGAGAGAGAGAGAGAGAGAGAGAGAGAAAGACTGACTGACTGACTGACAGTCAGTCTGTCTGTCTGTCTGACAGACAGACAGACAGACGACGGACGGACATAGACTGACAGACAAGCAGAGCAAGTGGAATGATAGGAAGGTGGTATTAAGTCACTCGTGTTCATAGCTGGTGGTGGTGGTGGTGGTGGTGATGTAGGTGGTGGTGGTGGTGGTGGTGGTGTTGTAGGTGGTGGTGGTGGTGGTGGTGGTGTTCGTGGTGATGTAGGTGGTGGTGGTGGTGGTGGTGTTCGTGGTGATGTAGGTGGTGGTGGTCGTGGTGGTGTTAGTGGTGATGCTGATGGTGATGTAGGTGGTGGTGGTGGTGATGTAGGTGGTGGTTGTGGTGGTGATGTAGGTGGTGGTGGTGGTGGTGTTACTGGTGATGGTGATGTAGGTGGTGGTGGTGGTGGTGATGTTACTGGTGATGGTGATGTTGGTGGTGGTGGTGGTGATGTAGGTGGTGGTGTTAGTGGTGATGTAGGTGGTGGTGGTGGTGGTGATGTAGGTGGTGGTGGTGGTGGTGTTACTGGTGATGGTGATGTGTACGTGGTGGTGGTGGTGGTGTTACTGGTGATGGTGATGTACGTGGTGGTGGTGGTGGTGGTGTTACTGGTGATGGTGATGTAGGTGGTGGTGGTGTTAGTGGTGATGGTGATGTAGGTGGTGGTGGTGTTAGTGGTGATGGTGATGGTGATGTAGGTGGTGGTGGTGTTAGTGGTGATGGTGATGGTGATGTAGGTGGTGGTGGTGATGTAGGTGGTGGTGTTAGTGGTGATGTAGGTGGTGGTGGTGGTGGTGTTACTGGTGATGGTGATGTACGTGGTGGTGGTGTTAGTGGTGATGGTGATGTAGGTGGTGGTGGTGGTGTTACTGGTGATGGAGATGTAGGTGGTGGTGGTGTTAGTGGTGATGGTGATGTAGGTGGTGGTGGTGGTGGTGTTAGTGGTGATGGTGATGTAGGTGGTGGTGGTGGTGGTGTTACTGGTGATGGTGATGTAGGTGGTGGTGGTGTTAGTGGTGATGTGGGAGGTGGTGGTGGTGGTGTTAGTGGTGGTGGTGGTGTTAGTGGTGATGGTGGTGTTAGTGGTGATGTGGGAGGTGGTGGTGTTAGTGGTGGTGGTGGTGTTAGTGGTGATGGTGGTGTTAGTGGTGATGGTGGTGGTGTTAGTGGTGATGGTGATGTAGGTGGTGGTGGTGGTGGTGTTACTGGTGATGGTGATGAAGGTGGTGGTGGTGTTAGTGGTGATGGTGATGCGGGTGGTGGTGGTGTTAGTGGTGATGTGGGAGGTGGTGGTGGTGGTGGTGTTAGTGGTGATGGTGGTGTTAGTGGTGATGGTGGTGGTGTTAGTGGTGATGGTGATGTAGGTGGTGTTAGTAGAAGTAGTACCAGTAGTAGTGCTGCTTGTGTTGGTAGTTGTAGTACAAGTACTAATGTGGTAGTAGTAGTAGTAGTAGTAGTAGTAGTAGTAGTAGTAGTAGTAGTAGTAGTAGTAGTAGTTGTAGTAGTAGTAGTAGTTGTAGTAGTAGTAGTAGTAGTAGTAGTTGTAGTAGTAGTAGTAGTAGTACAAGTTGTGGTATCAGAAGTGGTTGTGGTCGTGTTAATAGTACCAGTAGTAGTGATGGTTGTGTAGGCAGTAACAGTGGTAGTAGTGGTGGTAATAGTAGCAGTAGTAATGGTGTCCTTGGTGCCAAAAGTAGTAGTAGCAACAGTAGTAGTAGTAGCAGGAGTAGCAGTAGCAGCAGCAGCAGCAGTAGTAGTAGTAGTAGTAGTAGTAGTAGTAGTCACTATGTGTAGTAAATCTTCTAAAGATGAGATATGTTGATGGTAATGTTTGTCCTACAAGATGAAACATGGATGACAGTTACTGTCTGTATATGTCTGTTATAGTGCTTGTGTGTGTGTGTGTGTATGTGTGAGGGTGAGCCTGTCTGTGTGTGTGTGAGGGTGAGCCTGTCTGTGTGTGTGTGAGAGAGAGAGAGTGAGGCTGTCTGTGTGTGTGTGAGAGACAGTGAGCCTGTCTGTGTGTGTGAGAGAGAGAGAGTGAGGCTGTCTGTGTGTGTGAGAGAGAGACTGAGCCTGTCTGTGTGTGTGTGAGAGACTGAGCCTGTCTGTGTTTTGTGAGAGAGACTGAGCCTGTCTGTGTTTTGTGAGAGAGACAGTGAGCCTGTCTGTGTGTGTGAGAGAGAGTGAGCCTGTCTGTGCGTGTGAGAGAGAGAGTGCGCCTGTCTGTGTGTGTGAGAGAGAGAGTGCGCCTGTCTGTGTGTGTGAGAGAGACAGTGAGCCTGTCTGTGTGTGTGAGAGAGACAGTGAGCCTGTCTGTGTGTGTGAGAGAGACTGAGCCTGTCTGTGTGTGTGAGAGAGAGTGAGCCTGTCTGTGTTTTGTGAGAGAGAGTGCGCCTGTCTGTGTGTGTGAGAGAGAGTGAGCCTGTCTGTGTGTGAGAGAGACAGTGAGCCTGTCTGTGTTTTGCGAGAGAGACTGAGCCTGTCTGTGTGTGTGAGAGAGACTGAGCCTGTCTGTGTGTGTGAGAGAGAGTGAGCCTGTCTGTGTGTGTGAGAGAGAGAGTGCGCCTGTCTGTGTGTGTGAGAGAGAGAGTGCGCCTGTCTGTGTGTGTGAGAGAGACAGTGAGCCTGTCTGTGTGTGAGAGAGACTGAGCCTGTCTGTGTGTGTGTGTGCGAGAGACTGAGCCTGTCTGTGTGTGTGTGAGAGAGAGTGAGCCTGTCTGTGTGTGTGAGAGAGAGTGAGCCTGTCTGTGTGTGTGAGAGAGACTGAGCCTGTCTGTGTGTGTGAGAGAGACTGAGCCTGTCTGTGTGTGAGAGAGAGAGTGCGCCTGTCTGTGTGTGTGAGAGAGACTGAGCCTGTCTGTGTGTGTGAGAGAGACTGAGCCTGTCTGTGTGTGTGAGAGAGAGTGAGCCTGTCTGTGTGTGTGAGAGAGAGTGAGCCTGTCTGTGTACAGTGAGCCTGTCTGTGTGTGAGAGAGACTGAGCCTGTCTGTGTGTGTGAGAGAGAGTGAGCCTGTCTGTGTGTGTGAGAGAGAGTGAGCCTGTCTGTGTACAGTGAGCCTGTCTGTGTGTGTGAGAGAGAGAGTGAGCCTGTCTGTGTGTGAGAGAGACTGAGCCTGTCTGTGTGTGTGAGAGAGACAGTGAGCCTGTCTGTGTGTGCGAGAGAGAGTGAGCCTGTCTGTGTGTGAGAGAGACTGAGCCTGTCTGTGTGTGTGAGAGAGACAGTGAGCCTGTCTGTGTGTGTGAGAGAGACTGAGCCTGTCTGTGTGTGTGAGAGAGAGTGAGCCTGTCTGTGTGTGTGAGAGAGACTGAGCCTGTCTGTGTGTGTGTGAGAGAGACAGTGAGCCTGTCTGTGTGTGAGAGAGACTGAGCCTGTCTGTGTGTGTGAGAGAGAGTGAGCCTGTCTGTGTGTGTGAGAGAGACTGAGCCTGTCTGTGTGTGTGTGAGAGAGACAGTGAGCCTGTCTGTGTGTGAGAGAGAGTGAGCCTGTTTGTGTGTGAGAGAGACAGTGAATCTGTCTGTCTGTGTGTGTGAGAGAGAGTGAGCCTGTCTGTGCGTGTGAGAGAGAGTGAGCCTGTCTGTGTGTGTGAGAGAGACAGTGAGGCTGTCTGTGTGTGTGAGAGAGAGTGAGCCTGTCTGTGTGTGTGAGAGAGACAGTGAGCCTGTCTCTGTGTGTGAGAGAGAGTGAGCCTGTCTGTGTGTGTGAGAGAGACTGAGCCTGTCTGTGTGTGTGTGAGAGAGACAGTGAGCCTGTCTGTGTGTGAGAGAGACTGAGCCTGTCTGTGTGTGTGAGAGAGAGTGAGCCTGTCTGTGTGTGTGAGAGAGACTGAGCCTGTCTGTGTGTGAGAGAGAGAGTGAGCCTGTCTGTGTGTGAGAGAGACAGTGAGCCTGTCTGTGTGTGAGAGAGAGAGTGCGCCTGTCTGTGTGTGAGAGAGAGTGAGCCTGTCTGTGTGTGTGAGAGAGACTGAGCCTGTCTGTGTGTGAGAGAGAGAGTGAGCATGTCTGTGTGTGAGAGAGACTGAGCCTGTCTGTGTGTGTGAGAGAGACTGAGCCTGTCTGTGTGTGTGAGAGAGACTGAGCCTGTCTGTGTACAGTGAGCCTGTCTGTGTGTGAGAGAGAGAGTGAGCCTGTATGTGTGTGAGAGAGACTGAGCCTGTCTGTGTGTGTGAGAGAGAGACAGTGAGCCTGTCTGTGTGTGCGAGAGAGAGTGAGCCTGTCTGTGTGTGAGAGAGACTGAGCCTGTCTGTGTGTGTGAGAGAGACAGTGAGCCTGTCTGTCTGTGTGAGAGAGAGAGTGCGCCTGTCTGTGTGTGTGAGAGAGAGTGAGCCTGTCTGTGCGTGTGAGAGAGACTGAGCCTGTCTATGTGTGTGAGAGAGAGTGAGCCTGTCTGTGTGTGTAAGAGAGAGAGTGAGCCTGTCTGTGTGTGAGAGAGACTGAGCCTGTCTGTGTGTGTGAGAGAGAGTGAGCCTGTCTGTGTGTGTGAGAGAGACAGTGAGCCTGTCTGTGTGTGTGAGAGAGAGAGTGCGCCTGTCTGTGTGTGTGAGAGAGAGTGAACCTGTCTGTGTGTGTGAGAGAGAGTGAGCCTGTCTGTGTGTGTGTGAGAGAGACTGAGCCTGTCTGTGTGTGTGTGAGAGAGACAGTGAGCCTGTCTGTGTGTGTGAGAGAGAGTGAGCCTGTCTGTGTGTGTGTGAGTGAGAGAGAGTGAGCCTGTCTGTGTGTGTGAGAGAGAGTGAGCCTGTCTGTGTGTGTAAGAGAGAGAGTGAGCCTGTCTGTGTGTGAGAGAGACTGAGCCTGTCTGTGTGTGTGAGAGAGAGTGAGCCTGTCTGTGTGTGTGAGAGAGACAGTGAGCCTGTCTGTGTGTGTGAGAGAGAGAGTGCGCCTGTCTGTGTGTGTGAGAGAGAGTGAACCTGTCTGTGTGTGTGAGAGAGAGTGAGCCTGTCTGTGTGTGTGTGAGAGAGACTGAGCCTGTCTGTGTGTGTGTGAGAGAGACAGTGAGCCTGTCTGTGTGTGTGAGAGAGAGTGAGCCTGTCTGTGTGTGTGTGAGTGAGAGAGAGTGAGCCTGTCTGTGTGTGTGAGAGAGACAGTGAGCCTGTCTGTCTGTGTGTGTGAGAGAGAGTGAGCCTGTCTGTGTGTGTGAGAGAGAGTGAGCCTGTCTGTGTGTGTGAGAGAGACAGTGAGGCTGTCTGTGTGTGTGAGAGAGAGTGAGCCTGTCTGTGTGTGTGAGAGAGACAGTGAGGCTGTCTGTGTGTGTGTGAGAGAGAGTGAGCCTGTCTGTGTGTGAGAGAGACAGTGGGCCTGTCTGTGTGTGTGAGAGAGAGTGAGCCTGTCTGTGTGTGTGAGAAAGACAGTGAGGCTCTCTGTGTGTGTGAGAGAGAGTGAGCCTGTCTGTGTGTGTGAGAGAGAGTGCGCCCGTCTGTGTGTGTGTGAGAGAGAGTGAGCCTGTCTGTGTGTGTGTGAGAGAGAGTGAGCCTGTCTGTGTGTGTGTGAGAGAGAGTGCGCCCGTCTGTGTGGGGGGGGGGGAGTGAGCCTGTTTGTGTGTGTGAGAGAGACAGTGAGCCTGTCTGTCTGTGTGAGAGAGAGAGTGCGCCTGTCTGTGTGTGTGAGAGAGAGTGAGCCTGTCTGTGCGTGTGAGAGAGACTGAGCCTGTCTATGTGTGTGAGAGAGAGTGAGCCTGTCTGTGTGTGTAAGAGAGAGAGTGAGCCTGTCTGTGTGTGAGAGAGACTGAGCCTGTCTGTGTGTGTGAGAGAGAGTGAGCCTGTCTGTGTGTGTGAGAGAGACAGTGAGCCTGTCTGTGTGTGTGAGAGAGAGAGTGCGCCTGTCTGTGTGTGTGAGAGAGAGTGAACCTGTCTGTGTGTGTGAGAGAGAGTGAGCCTGTCTGTGTGTGTGTGAGAGAGACTGAGCCTGTCTGTGTGTGTGTGAGAGAGACAGTGAGCCTGTCTGTGTGTGTGAGAGAGAGTGAGCCTGTCTGTGTGTGTGTGAGTGAGAGAGAGTGAGCCTGTCTGTGTGTGTGAGAGAGACTGAGCCTGTCTATGTGTGTGAGAGAGAGTGAGCCTGTCTGTGTGTGTAAGAGAGAGAGTGAGCCTGTCTGTGTGTGAGAGAGACTGAGCCTGTCTGTGTGTGTGAGAGAGAGTGAGCCTGTCTGTGTGTGTGAGAGAGACAGTGAGCCTGTCTGTGTGTGTGAGAGAGAGAGTGCGCCTGTCTGTGTGTGTGAGAGAGAGTGAACCTGTCTGTGTGTGTGAGAGAGAGTGAGCCTGTCTGTGTGTGTGTGAGAGAGACTGAGCCTGTCTGTGTGTGTGTGAGAGAGACAGTGAGCCTGTCTGTGTGTGTGAGAGAGAGTGAGCCTGTCTGTGTGTGTGTGAGTGAGAGAGAGTGAGCCTGTCTGTGTGTGTGAGAGAGACAGTGAGCCTGTCTGTCTGTGTGTGTGAGAGAGAGTGAGCCTGTCTGTGTGTGAGAGAGAGTGAGCCTGTCTGTGTGTGTGAGAGAGACAGTGAGGCTGTCTGTGTGTGTGAGAGAGAGTGAGCCTGTCTGTGTGTGTGAGAGAGACAGTGAGGCTGTCTGTGTGTGTGTGAGAGAGAGTGAGCCTGTCTGTGTGTGAGAGAGACAGTGGGCCTGTCTGTGTGTGTGAGAGAGAGTGAGCCTGTCTGTGTGTGTGAGAAAGACAGTGAGGCTCTCTGTGTGTGTGAGAGAGAGTGAGCCTGTCTGTGTGTGTGAGAGAGAGTGAGCCTGTCTGTGTGTGTGTGAGAGAGAGTGAGCCTGTCTGTGTGTGTGTGAGAGAGAGTGCGCCCGTCTGTGTGGGGGGGGGGAGTGAGCCTGTTTGTGTGTGTGAGAGACAGAAAGAGTATGTGTGTGTCTGTTATAGTGCTTCTGTGTGTGTGTGTGGGTGAGTGAGCCTGTCTGTGTGTGTGAGAGACAGAAAGAGTATGTGTGTGTCTGTTATAGTGCTTCTCTGTGTGTGTGGGGGTGAGTGAGCCTGTGTCTGTGTGTGAGAGACAGAAAGTGTATGTGTCTGTCTGTTATAGTGTTTATGTGTGCGGGAGTGAGCCTGTCTGTGTGTGTGTGGGACAGAAAGAGTATGTGCGTTTGTGTTATAGAGCTTGTGTGTGTGTAAGAGACACAAAGGGTTTGTGAGTGTGTGTGTGTGCCTGTGTATGTGTGTCTGTCAGTAAGTGTGTTAGGGAATATGTGTATGTGCCTGTGCTACAGTGCTTGTGTATGTGTGAGAAAGAGCGGTAGTGAGCCTGTGTGTATGTGGGAAAGAGAGAAAGAGAGTTGCTGTGTGTCTTTTAGACAGACTGTGTTTTTGTCTGTCTGTCTGTCTGTCTGTCTGTCAGCGTGTGATGATGATGATGATGATGAACACGCAGCAGCGGTAGTGATGGTAGTGGTTGTGGTGGTGGTGGGATGGTTAGATTGCGGTGGTTATGGTGTTGATAGTGGTGGAGTCGGTGGTGATGGATATGGTGTTGATAGTGATGGTGGCGGTGGTGGCGGTGGTGTTGATAGTGTTGGTAGTGGCGGTGGTGGTGGTGGTAGTGGTGACGGTGGTGTTGATAGTGATGGTGGTGGTGGTGGTGGTGGTGGTGTTG
>OZ024750.1:27570505-27575505 GCA_964016885.1 Eledone cirrhosa | reverse complement strand
GGTTTACTCACAGACATACACAAATAAACAAACAGACACATAGACAAATACACACATACAAACACACACAAACACCACACACACACAAACAAACAAACACACACATACATGATTAAATATTCGAGGGTGTGCTAAAATATTCCTGGCTTAAGGGTATCTCGAAAGGGTAGAGCTGTTACCTTTACAAGGGATGTAAGACCGCTGCAATAAGTGTGTGTATCTGAGAGGGGTATATGTTGAATAAAATCATAATTAACGGATCCTTTGGTATTTTTTAAAACTCATGCTCCTATATTTTCAGTACCACTTCGTATGAGTGTGCGTACGTTTGTATGTATACTAACCTAATACCTGTCAAAAATGACGGGATTTGCATTAAAATATCTAATTTAATAATTCTAGAATAAACCATCTAATTTAATAATTTTAGCGTAAAATATATTTTATTTAATAACGTGTTGATAGCAACATTCTATATAAAGATGCTTGAATCGTCGATTTTATTTTTTACTTTCTCTCTCTTGTAGAGGCGTGTGACCTAAGGGTAAGAGTTCGATTCCTGGGCTAGGTTGCATGTTGTGTTCTTAAGCAAAACACTTCAGAGGTGTGGTTGTAAAGGTAGCGCTCAGGTTGTAAAGGTAAAGCTCAGTACTCCTGACTCTTTATGATATAGCCATACTCTATTAATCCAAGTAACGAGTATTCTATTAAGTAATGGTGTAACTAGTTTTTAACTAGTTCTATCCTGAAAATAGTACTCAATACCGCAGTAGAGTTTTATATATATAAATAAATATAACGAGAGAAGGATAGCGAAAGGCAGAAAAGTCAGACAGAAAGGATAGTGTTAGAATATGGTAGTAGTAGTAGTAGTTGTAGTAGTAGTAGTAGTAGTGGTAGTAGTAGTAGTAGTAGTAGTAGTAGTAGTAGTAGTAGTAGTAGTAGTAGTAGTAGTGGTGGTAGTAGTAGTATTAGTAGTAGTAGTAGTAGTAGTAAATGAGTAAATGAAAGAAGTGAGAAAATGGGGTCATTAATTGTTGATAAGTTGAAGTAGCAAATGAAGTCACAGTTAACAATCAACAATTTAAACAGCGGACCGACTTATTCATAGTTTTCTATAAATATCATTTATGTGGATTTTTTACTTGATATAAATATAAGAACCCAAAAGGGCATTGGAATAATAAATATATATATATATATATATGCCTATAACGATAACCTGTGATCCCGTATATATATATATATATATATATATATATATATATATATATATTTATATATATATAGAAGTTATATTTAAATTGTTGGGATACAACAAGCAAATATTTTTATAACTGATATAAAGCACTCAACAAATTATTGGAGTAAAAATACGATATATTAACAAATGGAAACTATATTTATAAAACCATATTTATTTCATTATACATATTTCAAGGACACCAAGTCAAATTATTGTGCGCTTTTCAGATAAACTATAATATAGATCAGTTTTATAAATAAATATTGACATACCCTTAAAGAATGCGACCATTTCTGTTGGAAGGTCCCGGATAGTATATATATTATATTTAGTATATATATTTAGTATATATATATATTATATTTAGTATATATATTATATATATCTGATGAAAGCGCACCAAAATTTGACTTGGTGTCCTTGAAATATGTATAATGAAATAAATATGGTTTTATAAATATAGTTTCCATTTGTTAATATATCGTATTATATTCGTTTTTTCCCGTTCTTTGCCAGCGAACATTTCCACGAACCAAAGTATCGTCTTCCTGTCTTCCTCCGGTTGCAACGTTTTTTGAAATATCCACTTCTGCGTTTACAGATTGACTTTGTTAGTTTCAGAAGATCCCGTTAAGGGTGAAAGCAGCGATTCTTTGATTAAACTTTAATCTGTTATTTTAATAAATATATATATATATATATATATATATATATATATCAGATAGGGTGCAGTAAAATACCAGGTGGTGCAGTAAAATCCAGCCGTTTCGACAGCTAGATGCTAGATCCAAACTCACAGTTAACAAGCTCAGCCGTCAGGGTCCTGAATCTTTTCATATATGTAAGTATATATATATATATATATATATATATATATATATATGTATGTGTGTATATATATTTATAATATACATACATATATAGAAGTTACTTCCACAACAGTTAATAAACCATATTTGAGGACAAATGTTATTTCACCTTGCGGATCTTCAATAGTTTGAAGATCCGAAACGTGAAACACGTGTCCTTGAATATGGTTTATTAACTCTTGTGGAACTAATTCTTACCGAACTCGTCCAATGGACTGAGTGCTCTACTACTACGGTTATTACCTCCCAGTGTTCTACCACTACCCATATATATATATATATATATATAGAAAGATTTGAATGGATACAGTTTAGTTGAAAGGAATTTATTGACACGTGTTTCTATAACAGTTACTGTTATAGAAACTATTATAGAAACACGTGTCAATAAATTCCTTTCAACTAAACTGTATCCATTCAAATCTTTCTATTTTTCTCCGGATTACTTTTGGGACTACAACTGGAACCGTCGAGCAAACTCTACGTGAGCTGTCAATCTACTGTGTGTAATATTTATATTACAACACAACGGAAAATACTGTATATATATATATATATATATATATATATATATATATATATATATATATATATATATATATATATATATATATATATATATATATTGTTATACTTTGGGAGTGTCATGTTGCCAATAAGAAACACACGCACCAGTTGCTTTCACTTCAATTTATTATAAATTAAATTTATAAATTTAGGAATATATAAATTTCCGGGTGGTTGGTTCCAAAATTCAGAAACGAAATATATATATATATACGATATTAAACAAATGGAAACTTTATTTATAAAACCATATTTATTTCATTATACATATTTCAAGGATACCATATTAAAAATATGGCATGCCTTCGTCAGATAAAATACAATATATAACCAGTTTTATAAATAATTTTGACGTACCATAAATATAGCGACCATTAAGGTAGGAGGCTGGCAATATCGTATATCTACTCCCAAAACTTGTCGAGTGCTTTATATCAGTTATAAAATATTTACTTGTTGTAACCCAACAATTTTAAATAAAACTTTTGCATATATATATATATATATATATATATATATATATATATATATATATATATATATATATATATATATCATAAAATATGTCCATAGAATCATTTGATAATATATATAGACCATTTCCTCTCCTAATTAGCATAATTAACCACATAAAAAATCAATTAGACCAGGCTAGACCAAAATTAAAGGCTCCCATGAAGAAATATTTGATAAATAAACGACAGCAGCCTCTTCGCGGCCGACCGCAATAGAATATTTATCCAACATTTCAACAGCACGTGGAAATCGACTAAATATACCGTCAACCATACACAATCTATATATATAAAACTGTGGTTGTCTGTCTGTCTATCGATTTTTGGCACACATCTCCTCTTAGAATCTCTCACGGAATTGCACCGAAATTGCTATACTTGTACATTGAGCCCTAGCGAAGACATCGGAAAAAAATAATTTCAAATTGACCCACCCTATGTGACGAAATCGAATATAATGTATCGATTTTTGAGCGTAAGTGATCAGTTATTTCCCTTTGTTCTGTTTACATTGAGCGTCTGCGTGCAAAAATTAAAAAAATTACGCTGGCTTTCTCAGCGTTTAAAATGACATTAACACAATACACGATTTAAAGACTACGTAAAACAAGCCTTTTAAAACAATATTTTTACTTGAAAACAAGTCTATTTAAAAACTACTTAAAACAAGCAAATATTTCGTAAAAAAAAGCAAAAATTATATAAGTTTATATAAAATATATGTATCTGTAAATTTCGTTAGGCGTGCAGACAGACAGTCGTGCAGAGAGGTGATATAGGCGTGCAGACAGATAGTCGTGCAGAGAGGTGATATAGGCGTGCAGACAGACAGTCGTGCAGAGAGGTGATATAGGCGTGCAGACAGACATAACTGATAATTTGGTTACGCTAATGTTTTTCTCTGCGTTGCAGTGTTTACATTTTCGATCTTTGTTAATAAATAACCAGTGCAGTTTCTATCCCCAGCATCCTCTTTTGTTATAACATTCGGGTTATCGTTATGTTTTCTTAACTTCATAAGGCATATTGTTGGTTGAGGGAATATTAATCAAAAACACCACATGCAAGTCTGCACAGTAGACACTACAGTTTTTAAGCCAAGAAAGAAACTTAACATTGTAACTTTAACACAGCTACTGAGCGACCCCGAGCAACGCCGGGCTTTACTGCTAGTTAGGTATAAAATTAAAGTTAGGAGAAATGCGTACACTCTTACCAGGATTATGTCTCATATATATATATAGTGAAAGAATGAAGAATAACATGGTCGGCTGTACAACAAGGGGCTTTATTTCAAGTATTAACAATTGTTTCCTTGACCAGATGAGTCTAAAGGCCGCTAATCACTCGAAGTTGTGTTACTCAACCTTAAATACAGTGTTTACCCCTGAATCGTATATATATATATATATATATATATATATATATATATATATATATATATACATGTATATACTGCCTCTCTGTTTTGTTCCCGTTCCATTTTTCACTATATATATATATATATATATATATATATAAATATATATATATAAATATATATATATATATTTATATATAAATATATATATATATATTTATATCTCTCTCTCTCTATATATATATATATATAAATATATATATATATATTTATATATATATATATATATATATATATATATATATATATATATATATAAATATATATATATATATTTATATATAAATATACATGTAAAGTTATATTTAAAATTGTTGGGTTACAACTAGTAAATATTTATAACTGATATAAAAGCACTCGACAAATATTTGGAGTATATTTAC
>OZ024750.1:27545505-27568005 GCA_964016885.1 Eledone cirrhosa | reverse complement strand
GTGTGTGTGTGTGTGTGTGTGTGTGTGTGTGTAGTTCAGGAAATGGCAAGAAAAACCAGAGATGCAAAAACGCAAAATCTTATTAGTATCACGCTTAGGAGGAAGTAGAAGAGGGTTTAACATTTCGGACAGAAGTCCTTCTTCAGGAAATGGCGTGTTCGAAGAGAGCGATAAAAGTTTGGAATATCGGGGTTATTAAGTGTGCAGATAGAGTGCGTTTCATGGGTGTGCAGTATTGCTTCTGTGTGTGTGGTTTTTGTACCATTGATGGAATTGCGAGGGCCTGATGTGTGTGTGTGTGTGTGTGTGTGTGTGTGTGTGTGTGTGTGTGTGTGTGTGTCTGTCTGTCTTTGTTTGATGTGTGTGTGTGTCTGTCTCTGTTTGATGTGTGTGTGTGTCATATGCATGTGTCTTTGTGTGTGTATGTGTCTCTGTGTGTGTATGTGTCTCTGTTTGATGTGTGTGTGAGTATCTGTTTGATATGTGTGTGTGTCATATGCATGTGTCTCTGTGTGTGTATGTGTCTCTGTTTGATGTGTGTGTGAGTATCTGTTTGATATGTGTGTGTGTCATATGCATGTGTCTCTGTGTGTGTATGTGTCTCTGTGTGTGTATGTGTATGTGTGTGTGTCTGTGTCTGCTGCGTGTGTGTCTGATGTGTGTGTGTATGTGTGTGATGTGTATGTGTCTGATATGTATGTGTATGTGTCACTGTCTGAAGTGTGTGTGGTGTGTGTCTGATATGTGCATGTGTATGTGTGTATGTGTCTGTCTCTGATATGTGTGTGTGCGTGTGTATGTGTGTGTGACTGTGACTGATATGTGTGTGTATATATGTGTGTGTGTGTGTGTGTGTGTTTGTGTCTGATATATATGTGTCTGTATATGTACGTGTTTGTGTCTGTCTGATGTGTATGTGTGTCTGTTATGTGTGTGTATGTGTGTGTGTGTGTGTAGTGTTTGCGGTTGTGTGTGTGTGTGTCTGGTTTTGTGCGTATGTGTGTGTGGTTGTGTGTTTGTGGTAGTGTGTGTGTGTGAGTGTGTTTGAATATGTGTTTATCTGTGTGTCTGCGTGTGTGTGTGTGTGTGTGTCAGTGTGTGTGAGTGTGTATGTAAGTGTATCAGTTTGAGTGTGTATGTATGTGTGTCTGTTTGAGTGTGTATGTGTGTGAGAGAGATTGTGTCTGTGTGTATGTTTGAGTATGTCTGCGTGTGTGTGTGTGTGTTTGAGTGTGTGTATGTGTGTGTTAGTGTGTATGTATGTGTATGTATGTGTGTGTGTGACTGTGTATGTAAGTGTATCTATTTGATTGTGTATGTATGGGTGTCTGTTTGAGTGTGTATTTGTGTGAGAGAGATTGTGTCTGTGTGTATGTTTGAGTATGTCTGCGTGTGTGTGTGAGTGTGTGTGTGTGTTTGAGTGTGTGTATGTGTGTGTTAGTGTGTATGTATGTGTATGTGTGTGTGTATGTGTGTGTGTGTGTGTACTTATAATGATATATTAAGATAATATATCAGTCAATTTATCTGACCTTCGGCTAAATTTAGAAAACTATAATTATATTTTTAAATAAATACAATATACAATATATATGTGTGTATGTATGTATGTATGTATGTATGTATGTATGTATGTATGTATGTATGTATGAGTCTCCCTGTGTATGTGTGTATGTATGTATGTATGTATGTGTCTCTCTCTGTATGTATGTATGTATGTATGTGTCTCTGTATGTATGTATGTATGTATGTATGAGTCTCCCTGTGTATGTGTGTATGTATGTATGTATGTATGTATGTATGTGTCTCTCTCTGTATGTATGTATGTATGTATGTATGAATGTATGTATGTATGTATGTATGTATGTATGTATGAGTCTCCCTGTGTATGTGTGTATGTATGTATGTATGTATGTATGTATGTGAGTGTGTGTGTCTCTCTGTGTATGTGTGTATGCGTGTGTTTGTGTGTGTGTATTTATGTGTGCATATGTATGTGTGTGTCTCTCTGTGTATATGTGTATGCGTGTGTTTGTGAGTGTGTGTCTGTGTGTGTGTGTGTGTGTATATGCGTGTGTTTGTGAGTGTGTGTGTGTATATATGTGTGCATATGTATGTGAGTGAGTGTCTCTCTGTGTATGTGTGTATTCGTGTGTTTGTGAGTGTGTGTGTATATATGTGTGCATATGTATGTGAGTGTGAGTCTCTTTGTGTATGTGTGTATGCGTGTGTTTGTGAGTGTGTGTGTATATATGTGTGCATGTGTATGTGAGTGTGTGTCTCTGTGTATATGTGTATGCGTGTGTTTGTGTGTCTCTGTGTTTATGTGTGGTATGTGTAGATGCGACTGTATGTATGTATCTATGTGTGCGTGTGTGTATGTGTGCCTGTGCGTGCCTGTGTGTGTGCCTGTGTGTGTGTGTATGTGTGAAAGCGGAAATGCTCCAAACACATGTACTAAGGTCATTTTTATTACGTTGTGTGTGTATGTGTGTGTATGTGTGTATGCATATATATCTATATATATATATTTATATATCTATATATCTCTCTCTCTCTCTCTCTCTCTCTCTCTCTCTCTATATATATATATATATATATATATATATATATATATATATATATATATATATATATATATATATATATATATATATATCCATGTGCAACCTGCAGTATTCTTCTCCCCATTTTTTCATATATTTATATACATATGTATTTTATATGCATACATATATATATATACATATATAAATATATATATATATATATATATGTATATATATACATATATATATATATATATATACACACACACATATTTCGTCATATATATATATATATATATACTCTTTTACCTGTTTCAGCCATCCGGCTATATATATATATATTATACATATTTTTTATCATATACGTATATACATTTTTATAAATATATAAGTATATGTCTGTGAGAGAGAGAGAGAGAAAGAGAGGATGAGAAGAAGAGAGGGTAATGGATAGATAGAGAGCGGGAGGGGGAGGGACAGAGACCGAAAGTGAGAGAGAGAGAGAGAGAGAGACAGATGTAGGATGATGGTGTGGGTTAGTGATTTCACTTACGAAATTTGACACTGCGTAAAAAAAGGGCGCCAAATATTCGACTGTTATCAGCCAAGTACCTGTTGCGTAACTTTTGACACCATATACATATAGTAAATAACCCACACTCACATACTCATACACAGACGCACACATACAGTCTCTCACACACACACACACACACACACACACACACACACACACACACACACATACATCTAGACCCTCACTCAAACATTCACTCACATATACACTTACACCCGCACTCAAACGCTCATACACATATACACAGTTATTATATATAATAATTATATATCTACACATATATTTACAAACATTATTTTATAGTAAAGGTGGTGGATTGGCAGTATCGATAGAGTGTCGGACGCCATGCTTTCCAGCATAGTTACGTCCCTTTACGATCTGAGTTCAAATCCCGCCGAGGTTGACTTTGCCTTTCATCCTTACGGGGTCGATAAAATAAAGTACCAGTAATGCACTGGGTATTGCTGGCCTTGTGCCTAAAGTAGAAACAATTATTTTATAGTAAAAGGGCGGTGAATTGGCAGTATCGGTAGAGAGTCGGACCATGATTTGACGCATGGAGTTACGGCCCTTGCCATTCTGAGTTCAAATCCCGTTGAGGTTAACTTTGCCTTTCATCTTTACGGGGTCGATAAAATAAAGTACCAGTAATACACTGGGTTAATTGCTGGCCTTGTGCCTATTGTAGAAACAATTATTTTATAGTAATACATACATACACACATATACACGCTCACTCACACACAGACACATACTCTTACGCACACACATATATATATATACACACACTCAAATACACAGTCACACACACAATCAAACGTTCACTCACTCACACACACATACACACTGCTATGTATAATTGTTTCTACGTTTGGCACAAGGCCAGCAATTATCCCAGTGCATTACTGGTACTTAGATAATTGTTTCTATTTTAGGCACAAGGCCAGCAATCACCCAGTACATTACTGGTACTTTATTTTATCGACCCCGTAAGGATGAAAGCAAGGTTAACCTCGGCGGGATTTGAACTCAGACCATAAAGGGCCGTAACTCTTTGCTGTTATATGTAATAATATGTATACACGGTTATATATAATAATATGTATACATACTGCTATATATAATTGTTTCTACTATTGGCACAAGGCCGGCAATTATCCAGTGCATTACTGGTACTTTATTTTATCGACCCCGTAAGGATGAAAGGCAAAGTTAACCTCGGCGGGATTTGAACTCAGAATGGCAAGGGCCGTAACTCTATGCGTCAAAGCATGGCGTCCGACCCTCTACCTATACTGCCATATGTATTTACACACATATTTACAAAATTTCATATTATAGTAAAAAATAAAACACACACACACACAACCACACGCTCACTCACAAACACAGAGTCACATATAATCAAACGTTCGCTCACTCACACACACACACATACACAGTTATATATAATAATCCTATATCTACACGCATATATTTACACGATCTATATTATATAGACATTCATAAACATTCCTTTGATAATTTTGATAGTTATATAATTGTTTCTACTTTAGGCACAAGGCCAGCAATTACCCAGTGCATTACTGGTACTTTATTTTATCGACCCCGTAAGGATGAAAGGCAAAGTCAACCTCGGCGGGATTTGAACTCAGATCGTAAAGGGACGTAACTATGCTGGAAAGCATGGCGTCCGACCGTCTACCGATACTGCCAATCCACCGCCTTATAGTTATATAATGGTAGTCTTTAATATTCACTACCACCCTCCCAACCCACATCAAATCTACTGATAAGCTTGGATTGATGTAAAACTTTGGAGCACCATAGTGACACAGAGGTGGCACATTTTCCTGGTATTGATGCAAAAGTTTGGGGCACAATAGTGGCATAGTAGTGGCTCATTTTCGTGGTAATGATGTAAAACTTTGGGGCACAATAGTGGCACATTTTATTGGGCTTGATTTAGCAATTTGAGGCACAATAATGACACATTTTATTGGGGTTGATGTAAAACTTTGGGGCACAGTAGTGGCACATTTTATTGGGAGGGATGTAGCAATTTGGGCTACAGAAGTGGCACATTTTATTGTGGTTGATTTAGCAATTTGGGGCACAGTTGTGGCACATTTTCGTGGTATTGATGTAAAACTTTGGGGCACAATAGTGGCACATTTTATTGGGCTTGATTTAGCAATTTGAGGCACAATAATGACACATTTTATTGGGGTTGATGTAAAACTTTGGGGCACAGTAGTGGCACATTTTATTGTGGTTGATTTAGCAATTTGGGGCACAGTAGTGGCACATTTTCGTGGTATTGATGTAAAACTTCGGGGCACCATAGTGGAACAGTAATGGCACATTTCCCTGGTATTGATGTAAAACTTTGGAGCCCAATAGTGGCACATGTTATTGGGGTTCGTATAAAGTTTTGGGGCACAGTATTGGCACATTTTATTGGGGTTGATTTGGCAATTTGGGCCACAGTATTGGCACATTTTATTGGGGTGGATTTAGCAATTTGAGGCACAGTAGTGACATATTTTATTGCGGTTGATTTAGCAATTTGAGGCACAATAATGACACATTTTATTGGGGTTGATGTAAAACTTTGGGGCACAGTAGTGGCACATTTTATTGGGAGAGATGTAGCAATTTGGGGTACAGAAGTGGCACATTTTATTGTGGTTCGTATAAAGTTTTGGGGCACAATATTGGCACATTTTATTGGGGTTGATTTGGCAATTTGAGGCACAGTAGTGACATATTTTATTGGGGTTGATTTAGCAATTTGAGGCACAGTAGTGACATATTTTATTGGGATTGATGTAGCAATTTGAGGCACAGTAGTTCCACATTTTATTGGGGTTCTTATATCATTTTGAGGCACAGTAGTGCCACGTTTTATTGGGGTTGATGTAGCAATTTGAGTCACAGTAATGCCACATTTTATTGGAGTTGGTGTAAAACTTTAGGGGCACAGTAGTGACATATTTTATTGTGGTTGATTTAGCAATTTGAGGCACAGTAGTGACATATTTTATTGGGATTGATGTAGCAATTTGAGGCACAGTAGTTCCACATTTTATTGGGGTTCTTATATCATTTTGAGGCACAGTAGTGCCACGTTTTATTGGGGTTGATGTAGCAATTTGAGTCACAGTAATGCCACATTTTATTGGAGTTGGTGTAAAACTTTAGGGGCACAGTAGTGGCACATTTTATTGGGAGAGATGTAGCAATTTGGGGTACAGCAGTGGCACATTTTATTGGGCTTGATGTAAAACTTTGTGGCGCATTATATGGGATTGGTGTAAAATTTGGGGCGTAGTAGTGGCACATTTTATTGGGTTGGTATAGCACTTTGGGAGCAGTACTGACACATTTTATTGCCTGGTCAAAAATGAACACAAAATTAAGAGAGAACATACATACATAAATACATACATACAAACATGCATGCATGCATACATACATACATACAAACATGCATGCATGCATACATACATACATACATACATACATACATACATACATACATACATACATACATACATACATACATACGTAAGCAGGGAGGCAGAGGCCTAACATCAGTCCAGACAACATTTGTATGTCGCATCATATCTCTCCGACAACATCTACGAACCTCGAAGCGTAAGAGCCCGTTTCTCGAGCAAGTCTCTCTGCATGAAACAGATAAGATCATGAGATTTGGGAAGGAACTCCTTGAGAGATATTCCCTGTGTGATAATCAAAATATCACACCCAGGGATGTCGCTCAGCAGTATCGCAGTGAATCCATGGATGAAAAACTGCATGCCTATCAGTAAAAAATCATGCATGGATATGTTGCCAGGAAGCACTAGAGTGAGAGTAATATACATAAGGAAAGTAGTCTATCTTGGACCAACAACCGCTATACTTTGAAGGATACGCTTTTGCAATCCAGGAACAGGAGATTAGCACGAAATACCTGATTCATAAAAGAGATAGGGATGCAGGCAAAACACCTAGATGTGATAACAAGTGCAGACTCTGCAGAACTAACATCGAGGATATCACCCATGTCATCAGCAGCTGTCCAAAGATGTCATCGCGGTACTATCTACCTATGAGGCATGATGTAGTGGCCAAAAACACTGTACAATGCAGTTCGTAAAAAAAGATAGCCCCGATAATAAACATATTAAAAGCTACAACAATGTGGAAGACATCCATGTACATAATATGAAAGAGTGCTGGTGGAATGTTCCAGTAAAAACCCCAATAAAATGCAGGCATAACAGACCAGATAGTATGATATGGGACAGGGAGAAGAAAACATGCACAGTAGTGGAAATTAGCTGCCCAGCAGATGCCAATATAATATCAAGATTAGTGAAAAGGAGAATATTTATGCAGAACTGATGATAAATCTGCAGATACTCCATCCTGATTACACCTTCAGATTTATGCCTGTGATTATTGGGACACTGAGGTATGTTAGTAACTGCCCCAGTACAAATCTTGAGAAGCTGGGCTTCACAGGAACAGAAAGAACACAACTAGTTAGGAAATTACAAGTACAATCCATTAATGGAACAGTAAAAATATGTAAAACATTCCAAAAATTTTGCATCTAATAACTGCATATACACATGTACAGATACAAAGCATATACACATGCACACATACAACTCAAAACATACACATCTACACATACAATAACATTCATATCTACACATGCATACATACATATCTACCTAGTTGATGTTGTGTAAATTCCAATGAGAGAGTCTTGTGTCTATGTTAGAAACCGACTCTCTCTCTATTGGTAACACTTTGTGAATTAATTATTAATTAATTCTATCGCGCAATGCCTGTGCGTGAGGAAAGACTGTGCACTGAGCCAATCCTACTTCTGAGCGACAATAGCTATAACCCGAAAAGAAGAAAAGATCAACATTATCGGTAACTACTGAGCCGCAGGTTTTATATCGGAGTTAACCGAGTTTCCTGAGTTTGCCCTCCCAAAATTCATTCCCATGGTTTTGCTTTCTACTTTTATTATCCGGTCTTGTTTTGTTTTATTGCTGTGTGTGTTTTGTTTGATGTGAGTCACGTTAGTATTACTGGTTAAACAAGTTTACTCACTTTTGCTGCCTTTCAGACAGCTAATCAAATCCTGGTTATGTTTGCACAATCAAAGACTGTACATATATACATGCACATGTGTGTGTATATATGTATACATCGTTACAAGTGCATACTCTTAGTGGCGTACACTCACACACACAGACACACTCACATATACACACAGTGACACTCACAACTCATAAACATTTGCAAAAACAGAATCACATACACACACAGACACACTCAAACACACCCACAGAGACACCCACCACACACAGAAATACACTCACACACACACACACAAATACACTCATACACACACACAGATACACTCACACACACACAGGCACAAGAACACACACAGAAACACACTAAGACACACACTCACACACACAAAAACCGACTCGTTTTTATTTTTCCTGTTGGTGTGTATGCGAATATATGTGTGCAACTGCAGGAATTCACTGTCACAAAAGAAATATGCACACACCTAAAATATACAGAGGAACGTTAGACACGTAAAAAATAGTCCGCCATATTAATAGATACTAGTTGTTAACTTAGAGATTGTAAATGTACCTATACTAAGTAGCTAGCGTGACCTAACTCTAACTCCCTTTCCGTCAAACTAGATAGATAGATAGATAGATATGTTTCTTTTATTTGCCACCAGGGCATCAAAAGCGGGACATGTACAATGGGGGGAGTTTACAAAACAAGGCGTCCCCAATAAGGAGGAGGCAATAACAATATATAAAAATAAAATAAAATATAACAAAAAATAAAATTTATAACAAAGTCCTCAATAGAGAGGAGGCGCCTTGGGGGGTCGCACACACCCCCGAAAAAAAGTGTGCAACCCTTCTCCTCAGGAGCACAGAGAAGGGGTGCTCCCTTGGTCTTTCATCTTCCTCACCTATAGTCTGATGTAGAGTGAAGGCCCATTCACACGGGCCATTCTCGCCACTTTCACCCATCTTTCATAAAAACGGCTGGGGGTCTATAGATAGATAGATAAATTTCTATTTATTTGCCACGAGGGCACAAAAGAAGGGGACAAATACACAGTGGGGGAGTTTACATAAATCGAGTAAAGAAAAAAGGAATAACAATAATAATATAATAAGAAAAAGTCCTCAAAAGGGAGGGGGCGTGTTCGGGATTGCACATACCCCCGAAAAGTATGCAACCCTTTTAGCGGGGGAAGCCCAGAGAGGAGGCGCTCCCCCTTTCCTCTTCACTTCTTCACCTACAGAACAATGTAGAGAGAAGGCCCATTTACACGAGCCATTCTCGCTTCTTTCACCCACCTTTCATAAAACTGTCTGGAGCCAAGCACTTCTCTCTCCATCCTGATCCTTCTTCCGAAGTCGTATCGGAAGAAGTAAACCAGGTGATGGCCGGAGAGAAAGTCACCCGACCTCAGACCTTTCAGGCGCGTCCACCACACAACCTCTTTCATCATGGCTATTATGCACAGAAAGACCGCCTCTGCTTCGTTTCTGAAGGGAGGCGGCGGCTTGATGTTCACCACAGACTCGGCGGTTAATCGAATCGGCGCCACACGCGCCAGCAGTCGTTCGACGTAGCCCCACAGATCGGCAACGCCCGGGCAGTGTACCAGTGCATGCGCAACGGTTTCCTCGTCGCGCACGCATCTGGGACAGATCTTTTTCGCTGGATCCCTGCCCGGGCGCCCGTGTCTGTAGAGCTTTTCTCGAACGGGCAGAGCCCCCCGGTAACACTGCCAGGCTAGGGACCTCTGGAAGTTGTCCATGGGTCCCGGGCCGAAAGTTCTATCGAACAGGCTGGCCAGTTCGCCCTCCTCCATGCCTAGCGACTCTCCAAGGGTGTCGTCTCCCCTGCTAGCCACCAGCCCTCTATAGAATGTCGAGGTGGATTCTCCACTGACAGTCGGGTCCGCTTGCCAGATAGCCGTGAGCGCCTGGGCACACTCGGTGTGCCAGTTGCCCAGTTTTCTCGGTCTTTGCTTCACCCAGGATTGCAGCTCGGTGAGCGAGACGAGCTGTGGGAAGGCTCGCCTCACAAACGGGGCCCACACCGGCTGACCGGTGAGGAATACCTGTAGATGCCGTAGCCTCAATGCGTGCCTACGCATCAACAGCCACGGCATACCCAGCCCTCCTTTCGAAGGGTGCTGGCAGCAGATGGATCTCCTCACCACGGGAGGCCGCTTCTTCCAGAGGAACTGGAAGAGCATGCGTTCCATGATGGTGATCTTTTCCTTGGGGCAAGGCACGTCGGTCAGGCGGTAGCAGATGACGGACGCTATGTAAGCGTTCGTCACCTCCGCCCGACCTTTCAGTGATAGTTTGCACTTGGCCCACTTCTGGGTCAGCGCAAACACCCTGCTCGTCACCTCGCCCCAATTCTTCTCCACCTGGAGGTCCGGTCCGAACCAGACCCCGAGCAGCTTCACCGGGCCCTCCGTCCACCGCCCGACGACACCGTCTAACGGCATCGGTTTGCCCCTCCACGTTCCGAGTTGCAAACCGACTGACTTGTCCCCGTTCAGCCTAGCCCCGTCAGCCTTTCGTATTCCTCCAGTAGGGTGGCGATCGCCCCGATTTCCGAGGCGTCCGCCACCATTACTGTTACGTCGTCGGCATAGGCCGAGACCGCTTTGTGCAATCCCGGTTCCAGGGGTATGCCCCGCAGCAACTCCAACTTCCGCAGCAGTGGCTCGAGAGTCAATACGTACAGAAGGGAGGAGAGGGGGCACCCCTGTCTGATGGACCGGGTGATTTGAAACGGCTCCGAGAGGGAGCCGTTTACTTTAATCCTAGAGTAGATGTTGCCACTGTGCATGGCAGAAATCCAGCCCCTGAAAACGGGTCCGAAGCCCGCCGCCGCTAGCACCGCATCCAGGTAACCATGGTCGACCCTATCGAACGCCTTAGATTGATCCAAGTTGATCAGGGCCCCACCAAAGCCGGGTTCGTTGTCAACCCTCTCTATGATGTATCGCATGAGGTGGAGGTTGTCGTGAATGGACCTGGACGGGATAGCGCATGTCTGCGCGTCTCCCACCAAACCACCCACCACAAGCGCCAACCTCTTCGCCAACACCTTGGCCAAAATCTGTAACTCTGCATTCAGCAGAGTTATGGGCCTAAAGTTACTTAAGTCGTCCCTTTTGCTCTCGTCCTTCCTCACTAGCGTGACCACGCCCTTGGTCACAGAACAGGGAATTCTCCCGTTCTGTTGCCAGTTGCAATAGACAGCCTCGAGGAGTTCGGAGAACAAGACCGGCATAGCTAAATAAAGTTCGTATGGTAGACCATCGAGACCCGGAGATTTGCGTCTGCTGCATTGGCTGAGCGCTTCCCCGATTTCAGTGGCTGTGATTGGCCTTTCGCAGCACTCCGCTTCGCCGCTCGAAAGACGCGGTAGACCGTCGAGGTATGGACCGAAGTCCACATCCCCGTCCGGCCCCCCTCCCCCTCCGAACAGTCGAGCAAAGTGCCTTTGAAAGGCCTCGCACATCCGCTCAGGTTAAAGGATCACCCGTCCATCCTGGTCTTGCAAAGACCGAATGGTGGATTTAATCCCACTCTTGGCTTCTGTCACGCGGGCCCAGCTAACAGCTTTGGTCCCCTCGTTTCCTAAAGCACGTATTTTACTTCGGACAACGCAGCCTTCGTGCTTCGCGTCAAAGAACTGGCTCAACGCCGTTCTCGCCGCTAACACTCTGGCTACGTCTCCGCTCCTAATCGCCTCTTCTAGTTTATCTGTTAACTCCCTTTCCTTCCTATTTCTATTCGCCGCTAGTTCCTTACTGTAACCTATCGAACTTACTCTAATCTCTCTCTTTAGAGATACCCACCACCTACTGTTGACGATCGCTCCCGTCAACCGCATCTTAACTAAGCTACTAATCCGGTTCCTGTAATCTTTCTTTGCCGGCAAGGACAAGTTCATCTTCCAGTAACCGGGACCCTATCTATGCGTTCTATCAAGGTTGACCACGCAGGTCACTAATTTGTGATCTGAATAGCCAACCATGATCAATTCTGGACAACTAAATACGTCCCTATCCTTACTCCTAACCAAAAACCTATCTAGGTACGATCTAGATTGTCCACTGCGGTTTGCCCAGGTCCAGGTTGGCGCAGTTGGACAATCTAGTCGAAATCTATCGACCAGGTCGAATCGATCGAGTAACCCCTTGAGGCTGCTACACCCCCCCTCTATCGGGACATGCCCCTGCATAGTCCCAACGCGCATCTAGGATTCCATTCCAGTCCCCCACTAAAAGCAGGGAACGCGACGTTCCTAGAAAAGTCTCCAGTCGCTGGAAGAAGTCGGCTCTTTCAGCCCCGAAGGGGGCATAAAGACCGACCAGTCTGAAAGCCCCGCCTTCACCACCTCCGACGTCCAGCACCAGTAATCGACCCCCCGGGTCCGAGTGAACAATCTGTACGTCGAGAGCCAGACGTGTATCCAGCAGTACGGCAACTCCCCCCCCCCCGCCTCCGGGTTGACAGAGAGATGCGTGCATCTCAAAGTCATCGAAGGCGGGAGCCAGCTGTCGCACGCTGCTGATCCGACTCTCGCAAACAACCATCACATCTATACTTCGTGACCTGAGGTCACTTAGTAGCTTTGCTTGCTTCCAAGCTGAGCCCAGGCCACGCGCGTTCAAACAGCCAACTCTCAATTGATCTATTTTGGTGTTGAAAGTGAAGAAAGAATAGCACCTACCTCTCCGGGCTGTGTAATTTCCATGGCGTCAGGTGTGTTGGGTGGAGGGATGTTTTGTGGTGGTGTGGGGGTGCCCGAGTGTGGTGGGGTTGGGGTGTTTGGAGTTGTGTCAGGGAGAGGGGAGGTTATGGGGAAATCTTTAAAGAGGACGCGATTTAACGGTTTTAAACAGGGGGGGGGGCTCACGTCCTGTCTAAATTGTTCTTTTAAGGAACGATAAAGGTCCAGAGGGACCTTTATCATTTTTAAATGGGTGAAGTTCTCTGTTGAGATAAAGTTTGGCCCTTCGGTCTGCACCAAAGGGCTATTGTTTATTAATTTAAACAGTTTTTTGTTTTCTTTATTTATATATGTGTATTGCAATGTCTTTTTTTGTGATGCTGTCAATGTTTCGGAGAGGGGAGGCGCAGATTTATTTTTGTTTGTTGAGGGTGTGGTGTTTTTTATTGGAGTTGGTGTTTGTGTGTGGGTTATTTGTGGTGTGCTGGGTGTGTGCTTTCTTTTTTTTCTTTTACCTTGTCTGAAGGCTTCTCCTCCTTCTTCTTCAGAAGTTGGGGGAAACTCTTCAGCGCTAGGTGGGAGGGACGTCGTGTCTGGTTGTTTTTTTTTTGCGGGAGGGGTAGATTTGTTGCTGTTTTTTTTTTATTTGTTTGGAATGCGTTTTGTGGTGGTGGTGGTGCTGTTTGTGTCGTGCTTGTGGTTGGTAATGGTGGTGGTGGTGTTTGTGTTGGTGATGGTGGTGGTGATTTTTGTGTCGTGCTTGTGTTTGGTGCTGGTGGTGGTGATGTTTGTGTTGTGCTTGGTGGTGTTTGTATTTTGTTTGCTGTGTGTGGTATTAGTGTATTTTTGGAGGTGGGTGGTGTTGGTGTACTGTTTGTGATGGGTGTGGGCAATAGTCCTTTTTGGGGGATACGTTTCGGGCAGTTAGCCTTAATGTGTCCCCTTTCCGTGCATAAATAGCATGCTGGTCTTCTCCCCTCTACAATTATATCTATTGGGGTGAGCTCATCCAGCCAGATGCGATCCGGGATTTGTGCTATTCTTTCGGGCCTCATTTGGACTAGTAGGTCGAGGCCCATTCCCAGGAACGCATCTCCGGATGCCTTCCCCATTGACAGCACTGTGTCCTCGCCCATGTCTATGAAGCCAGCAATAGCCCACCAGAAGTCCATTGTGGGCAGCATTGTTTGTATTTTTACTCTCTGTGTTCTTCTACCCATGTAGGAGGGATAGAAGCTGTATGTTGTCGATGAGAGTGGGCTTAGGGAAAGCTTCTCCGCCGTTTCCTTGTCTTTTGTTAGGACCGAAATGCTGCCATAGAGTCGGTCCTTTCGTATGAAGAGAATATTCTTCATATAGTCTTTTAGGACCAACTCCATTTGGCTGGGCTGTGCTGGCTTTCTTGTTTGGTTTAGGATTGTTCTGAAGAGAACTGTGTTCTCTGTTCTCGCTTTCTTGAATTCTGGGGGGGGGGGGGAGTTAATGGAAAACATTCCGTTCTCCCCCAAAACAATGTGTTTCTTTGCTTCGGCCAGTTTTTCTCTGGCGGCCGTTAGGTCAATTGGTGTGTATGTAATGGATTGTTTTGTTTTCTGGGCGAAAGTTGCCCTGTTGTTATTTGTATTATTTTCTGTTTGTTTGTTTTCCGTTTGCTCATTTTCCTTAACATTTGTTTTTTCATTTTCTTTGTTTGTTTCGTTGTCTAATTTTGTTGTAATTATTTTTTGTTCTTCAGACTTGGGGGGCGTGGCAGAGCTAATGGCAGATATGTCTGCCTTTTTTTCCGCCATGCTGCCAAGAACGAAATTTTTCGGCAAAAATAGATATTTATTTTACCCCCTAAAAAGGGGGTAAATGCAAAAATGTTTCCCTAAATAACAGGGGTTAGTGTTCCAAATGTGTTGCACTGAAAAATTTATCCGGTACTTACAATAGTAAGGGTAAATCCCGATGGAATAGCGGAGCCGATGTGAAGCGTGTCTTACTCTATCAAGATAGATAGATAAATGCATATAAATAAATGGATAGATAGATAAATAGATAGATAGAGAGATAGATAGATAGATAGATATATTTCTTTATTTACCACAAGGGCGTACACAAATGGGATATTACAAAATGTGACGGCGGGGTTTTTACATAAAATCTTTAACAATAATGGGATAGATAGATAGATAGATGCGTAGATAGATTAATAGATACGTAGATATATAGATAGATAGATAGATAGATAGATAGATAGATAGATAGATATGTTTCTTTATTAGCCACAGGGGCACAAAAGAAAGGGACAAATACAAAGGGGGAAGTTTACATACAATAAAAACGTGTAAAATATTATCACAAATGCAATTTAAAAATTAATCGATTTTCCCCAATAGGGGGAGTCATTACATATGGGTAACACATACCCCCGAAAAAAAATGTGCAACCCTCATCTCCAGGAGTACGAAGATAGATAGATAGATAGATAGATAGATGTATACTCCTATTTTACGTTCTATCCTCTAAACCATGCATTAAACAATGGGGTGTCATTTGAGGAAGACTTGCTACTTCCTATGTCAAATAAATACATATTTAACAGGTGGAACAATAGCATCACGGTGTCGTTACACATCTCAACATAATGAAGGAGGGACTCCATAGTTTCGGTTGCCTTTGTATATGAGTACACACATAAACACACACACACACACACACACACACACACACACACACACACACACACACACACACACACACACACACACACACACACTCATATATATATATAAATATATACAATATATTAATAAATGGAAACTATATTTATAAAACCATAATTATTTTATTATATATATTTCAAGGGCAACCAAGGCAATTTTGGTGCGCTTTCATCAGATAAAATACAAAATATATATATATATTGAATATATTGAATATTTACTCCAGTAAACTATTGAGTGCTTTATATCAGTTATAAAACTTTTAAGCTTGTTGAATCCCAACAAATTAAATATAACTCCTGCATATATATAAATATATATATAGTTGAAGGAGACAAAAAAACAGAGGTACAAAAAGTCTTATTAGTTTCACGCTTTATACTGGAAAGAGGAAAGAAAGTTCGACGTGTTCGAACTTTCTCACTCTTCTCATACTGATTGTCCTAACAATTGGTATGAACATTTTTTACCACTTTCACCAGTCTGTAGTAATTACCATTGATATAAACAAGTGTCTTTTACCTGATAGCAACGTTATATAAACTCTTGACATTTCACTTCTCACTTGACGTTAAAGCTAACCTTTCCCACTTAATTACAGTTTATGATTCATTAAATAGTGGAGCACAAGTTTGCCACATTGTCTAATTAGAACATCCTACATGGCATCAAGCTATTACACAACGTTATCTGCTACGTGAGACCTCAACACCTTTCAACTAATTAGTCACAACTTCCACATAGATTACCCACATAGATTACCCTCACGTGGAAGGAAATATATTTAATCAATGACCAATCCCAAACATTTAAATACGTGACTGAAACCATCCTTCATGACAAATCACTAAGTACATCTTGCATAACCAAATTTCACAACACAACCCTAAGGAGTTACTATAGAAACTAAGAGTCTTATAATTTTCAAAGAAGCAGTCATTTACAACTGGTTCTATTGTCTGTTGGGAAGTTCGAAGTAAAAATGACACAACAAAAGTTGTCAGAATCAATGAGTTTTCTCTATTTAGAGTTAGAAGATTATGTCCAGAAGTAAATGTTTAGTAACGATAAATGCTAGTTGAAACATTACTGTTTAAATTCAACACAGGGAACACTCTTGAAACTTACTTCCCCGAAGAGGTTAGTTCATTTGATGACTTTGTGTAGAGAATGGTAAGTTTGACAGGTTTGAGAAATGAATGAACACGAAGGGGAATTTTGTGGATTTGTAGTAAATTGGGCAGTAAAAGCGGTGGAGTTGTCAGGTTTACTATTGCTTACTGAGTACTCTTGGTTGGGTAGAGATTCATGGCTTAGTGGTTATAGCGTTATACTTGCAATCGGGAGGTCGTGAGTTCGATTTGCGAATTGGGTGATGCATTGTGTACTTGAGAAGACACATTATTTCAGTCTACTTAGCTGTAGAAACGAATTGTGACACCACCGGTGTCAAGCAAAACACCAGAGTAACAAGACTCACTATTTAGTCTTAATAAAATGAATATTAAAGCTCTACTTCGGTATTGCGTACTCTTTTCTCTCAGCCGTCAACCACATATGGATATACATTTATATATATAATATCTAACGAGGTGTTAGATCTTCGTTACATCTTTTGAGGTGTGACGCTCGTTTTGCGATTGATCAGCTCAAGGCTACATCTCTATCGATCGGGCCAGACTCTGGAATCAAAAGCTCATCGGACTTCTGTTTTGGTAATGAAAGAAACTATATATATATATATATATAGTATAAGAATAAAGGAACAAAGAGTCAGTGTTGCATCATAACATATTATATATATATATATTAGGAGCTAGGGAGTAGAGTGTAAATTTAATAGAGCCCGGTGGCTCATCACCAAATAACTGTCTTATGTTAGAGACTTCATTTTCCCCGGTTCTATGTATGTGTTATGTTGTATATCTTCAGGTCAATCCTATATCCTTAAGTTTAAATAAAACATCTGTGTTAGTAGTTTATTCATTTCTATCTTTAGCTCGGTTGTTCTGTTTAAGGTAGATTGTCTTACGCAATTGGTTCCTTCCAGAAATGATATTGCTTCGCTCTTTTATTCTGCCATGTTAGATTTATGATACGTTTTGGTAGATTCCTGATGACATAATTCAAGATTTGATTGAGCGATTACTTTGTAGCACAATTACAGCTAAATCAAAACCATTCTACTTCATATATGAAAGTCACAATTAACTTACATACAGCATGTGTAGTTCCAGTTGCTGTTATGTTGGGGTTATATAAGGTCTTACTACTTAATTGTCCTATGGTGGGTATATTTTGGGAGCGATCCTTAGCAAAATGTCATCGGCTATGGCTATAGAAATATAGCCGAAAGGTAATAAAAGCTTCTGAAATTCTCCAGGCTAGTGTTGTTTACAGTAATTATTGAATCATGTTTGTGGGTGGGAAATAAGACCTACAAGAGATTTTTATATTTAATTTCATAACCCGCTTCTCAAATGTGTTGACAAATAACGTAAAACGACTTGGATACAGCGTATATATTTACATATGTATGTGTGGTAGCCAAAGGACACATACGTACATACACACACATATATATATATACATACATAAAAGCAAACAAAATACATACATACATAAATATATATATACACATATAACCATACGTACATACATACAAACATACATACATATGTTATACATACACACTCGCATATATATATATATATATATACATACTCACACACTCACACACATACATGTATATACAAATATGTATATAAATTATAAATATATATATATATATATATGCACGCACACACAGACACACACATAACCATACACATACATTACTTCTTAATTCTTAAAGTGAATATTCGAAACTGAAACAAATGTCGCGGTAACTTAACACGAATAAATAATATAGTCAAACAGAGCGGAAATAACCGAAAAATTAATTACTTATACATACATATATATATATGTGTGTGTGTATGTGTGTGTGTGTGTGCGTGTGTGTATGTGTGTATATACATACATACATATATATATATATATGATATATATTTTTTTAGAATTTGCAAAAATGTATGCATTAATTAACTATAGGGAATATTTAAGGCCCTAACAAACATTGTGTCCCCTCTAAATCACAAAAGGCCAATAAATGAAAGAGTAGCGCACATTTGATAACAACGCGTCTAAAACTAACTTTGCTTCCATTTAAAAAAAATAAAACGGCAGCCATTTTAAGGGTGGTTATTTGTATGAGAACATTTCATTGTTATTTAATATTTGGTAAGTTATTTTACAAATACTGACCTAATATTGAGAAAATACCTAAAAATTCTTCATTAATTAATTGAAATACTGTCATTAAGGATTTAACTGATATAACTACAGCAAATAGACGGAATGATTCTTAGAAATACACTCACAAAAGAGTTCACAAAATACAGATGAAATACTTTTTGTTAGTCGTAAATGGCAAAACTAAGAAAATTATTTTAATAGCATAAGAAAACTAAAATATTTCGAACATTACTATAAATTTGTCAAATATACAGAAAAAGAAAAACAGAAGTGGAAAGAACTATAAATGTCATAAATGAGAAGGAAAGAGGCGAAGATCAAGGACTACTAAGCAAAGTAAGAAAGAAATAAGCAAGGGGAGAGGTTGACAGAGTTTACACCAAGGTCAGAGGGAGTTTCATGCTGAACCCTGAAGTCAAAATGACAAAGGAATTTCCTCAGATCATGACCAGCGACACCCGCTGCAATAAGCAACCCCACCTCGCTAGGCTCTTTCCTTAATTATGGGGGAAAGGCTTGCATTTCTGGAGCGTCGTGTAGAATGTCTTGTGGAATTCCGTCCAACTCACTTAAGTATTAATGACAGAATCACTAACAAAATCTACAATTATATACACTGTTGTTGTAGAAGAATTAAAATATTCATTAAAATATTCATTCAGCGAATATATTGCTCATAGATGCCATCAGTATGACAAAACAATTGTTTCTATTTTTGGCACAAGGCCAGCAATAACCCAGTACATTACTGGTACTTTATTTTATCGACCCGGCAAGGATGAAAGGCAAAGTTAACCACGGCGGGAATTGAACTCAGACCGTAAAGGAACGTAACTCCATGCTGGCAAGCATGGCGTCCGACTCTGCTGCCAATCCACCGTCCCTACTTATAATAATAGTGTGAGTATATATATATATATATATATATATATATATATATATATATATATATATATATATATATATATATATATATATATATATATATATATATATATATAATATATATATATATATATATATAAAATATTAAAAAAATAATGAATAAAACAATGAAACAGTTCCTTATATTAAACAAAAAAAGTTCATTATTTAACGATCGTTTCTAGGATATATATGTGTTAGAATTGGCATGCATATTCAACAGATCTATGTACAAAATTATACAAAATTATACAAACTATCAAAATTAAATATACATACCAACACATATATATGCCGTCTTCAGAAATAATTTTTATTTCTGAAGACGGCATATATATGTGTTGGTATGTATATTTAATTTTGATAGTTTGTATAATTTTGTATAATTTTGTACATAGATCTGTTAAATATACATGCCAATTCTAACACATATATATCCTAGAAACGATCGTTAAATAATGAACTTTTTTTGTTTAATATAAGGAACTGTTTCATTGTTTTATTCATTATTTTTTTAATATTTTATCTTGACTCTGTATTCCGTTTATCTTTCACCGAAAGTGATTTTTCATTGCATCTCTTCTTTCCATGATATCCGGATTACACGGATTACATTGAGTTCTTCATACGGATTGGACACTACCGTAAACTCTTGGTAGATTTATCTACATATATATATATATATATATATATATATATATATATATATATATATATATATATATATATATATATAACCAACTGGTGCATGTGTTTATATATATATATAGAGAGAGCGTGATCCCGGGTTAAATCGGGAATAACCACAGTAAGTAAGGTACTCAATACATAGCAGAAGAGGAAGACCAAGGCTAACGTATGTTGATGCCCTAAGGACAGACACTGGTCTGTTGGAGATGCAGGACATGGCAGCGATAATGAGGAACAGAGACCGCTGGAGAGAACTCGTCCATGGATCTCGGGAATTTTACCCGCCTTAGATATATATATATATATATATATATATATATATATGTGTGTGTGTGTGTGTGTGTGTGTGTGTGTGTGTGTGAATCACTACCGCCTTATGGACAACTGACGCTGCACATCAATCAAGTCCGATACTGTCCCGAATTCAAATCCACCGGATGTTGATTTTACTAATTATTCTTTATAAATTCGGTATAAGAAAAATTTAAAATAAGATAAGATAAGATAGATTTCTTTCATTTAGATAAATAAGATTCTAACAAAAGCAGATTTCTGTATTCTGTAACATTCAAAAAGCCAGATTGAATAGAAGAAAAGTGTTGTTTATATCGTAACTGGCAATTTAGAAGATTGTTGAAACGTATGACTTCCGCATATTTATGTACATAGTGATTTAATGACAAACATTTTCAGTAGGATATACGAAATAGTTTGGTTTCTCTCTCTCTCTCACTCTCTCTCTCTCTCTCTCTCTCTCTCTCTCTCTCTCTCTCTCTCTCTCTCTCTCTCTATATATATATATATATATATATATATATATATATATATATATATATATATATATATATATATATATATATATATATATATATATATATATATATATATATATATATATATATATATACACATATATATATATATATGTATATACATATATATATATATATATATATATATATATATATATATATATATATATATATATGTATATATATATATATACATGTATGTATATATATATATTTGATATATATTTATCCATATCGAGCCCTCTTTGGATTTTAGTCTTCAAATTTATTATTATTACTATATATATATATATATATATATATAAAATAAGTCCCTCATCAGTGATTTGCCGAAGATCATAGATATTACATTGCATTAAAAATCATATATCTCACTTCGGTGCAATAATAACCAAAATAAGTTATTAGGACAATTAAAACGCGTAAAGCGAGTGAGACAGGAGAACAACCGAAAGTATAGCATACCGTAGGGGACAGAAACAAGCTTCAAAAATTATTCTGTTTAGCATAAGCTAGGTGAATATATGAGCGCTTAGAGAATAGAACCTACACGAACGAGGGCTATGAGCAGAGAGAGAAAAATATAGCGTTCGTGAGTGCAGGATGAAATGAAGAGAAGAGGGAGAAAAACAGTGAGTGAGTGAAAGTGTGAGGAAGAGTTAACGGACAAGACAGAGGGGGAGAAACAGAGAGAATAATAATTTTTGAAGCTTGTTTCCGTCCCCTACGGTTATGCTATACTTTCGGTTGTTCTCCTGTCTCACTCGCTTTACGCGTTTTAATTGTCCTAATAACTTATTTTGGTTATTATTGCACCGAAGTGAGATATATGATTTTTAATGCAATGAAATATCTATGATCTTCGGCAAATCACTGATGAGGGACTTATTTTATTACATGTTATCCATGTGCTACCTGCAGTATTTTTTTTTCTCTCTCTCTCTCTCTCTCTCTCTCTCTCTATATATATATATATATATATATATATATATATAATGCTATGGAGTTTACGGATTAATATTTACATAGGTATCTCTAGAATCATATAACAGGAATGAAGAGGAAGAGGAAGAGGAAGAGGAAGGAGTAGGAGGCAG
>OZ024750.1:27530505-27533005 GCA_964016885.1 Eledone cirrhosa | reverse complement strand
TCATATTTATTCTATAGAGGAGAAAATTCTCCATCCATTAGTAAGTTTGAAATAACGTATCATATTATCAGAGAAAATATTTTCTTTAAGTTTCAATTTTTTTTATCTATAAAAATATTTTACCTTTTAAAACTAGTCGTATTCAGAGAAGGGGCTAGGGATTTCATAATCTAGATATTCTCCTCCGTCAATACTACAAATTCCTTTCTTTTTTCTCTTATAATCGCGTTCTCTTTCAGATTTTTTTTATTATTATTTAAGTAACATAACTGGTCTCTTGTGAGTTAACTCTAGCAAGAATGTGTGAAAATAATCTAAGTATGCTTGCTTTGATACGCCATCTCTCTTGGGGTAAAACTAAGTTTTCAGTGATTTATATTCTTCAGTAGAATATAATACCTTTTCAATTATGAATCCTTCAATGCTTGAATATTACCAATAATTCTGTGAAGAATGTTAAGAATGTATTTGGGTTGGCATATGTTTTCTTTCTTTGTAAATACATTTGTGGAAGAAGGTTAGGTTATTGGATGTGGAAATATTTGTGGAAGGAGGTTAGGTTATTGGATGTGGAAATAGTTATGGAAGAAGTCTAGGTTATTGCATGTGGAAATAGTTGTGGAAGAAGTCTAGGTTATTGCATGTGGAAACAGTTGTGGAAGAAGTCTAGGTTATTGCATGTGGAAACAGTTGTGGAAGAAGTCTAGGTTATTGCATGTGGAAATATCTGTGGAAGAAGTCTAGGTTATTGCATGTGGAAATAGTTGTCGAAGGAGTCTAGGTTATTGGATGTGGAAATATTTGTGGAAGGAGTCTAGGTTATTAGATGTGGAAATATTTGTGGAAGGAGTGTAGGTTATTAGATGTGGAAATATTTGTGGAAGGAGTCTAGGTTATTAGATGTGGAAATATTTATGGAAGGAGTCTAGGTTATTGGATGTGGAAATATTTGTAGAAGGAGTCTAGGTTATTAGGTGTGGAAGAAGTCTAGGTTATTGGATGTGGAAATAGTTGTGGAAAGAGTCTAGGTTATTGGATGTGGAAATAGTTGTGGAAGGAGCCTGGGATATTGCATGAGGCAGTTAAAATAAATTATATCAAAGTTTTCTCCCGAATTTTTGGTAGTTTTTCATTTCTAATTCTAGTGATATATATTGTTTCATCTTTTCGAATTGTTTCCATAAACAGAAGAATGGAAATATTGATTAAGGTTAGTGCTATTATTATAAGAATTTATAGAGTTACGAGCCTTTACCTTCTGAGTTCAAATCCCGATGAGGTTAGCTTTGCCTTTCATCTTTAATCGATAAAATATAGCACCAGTAATACACTGGGGTAGATTTAATCGACGTTCCACTTCCCCAAAATTGTTGGCCTTGTGCCTACATCAAAAACCATTATTATAAGAATTTATAAAATATAACGTTTGCTTCCTTCCGGATTCTCTTTGGGGTCTCGGGATACGCAATCTTCGTGCGTCCATCCCACGCCTCCAACGAGAGGTAGCAGGCCCATCGCCAGTTTTTACAGCATAGAATGGAGACTAGGATATATTTCTAACAGCCTTCTCTACCTAAGTCCCTTCTTAACCCGCACGAAGGGCGATGTGGTATAAAATATAATGTTTCAAGCGAAAAAAGATGTTTTGAATATAGACCTCTGTCTATGAAAGGGAACATGTGTCCCTAAATTATTTGTTGATGCTGTGGGAAACTGAGATTAGCTTGACGTTAATGAGTTGAACCAGAGGTTCTTAAACATTTGGGGCTACCTCCCACACCTCAAAGCCCTGTAATACCCTCAGCGCCACCACCCCCATTTCCAGAGAGACCTGCCTACACGAAAATTGTAAGTAATATATGATACATTAGCTCGTTCATTTATATATAATAAATTATATAATATATTCTATTTATAAATAAGTATTATATATTTTTTCATTTTAATATATCTAGAAATAATATGCATCATTTGATATTTAATATACTATTATATCATCTTTACTTCCAGCCACTGACCCCAACGCTCCCCTGGGGTAGTAGCGTCCATTTTAAGAAACGCTGAGCTAGATCGCAAAGTCATCAGTTCAATTCACGTTGCTGCTATCCACTCAACCGTAAAAATGATTTGTACCTGTAATTCAAATGGCTGACTTTGCCCAACAATTCAACATTTTGTCTGCTTTAAACGCAGGTAATTATATCCTTCAGCCTAGGAAGAGTTAAAACGGGTATATTCTTCTATATCCCCACCTCCTTTGAATACTTCCCTCGCACATACACCACAAAACCTTGTACAATACGACACGACACACCTTTTACCACTTTGTTACATATCCAATCTATCTTCTTCTTTTTCCACCTTGTCAATCAATCTAAGAAATGCAACTCCTTAACAAATATAAAGTCATTTAAAGAAGAAATAAAACGCTATTTATAAATACGACACCTTCCACAATGACAGCTTTTCAACAAATAACTATACATAAAAGAGATTATTC
>OZ024750.1:27525505-27528005 GCA_964016885.1 Eledone cirrhosa | reverse complement strand
GTAGGAGAAAGTAGATGACACCTGAGAATATTGTAACGAGATAACAGAGACACTAATTTTCTGACTTAGAACTTCTTTTCAATACAGCTTTACACCTTTTGTCACCTCTCCGGCTCATATTTTGTTTATCATTCTAAAAATGAATTCTGATTTTTTTTGCCTCTTTTTTTTTTTTTTTTTTTTTTCTAAAAGCCAATCCTAACTTAGGTGTTAATAATTGTTACTTTTGGCACAAGGCCAGCAATTATCCCAGTGCATTACTGGTACTTTAGTTTATCGATGAATTCTGATTTTATTTTGCCTCTTTTTTTTTTTTTTTTTTTTTTTTTTTTTTCTAAAAGCCAATCCTAATTTAGGTGTTAATAATTGTTACTTTTGGCACAAGGCCAGCAATTATCCCAGTGCATTACTGGTACTTTATTTTATCGACCCCGTAAGGATGAAAGGTAAAGTTAACCTCGGCATGATTTGAACTCATGATCAGAAAGGGGCGTAACTCTGTGCTGCAAAGCATGTTGTCCGACCCTCTACCGATACTACCAAACCACCACCCTTAGGTGTTAATAATGTATGTATATATAAATGTATGTATATATAAATGTATGTATATATGTATATATATGTATTTATGTATGTTCTTCTGGTTTTATAATTTCTATGCATGTATGTATGTATGTATGTATGTATGTATGTATGTATGTATGTATGTATGTATGTATGTATGTGTGTGTGTGTATGTAGGTGTATGTACGTACGTATCCATATATATGCATCTGTATGTATGTACGCATGTGTATGTGTATGTATGTATATATGTATGTATATGGATATATACGTATGTATGCATGCATGTGTATGGATGTATAGGATGTATACGTATGTATATGTATGTATATGTATGCATATATGTATGTATGTATATATATATATATGGATGTATACGTATGTATGTATATATATATATATGTATCTATTAATAAAAGGAATTCCAACTTTATCTGATTTACTCGTTTTATTTACAATCCTTTATGTATGTATATATATATATATGTGTATGTGTATGTATATATATGTTCATGTATGTATATGTATGTATATGTATGTATAAGCATGTATATGTTTATGTATGTATAAGTATGTGTCTGTTTTTCTGCGGTTCATTGAAATATTTTATAGGTCTAGCCAAGCAAACGCTACAGTAAAATGTAAGTAAACACAGTAGATATCTTGTCTACACTTTAGGTAATACATCCATATCAGTAGTACTACAACAACAACTACTACTACTACTACTACTACTACTACTACTATTTCTTCTTCTTCTTCTACTTCTTCCTCTTCTTCTTCATCTTCGTTTTCTTCTTCGTCCACATATTCCGGGGAGGGGCGAGGAGAACGAATCCTCAGACACGCCTTCCAGTGAGACCAGCCAAGCCTATGGAATGCTATCCAACCATCTTGCTGAGGGTTTCTCTCGAAGCACACCATCAATAATTTCCTGATGTGTTTCTTTTGAATTCATTTTCACTTTGGATGAAACGACACAAAAACTTATAAATTATATAATATAATTGTTTCTACTTTTGGCACAAGGCCAGCAATTACTCCGTACATTACTGGTACTTTATTTTATCTACCCCGTAAGGATGAAAGGTAAAGTTTACCTCGGCGGGATTTGAACTCAGATCGTAAAGGGACGTAACTATGCTGGAAAGCATGTCCGACCCTCTACAAATACTGCCAATTCATAAATTAACCGCTAAAAAAACTTTAGTGATGACTACAATTAATGAAGTAAACTGCTTATAATACTTTCCTTAAAGGAGACATGCTGTTGTTATCACGGTAAGGCAAGGTAAAACAGCTTTATTTTTAGGGACTCAGATGATCAAGGATTAGCCATTCCACATCAATATACATCCCTATTATGTCTAACACCAAGACCTTCGCATTTATCAGGGGCTTTTTTTTGTTTTCAGCTAACAACATCTGAGATTTTTTGATTTTTTATATTTCAGAATTTGTAGCAAGCTTCGTCTCAAGAGGCGGAATACACATTCTCAAACATTGATTGCTCCCAAAATACCAGTAATTATCTGTCAGAAATGCAGGGTATCTGTGAGTCCTATGAGATAACAAAACGTCATAAAGAATGTTTCAGGTTTGCATGTAAAATAGGTTAAATATTTCCCAGAGATTCTATGGTCATATCTATAGTGGTTGGTCATATTTATAGTGGTTGGTCATATCTATAGTGGATTGTCATATTTATAGTGGATGGTCATATTTATAGTGGATGGTCATATTTATAGTGGATGGTCATATTTATAGTGGATGGTGATATTTATAGTGGATGGTCATATTTATAGTGGATGGTCATATTTATAGTGGATGGTCATATCTATAGTGGATGGTCATATTTATAGTGGTTGGTCATATCTATAGTGGATGGTCATATTTATAGTGGATGGTCATATTTATAGTGGATGGTCATATTTAT
>OZ024750.1:27513005-27520505 GCA_964016885.1 Eledone cirrhosa | reverse complement strand
CAAATGAGTATCCTCCACCTCCAGCTATCTTATCCTCAGCCTCTAGGCCCCGACCGACAGGATAGAGAATATAATGCCCCGGAGGACGGTGAGCGAGACGTGCTGGAAAAGCCACACAGCCTCTGGGTCCCGACCGACAGGATAGAGAATATATTACCTCGGAAGACGGCGAGGGAGACGTGCTGGAACAGCCACTCAACCTCTACGTCCCGGTTAACAGGCTGGAGTATTTATTGCCCCTTCTCCTCCAGGGAGACGCCACTCCACCTTGTGGACAGCCAACTCCGCTCCGATAACAAAAAAATGTGAGCTTATAATAATTAACATTAGTCTTTATTGTTTCTTTTTTTATATTCTGTTTATGATGATGAGAATAACAGCAATGATGTCGTTGGTGATGGTGATGATGTTGATAAACATGATGATTTTTAGATTAACTCAAGTGGTGGCATATGCTTATTATGAGTATATTGAGTATATATAGACATATATATATATTTGTATGTATGTATGTATGAATATATATATATATATATATATATAGTTTTAATATAGATGAGATTCTGCAGGACTAGAACTGTTTCATTCATTAGAAATCATCAGGAATCTGTGGTTACCTCCGATTCAACCCGGAATAACGTATATATATATATATATATATATATATATATATATATATATATATATATATATATATATATATATATATATATATACACACACACATATATATATATATATATATATATATATATATATGTCCCAAGGCTCTGATACCATCAACACTATACACACAGAGCCGGCATATCTAAGAACTGACTAACTGCCTGATGAGGTCATAGCCATTCAATGGCTATCATCGAAATATATATAGCAGTAAATAAAGGATTATGAGTTCATGCAATTGACTTATGTTTCGTCACTATATATATATATATATATATATATATATATATATATATATATATATATATGTATGCAGGTGAAGGGATGCAAGTGGACACGTGTCAACAGTCTAGACTTTCCAGTCTTTCCCTTTTCCTTTCCTTCCTTCCTTTCCATTCTTTATATCTTTATATCTTTCTTTCTAGCTCGCTTGTTTACTTCATTTCTTTCTTTCATTCATTCATTCATTTGCTTTCCAAGTTTCCTTCAAATTTCAATTCAAAAACCATGTTTTCGATCAATTATATTGAACAGGAGCCTAAAATAGATATCGGAGACAGACAGACAGACAGATAGACAAACAGACAAATAGATAAATAGATAGATAGATAGATTTAGTATAAATAAAATTTCATACACTCAACATATGTATGAAACTTTATTTATACTAAATAAGCTCTCTTGCAATAGTTTGAACATTGTTTTCCTTGATATTTTATTATTCTCAGTACGACTGCTTAAGCAGTGATGGCTGCTTGAATTGGCGGTATAGGTAGAGGGTCGGACGCCATGATTTGCAGTAAAGAGTTACGGCCCTTTATGGTCTGAGTTCAAATCCCGCCAAGGGTAACTTTGCCTTTCATCCTTACGGGGTCGATAAAATAAAGTACCAGTAATGCACTAGGTAATTGCTGGCCTTGTGCCAAATGTAGAAACAATTATATGTGGTAGTTTGGTAGTATCAGCAGAGAAGATTGATAATATTAATGCTGATTTTTTCATAATCATGTGTATGATTTTTGTCTGAGTGTGTGTGTATGCGTGTTTGTGTGTGTGTGTGTGTGTGTGTAGAAGTGGTTATTTGGTTTGCATGACTGGTTACTAATTACATATTTAAAATGTTAGATATTTGGGTGTGTATCTAAATGTTTATCATTGTGTGTTGGTGTGAAGATATAATCAAGATCACGTAATCTAATATTCAATCATTTAATACGGCTTTCAATCTCATTCAGCCATTTAGAAATGTCTTAGTAATTCAGTCGTAATTAATTTAGCATTTTTTCTTCAAAACTTTCTCCACTGAAACACATGATGTTTTTGATTTTTGTTATTTCTGGTGAAGCAGTTTATAAGCATATATATATATATATGATGTTCCTATGAATATATATATGATGTTCATATGAATATATATATGATGTTCATATGTATATATATAATAGTAAAAAAGAAAAAAACAGTAGAAAATGTTAAAGGGATTTTCTCATAGAACAAAAGCAAAACAATTATTTACAAAAAAGGATTTACTGTATTTTCGTACCGGTTTCAGCCTATGGGATTCTTCATGCGACGGAAGTGTATAATGAAATAAAATTGTATATTAATAAGAATATGGAAAAAAATAACATGGTTTACATCCATATATATATAGCAAAAATGTGAACTTTTCTCCATTTATATGTATGTAAAGCATGTTACTTTTTTCCATATCTTATTAATATACAATTTCATTTCATTATAAAGAAATCATTATTATTAAATAAAGAAATCATTATATACTTCCGTCTGGCAGTATCGGTAGAGGGTCGGACGCCATGTTTTGACGCAAAGAGTTACGGCCCTTTCCATTCTGAGTGCAGATCCCGCCGAGGTTAACTTTGCCTTTCATCCTTACGGGGTCGATAAAATAATGTACCAGTAATATACTGGTAATTGCTGGCCTTGTGCCAAACGTAGAAATAATTATATACTTCTGTCGGGCAATTTAAAAATGGTGTTAATGAGAGCTAACTTCAGATTTTGCCCTATTACTTTTACACCAAGGCAAATTTGGAACAAATTATCGTCGAAAACTCCTGTCTCACCTCCTCTACACATGTTATTGTGCATCTAGCATCATCCATACGCCAATTTGTTTACACTCTGTAGTTGATCATCGTTGTTTTTATATCAAATGTTTGAGATGTTGAGAAGGTGTGCATGGAACCCAAAAGGTTGCGAACCACTGATCTATGCTATTGTTTATAATTGGATGTTGTGTATCTGTGTAACACAGTACCGTGAGAAACGACAGGTCTATTAGAAATCCTTATATTTTCTACCATGAGTGTCCTAAACTTCAATATAGTTGTTCCAGTGCCAATTGAGCTGATATAAATTATAAATAATCCATGCAGAATAATTACATTTTATTTCGAATGGCAGCTATTGTTTCATGTTGTACACAATATATCATTGTTCGGTGCCTTTTGTCTGAATTTATGAGTCAGATAAAGTTATAGATAACACGCCATATTGTTCAACCGAATATGGAATGTCGATTATGGAAGATTACATCAAGCTCAGCATGATGCACTTGTTTTATATCTAGACGCAGCTTTCCAACATGAGACACGGTGTTCATTGCAGAGTTATTAATACGACAAGCTTCACGCTTTGAATTTTGCTTGAGCATGTGTGGATATGACTGACATGACATAGTTAATAGAATGAAGTAATATATTTTACTCTCGGCGAGAATCCAAAGCCCAGACCTGCCAACTTCTAAAAACCTAAACGGGGAATACCATATATAAAAAAGTGCCCCAAAACGGGGAAAAATGAGGCAAAATTGTGAGATTTTACATAATGAAAGCTATACCCATTTTCAGAAGACAAGACATCTCTCACCCACCCCAAAGTGGGTGGGAGATGTCCCCGTTGACAGGTCTGTAATTCAAAAACAGTAAATATTGGTTTCTGATTTAGGCACAAGGCTAACCATTTTGGGGGAAAGGTAAGCGGATTAAAGCGTCTCCAGTGAGTTACTAGTACTTTATTTTATCGACCCCGCAAGGATGAAAGGCAAAGCTAACCTCGGAAGGATTTTAACTTAGATAATAAAGACCCGTAACTATGCTATAAAGCATGTTGTCCGGCGTTCCACGGATTCTGCCGTAAATATTGACAACTATTTAGATATCAATTCATTAAAGTTTATTTACAGATAATCTGTGTGTGTGTGTGTGTGTGTGTGTGTGTGTGTGTGTGTGTGTGTGTGTGTGTGTGTGTGTGTGTGTGTGTGTCTATATACGCAGAGAAACACACACATACATATACGCTGTAGTGGCTCTGTTTGTTAGTGAATCATCATAGATCACCTTATTCCAATCTCGATAAGCCGAGATATCTCTGATAAGAGGAAAGAAGAACAGTTTCTATTTGTTAAGATGACCCTTAATGTCAACTCTTCATATTTCGAGTAATATTCCCTCGCCTTCCACCATACCTTCCAAAACCAACATACACATACACACATATCCACACACAAACAGTTACCCATGCTCAGATAAATACACACACACACACATATATGTATATATATATATATGTATATATATATGTGTGTCTGTGTGTACTTATATTTTAAGTGTTCATTTACTACTTGAAATTCTCCAGTTGAATACCTGACTCATGTCGGAGTCACCATCACCACCACAACCACCAACACCACCACCACCACCACCACCAACAACAACAACACAACCATCAACACAACCAACACAACCACCACCACGACCAACATAACCAGCACCAACAACACAACAACCACCACCACCACCACCACCACCAACAACACAACCACCACCACCAACACAACCACCAACACCACCACCAACATCACCACCAACACCACTAACACCACCAACACAACTACCCCACCACCAACACAACCAACACAAGCACCAACACCAACACAACCACCAACACAACCACCAACACCACCACCAACACCACCACCAACAACACCACCAACATCACCACCAACACAACTACCCTACCACCAACACCACACCACCACCATCACAACCACCACCACCAACATCACCGCCACCACCACCACCTAAACAACCAACACAACCACCCCACCACAAACACAATCACCACAACCACCACCACCACCACTACCTTCACCACCAACACCAACACAACTACTTCACCACCACCAACACAACCACCCCACCACCACCACCACCACCACCACCACCAACACAACCACCAACACCACCACCAACAACAACACGACAACCACCACCACCACCACCACCACCACCATCACCACCACCACCACCACCGCCACCACCACCACCACCACCACCACCGCCACCGCCACATCCACCGCCACCACCACCACCACCAGCACCACCACCACCACCACCAGCCACCACCACCACCACCGCTACAACCACCACCAGCCACCACCACCACCACCAAGACCACCACCACCACCAACACAACACCCACCACCAGCTACCAACACAACAACCACCACCAGCCACCACCACCACCACTCACTACCACCACCACCACCACTCACTACCACCACCACCACCACCACCACCACCACCACCACCACCACCACCACCACCACCACCACCACCACCAGCCACCACCACCACCGCTACAACCACCACCAGCCACCACCACCACCACCAAGACCACCACCACCACCAACACAACACCCACCACCAGCTACCAACACAACAACCACCACCATGAGGCCAACCTGCCTGTCAAGCAATATCATCACCGTTGTTGCAAAAATGTTCTTATCAAAGTCATTGTCACTTATATGATGGAAATATGTATGTATGTATACGTGTGTGTGTGTGAAATGTGTGTCTTTTTGTCTGTGTGTGTGTGTGTGTGTGTGTTTGTGTGTGTTTGTGTGTGTGCGTCTCTGCTGGTGAGTGTGTGTGCTTGTGTATATGTGTGTGTGATAATGTGTATTTATATGAATTTATACAGAGATATATAGATAAATAGATAGATAGATAGAAATAGAGAGAGAGAGAGAGAGAGGGGGAGGAGGGAAGGAAGAGTGATGAGCCTTAGAAATAAAATCTAAAATAATTCTAAATCCTCTGGTATTTCCTTCGGAAATACCGACGAATGCATAACAAATTTGATCTATTTTAACTGACTAATATGACTTCCCCGCAGTAATTATCTATTTTGAATGGCTAATGTGACTCTTCCCCGCAGTAATTATCTATTTTGAATGGCTAATGTGACTCTTCCCCGCAGTAATTATCTATTTTGAATGGCTAATGTGACTCTTCCCCGTATTAATTATCTATTTTGAATGGCTAATGTGACTCTTCCCCGCAGTAATTATCTATTTTGAATGGCTAATGTGACTCTTCCCCGGAGTAATTATCTATTTTGAATGGCTAATGTGACTCTTCCCCGCCGTAATTATCTATTTTGAATGGCTAATGTGACTCTTCCCCGCAGTAATTATCTATTTTGAATGGCTAATGTGACTCTTCCCCGCAGTAATTATCTATTTTGAATGGCTAATGTGACTCTTCCCCGGAGTAATTATCTATTTTGAATGGCTAATGTGACTCTTCCCCGGAGTAATTATCTATTTTGAATGGCTAATGTGACTCTTCCCCGCAGTAATTATCTATTTTGAATAGCTAATGTGACTCTTTCCCGCAGTAATTATCTATTTTGAATGGCTAATGTGACTCTTCCCCGCAGTAATTATCTATTTTGAATGGCTAATGTGACTCTTCCCCGCAGTAATTATCTATTTTGAATGGCTAATGTGACTCTTCCCCGCAGTAATTATCTATTTTGAATGGCTAATGTGACTCTTCCCCGCAGTAATTATCTATTTTGAATAGCTAATGTGACTCTTCCCCGCAGTAATTATCTATTTTGAATAGCTAATGTGACTCTTCCCCGCAGTAATTATCTATTTTGAATGGCTAATGTGACTCTTCCCCGCAGTAATTATCTATTTTGAATGGCTAATGTGACTCTTCCCCGCAGTAATTATCTATTTTGAATAGCTAATGTGACTCTTCCCCGCAGTAATTATCTATTTTGAATGGCTAATGTGACTCTTCCCCGTATTAATTATTTATTTTGAATGGCTAATGTGACTCTTCCCCGCAGTAATTATCTATTTTGAATAGCTAATGTGACTCTTCCCCGCAGTAATTATCTATTTTGGATAGCTAATGTGACTCTTCCCCGCAGTAATTATCTATTTTGGATAGCTAATGTGACTCTTCCCCGCAGTAATTATCTATTTTGAATAGCTAATGTGACTCTTCCCCGCAGTAATTATCTATTTTGAATGGCTAATGTGACTCTTCCCCGTATTAATTATTTATTTTGAATGGCTAATGTGACTCTTCCCCGCAGTAATTATCTATTTTGAATGGCTAATGTGACTCTCTCCCGCAGTAATTATTTATTTTGAATAGCTAATGTGATTCTTCCCCGCAGTAATTATCTATTTTGAATGGCTAATGTGACTCTTCCCCGCAGTAATTATCTATTTTGAATGGCTAATGTGACTCTTCCCCGCAGTAATTATCTATTTTGAATGGCTAATGTGACTCTTCCCCGCAGTAATTATCTATTTTGAATGGCTAATGTGACTCTCCCCCGCAGTAATTATTTATTTTGAATGGCTAATGTGACTCTTCCCCGCATTAATTATCTATTTTGAATAGCTAATGTGACTCTTCCCCGCAGTAATTATCTATTTTGAATGGCTAATGTGACTCTTCCCCGCAGTAATTATCTATTTTGAATGGCTAATGTGACTCT
>OZ024750.1:27503005-27508005 GCA_964016885.1 Eledone cirrhosa | reverse complement strand
TGAATTATTCGTGGCAAAAAATCTGAATTAGTTGTATAAAGATTCTGTGAAATTGTTCGATACAAATGCAATGCCTCACAAATATCTTCTTCTCTGCCCACTTATTCCTGGGAGGGAATAATTATATTGCCAAATATACTAAGTGAAGGCGTGTGGCTGAGTTGTTAGAGAACTTGATTCGCAATCGTGAGGTTGTGAGTTCGATTCCTGGACCGGGCAATCCATTATGTCCTTGAGCAAGACACTTTATTTCACGTTGCTCCTTCTACCTGGAGTTGCGACCGATAGATAGTATTAGCAATTGGAAAGACCAATGGAAACACTGTTTCCTCGGTTCGATTTGACGAAAGTCGATCGTTCGTTAGGAAAATATACTATACATACATTCATGAATACATCGCTATTTCAGAGCACCAACACAAATAACATAGTTTTATATATTCTTCATAATTATATTCCTTGTTTTATTTTAATATTTTCACAAAAATATGGCTTCTGGGAAAAGAGAAAAGACCCGTTTATCATTAAATCTGAAATACGATATATTTTGAAAAACGTCTACATTTCCAACAGTACAGCTGATAAGGTAATATGAGAGATCAGGGATTCGGATTTTTCCCATTTAAACTGATGCCTTCCAAGTTGATTTCTTTTCAAAATGTCAAACCCGGTGAAATATAGGTAATTATTCCTAATTGTACTATCGTTTTCTTTCACATTACATGTCTTCACACTGACAGAATATTTCGATTAGAAATCATTTTTGACAACACGTAAAACAATGGTGTATCATATTCAGGCAATGCACCTGAGCACCTCTAACTTATTTATAAACACACATATACACATACATACACACACACATATACACACCTACACACACACACACACACACACAAACAAATGGTGGTGATAGTGGTGGTTGTTGTGGTAGTCATGGTGGTAGTAGTGTTGGTGGTGGTGGTGGTGGTGGTGGTGGTGGTTGTTGTGGTAGTAATGGTGGTAGTAGTGTTGGTGGTGGTGGTGTTAGTGGTGGTGGTGGTGGTTGTTGTGGTTATAATGGTGGTAGTAGTGTTGGTGGTGGTGGTGTTAGCGGTGGTGGTGGTGGTGGTGGTTGTTGTGGTTATAATGGTGGTAGTAGTGTTGGTGGCGGTGGTGGTGGTGGTGGTGGTGATAGTGGTGGTTGTTGTGGTAGTAATTGTTTCTACATTTGGCACAAGGCCAGCAATTACCCAGTACATTACTGGTACTTTATTTTATCGACCCCCCCCCCGTAAGGATGAAAGGCAAAGTTAACCTCGGCGGGATTTGAACTCAGAATGGCAAGGGCAGTAACTCTATGCGTCAAAGCAAGGCGTCCGGCCCTCTACCGATTCTGCCAATTGACTAGTGGTAGTAGTTATTGTTATTGTAGTTGTTATAGTAGTAGTAGTAATAGTAGTAGTAGTAGTAGTAGTAGTAGTTGCTGCTGTTGTAGTGGTGGTGGTGGTGGTGGTGGTGGTGGTGGTGGTGGTGGTAGTAGTAGTAGTAGTAGTAGTAGTAGTAGTAGTAGGAGTTGTAGTAGTAGTAGTTGTAGTAGTAGTAGTAGTAGTAGTAGTAGTAGTTGTTGTTGTGGTGGTGGTAGTTGTAGTGGTGGTGGTGGTGGTGGTGGTGGTGGTGGTAGTAGTAGTAGTAGTAGTAGTAGTATTAGTAGTTGTTGTTGTTGTGGTGGTGGTGGTGGTGGTAGTAGTAGCAGTAGTAGTAGTAGTAGTAGTAGTAGTAGTAGTAGTAGTAGTAGTAGTAGTAGTAGTAGTAGTAGTAGTCCTGGCAGGGTCTGTTCAATAATTCATTATATCATATAGTTCATCAGAGGTTGTTAACTTCAGACATTGTATTGTTAGAAGCTCCGGACAGACGAGATAATCTATATTATATGTTTGTAGCTCTAATTATAGAGCGTTTGTTGCTAAGACCGTGTCAAGTAAGTTGAGCTTCCACTTGAATAAATTCACACTATACCAGCTGACCTCAGTAATCATGCCCTTATAAGCACACACACACACACACACACACACACACACACACATCTACGTTGATCCATAAACATACACACTCAATACACAATCACACACACACATATATATATATGTATATATATATGTATATATATATAACGAAGGAGTTGTAGTAAGGAACCAGATCGACCATAACGCAACAGAGTACTCAATACTTGAAACGGATTGAGCTCTGCCGTCGGGGTCCTGACTATTTTTGCTATTACCCACTCTACTACCCTAAGTATCGAGTACTCTGGTGCGTTATGGTCCACCTGGTTCCTTACCACACTTCCTTTGTTATATATATATATATATATGTATATATATATATATATATATATATATATATATATATATATATATATATATATATATATATATATATATATATATATATATATATATCAAGTTTAATATAGGAATGACTTCTACAGGTCTAGAACTGTTTCATTCAAAAGAAATCACCAGGAAAGCAAAGCCTTTCCTGGTGATTTCTGTAGAAGCCATTCCTGTATTAAACTTGATGATTGCACTCTACTAACGTATTGACTACATTACAAACTGTAGTTACCACCGGGACTCACATACACACACATGTATATATATATATATGTGTGTGTGTGTGTGTGTGTGTGTGTGTGTGTGTGTGTGTGTGTGTGTGTGTGTGTGTGTGTGTGTGTGTCTGAGTGTATGTGTATGTGTGTGTCTGCAGTAAGGTATAGATAATTCTTTCCATTTGTTTATCTACGGTTTATTTAGACTTTTGGCAGCTTTGTGTTTATTTATTGAACTGTAGATCAGAAAGCTTTTGTTTAAATAAAGCTGCATCAACCCACTATATATATATATATATATATATATATATATATATATATATATATATATATATATATATATATATATATAAATTATACACACACATATATATATACATATATATATTTACGTTAATATATATACACACATATTTACGTTTATATATATAAATAAATATACACATATATGATATATATATATATATACACACACATATTTACTTATATATATACATATATGTGTGTGTGTGTGCATATATATATATATATATATATATATATATATATATATATATATATATATATACACACATATATTTATATATATAAATATATATATATATATATATATATATATATATGTGTGTGTGTGTAATGGAAGCCTGCAAGAAGTGTTGAAACCGGGTGTGTGTTATTTGACGTGTGTATTTATGTTCTGTTGGAGGAAACCTGTTAAATATCAACAGACATAACAAGTCACTATTTCATCTTATTATATCACATCTTTTTCATTACTTTGATTTCAATTTTGCATCTAACCTGTTGAAAGATTCTTCTTTTCGTTATTCGTCTTAACTTTTGCTTAAAGATCAAATAACTCTTTAAAATATACGAATGTGTATTTCATACAGATAAACATTTCAAATCAACTTTCAGCAAAGAGTTCCGGCTCTTTATGGTCTGAGTTCAAATTCCGCCGAGGTTAACTTTGTCTTTCATCCTTACGGGGCCGATAAAATAAAGTACCAGTGACGCATTGGGGTCGATTTAATGGTCTTATGCCTAAATTAGAAACCATTATCTCATTTGTTTGTTTGTTAATTGTCTTTTTTATTTCAAATTTCCAAATCTGATAATACTTTCCTTAATCGAAACACTGCAATCGGAACAATTCGATTATCTGTAAAAAAATGGAATTGGAAATCATTGGTGCATTGATTCTTTTATTCTTTTATTACTTTCTTCTTTCGCTGTCTTAAGTCATTAGACCACGGCTAAGCTGGAGCATGAAACTGGAAATTAAAGTCACATTTATTGGAAACTATCCACAGTTTCCTAAAGTGCTTCAAATAAAGGAGAGTAGGATTAATGTGACTTTCAATAGCTACCTTTACTATAATCCCAGTTTCACATACAATATTGTATTGACCGATTTCTATCGATGTTTGATTAGTGTACAGTAATTTACAATACAACAGATCATTGTCGCTCTTCCTTCAGTCATTTGGATTGATGTTAGAAAGTACACCAATACCCAGAAATATATATATATATATATATATATATATATATATATATATATATATATATATATATATATATAGCAATAATACTAAACAATACAATAGCTAATGAAACAATACAACTTACCTTGCAGGTTTCAGGTACGGAAATAGACACAACACAGATAAATAATACACACATCTATTGTTATATGTGAACATATGTTACATTGAAAATCACAAAACAAAACGTTTGCTAATGAAAAGCTCAAGTAAATATGAAACGAACTGAAAATTAAAACACGAAAACCGGTCAACGTTAGTTTCTTAAGGCTTTTTATTTTCTCTACTTCTATGAAAGGTACAATCAATCTTTTTATTTGAAGACAATATATGAAGGTGGTGGATGGGCAGTACTCGGAAGAGCATCGAACAACATGTCCTTTATGTTCTGAGTTCAAATCTTGCAGAAGTAAATTCTGCCTTTCATGTTTACGTGGTCGATAAAATAAGGTACCAGTAACCCACTCGGGTCGACGTTCCACTTCTATTTAAATTGCTGGCCTTGTGCCAAAAGTATAAACAATTATTTCAACTCAGACACCAATATCCAGAAATAGTTGGCTACAAATTCATTTCCACAAAGACTTCCATTTTGTTTATTTCGACAATAGGAAAATGAGGGAAAGAGCAAGGACTTTTAGACAAAGGAAGAAAGAAAGAGGGATGACGTGGACCAGTGCAAGGGACGACAGCAAGATGTGGACCAGGGCAATTTACGGCAATAAAACGTAAACCTGAACAAAGTACGGCCGTAAAACGTAGAACAGGGCAAAGTACGACAGTAAGACGGTCTCTAGATAAAGGACGCGATGTACGCATTCGCCACTGTCCGACCTTTCAGAGATAGCTTCATCTCGGAAAAT
>OZ024750.1:27485505-27488005 GCA_964016885.1 Eledone cirrhosa | reverse complement strand
TGTGTGAGTGTGTGTGTGTGTTCATTAAATGTTGTTTTGGTAAAACAAAAACAGGGGTAAGCAGGAGAAAGCCCTCTATACTCGTAGTATGTAGATACGAATAAGAATAATATTAAGAAAGCGTTTATACATAATAAACGCCGCTTTATGTAATCACAGTGTGTGGTATTCACGGTTCGACTTTCACTTCTAAAAGCTATTTGATCTGCAATTTAATCATTACATCCGCAGTGAAGACGGTGTTTGTGAGTTCTTAGATATTAAAACCACTTTTCTTTTCGTATCATTCATTATTAATCACGTTTCACTTGACTTGTCACCGTATTCCCACGGCTCAGCGGGAATTTGTGTTTTTTCTCAACCATTGTGTTTTTTCTCTACCATTACATGCTGGAACAGTCTGACAGTCGATAAATGAATTTGTATTATTCTGTGCCATAGTTAACTATTGCATGCTGGCACATTGTGACAGTCGATTAAATTGATTGATGTATATAACAAGTATTTTTGTTTTGGAAGCCACATAAGTTCTATTTGGATTAAACAGCCTTGTTCTGCACTTCATTGAAAGGTTCTTATATAATCGTATAGAAAATATAAACAAGGACATGAATTGTTGTTGTTGTTGCTGCTGCTGCTGCTGTTGTTGTTATTGTTGTTGTTGTTGTTGTTGTTGTTGTTGTTGTTGTTGTTGTTCTTCTTCTTCTTCTTCTTCTTCTTCTTCTTCTTCTTCTTCTTCTTCGCCCACTTATTCCTGACAGGGTCATGGGGGCAGAGTGCTCAAACACTCCTACCAGCTGGTCCTGTCAGAAGTAACCGTCTCCAACTGGATCCCCAAAGCGAGCCCAGCCAAGCTCAAGGTTGTCATCCAACCATCTTGCTCGGTGTCTACCCCTGGGTCACCTACCTGTTGGTTTTTACCCATAATATCTGTCCAGCGATTGTTTCCTAAAAAACTTTTCTAACCACATACCCATAGTAACGGAGCTGTGATCTCTCAATTCGGAGAAGTAGCGGCTCTACCTGGAGTGACTCTCTCATCTCCGAGCTGTGCACTCTATCGAGTAACGTTACTCCAAATACCTTTCAGAGTGAGTTGCAGGATTTAATTTATAAGATAGTACAGTTGTTGAAAGCTGCCATTAATAATTACAGTAGGGCGGTGGATTGGCAGTATCGGTGGAGGAACGGACGCCATGCTTTCCAGCATAGTTACGTCCCTTTACGATCTGAGTTAAAATCCCCCCGAGGTTGACTTTGCCTTTCATCCTTACTGGGTCGATAAAATAAAGTACCAGTAATGCACTGGGTAATTGCTGGCCTTGTGCCTAAAATAGAAACAATTAATAATTACATTGCTGACCCGCAATATGGTTTTCATCTAAAAATGGCGCTATTTTACAGATAATCGACGCCTCCTTAATTAGAACTAAATGAAACAATAATTACTTTAGTGAGAAGAAAAAAGAAAAAAAAACTCAAACCCTCATTAATATTCTTTACCTTATAGAACTACAGAATTCTTTCACGGAACTCACCTTGTGAAATATTGAACTAAACTAATAATTGTTTCTACTTTTGGCACAAGGCCAGCAATTACCCAGTACATTACTGGTACTTTATTTTATCGACCCAGTAAGGATGAAAGGCAAAGTCAACCTCGGCGGGATTTGAACTCAGATCGTAAAGGGACGTAACTATGCTGGAACTAAACTAATAATGCAGCGTTATATATATATATATATATATATATATATATATATATATATATATATATATATATATAGAGAGAGAGAGAGAGAGAGAGAGAGAGAGAGAGGGGGGGGGGGGGAGAGAAAGAAATGGCTTCTACAGGACTCGAATTGTTTCATTCGGGAGAAAACCTCAGGAAAGCTTTCCTCATAATTTCTCTCGAATGAAACAGTTCTAGTCCCGTAGAAGCCATTTCTATATTAAATGTTCATACTCTGCTATGTATTGAGTACCTTACTTACTGTGGTTACCCCCGATTGAAGTGGGGGGGATAAACTTATATATATATATATATAATGTAGGAGGTGAGTTTTATTGTAGCACAATATGTTGATTTAAAACTTCACTATTCACAAGTGTTTTTTAAGCTTCATATCATGTCACCTTATTTTATCTGATGAGAACGCAGATATCATCCCATGATGATATTTGTTTTTGAAATGCGCATAATAAAATACTTGGAACTCTTTTAATCATCTTTTGATCTTATATATATATATATATATATATATATATATATATATATATATATATATATATATATATAGAGAGAGAGAGAGAGAGAGAGAGAGAGAGAGAGAGATTCAGCGAGAATCGCATTTCGGCGGGTAGAAAAGGCGAAACGAAACGCAAAAATCAGATATGATACTGGCAAGCGCTCGATAGTTAAAAAACTAGAGCTAAACAAAGTTAAGAGGCCATACAAGACTGAAATAGTGGTTAAGAAAGCGTCAACCATTAGGTGGTT
>OZ024750.1:27463005-27480505 GCA_964016885.1 Eledone cirrhosa | reverse complement strand
TATTTATATATATTTATACATATCAATTATATATTATATACTTACACATATATATATATATATATCATATTATATACTTACACACACACACACACACACACATATATATATATATATATATATATATATATATATGTATGTATATATACATACATATACATATATAATATTATTCACACACAAACACACATATATATGTTCTTATACATGTTATAAATGTGTGAGAGAGTGTGTGTGTGTGTGACCATGTGTGTACAGTTGTTTATACAAGTGTCATATGACAACAGAATGGCCCATCACTATGATAAAAAAATATAGATAAATACTTTATATTTTGGTAGTCGTAACTTGGCAAAAAATGTCACTTAAAGTTTCAGATAAACTCAAGCTGGATTTATGTAATGTATTATTGCTACTGTCTCATTTGACACACACTCCGACTGTCCCCAATATTTAGGTACCTTGTGGTCTGTAGAACCCACAGAAAAATAGAACGAAACCGTATGAACTCATTATCGGTCGGTATGTTACTATCTCTAAGAGATGGTATTTTGTTGCCAAGGAGCCACCAGTTAGCATGAATTTTGCAAATATATGTGTAAAAACAGCTACAATATGAGACTTTAACATGTTAATGTTCGCCGTTGTTATCTAAATTCCATTCCGATAGCATTTTGAAACCAGCATTTTCTTTGGAGGAAGACTTTAAATAATTAAAAACATATATATATATACATATACACTCACACACACACATATATATATACATATACACTAACACACACACATATATATATATACATATACACTAACACACACACATATATATATACATACATATATATATATATATATATATATATATATATATATATATATATATATATATATATATATATATATATACACATGCATACACACATATATATATATATATATATCACAAGTACATACATATATACATACATACATACATACATACATACATGGTGGCTGCCAACTCGTTTTCGAGTACGGCCACTACTTTATATCCATGTAGGAGAACCCCTACCGATGCGCTGAACGAGTGTGAATTTTTAGTCCAGCCAGCGACTTGAAAACTCTGGTACAAACACTACACTTGTGACAATTATTGACACAGTGCTGGACCCATGGTACCATGTGACGGCAAGTGCAGAGAGATCTCCAGATATAAAGCACTGCCTGTGCCGTGAAGCTTTTATAGTGAGCAAAGGCACTGCACAAAGCCAGTCCCACTCTCTTAACCAAGATTATATTTACCAAAAAGAAGAACAAGTCAACATCATTGGATACCATCAGGGTTGCAGGTGTTATATCAGAGTTTTCCTTCTCCTAGAATTCTGCCTTGACAAAGGCTAAGGGGTCATCTCTCCCTGTACATACATACATACATATATACACACATATATATATATATATATATATATATATATATATATATATATATATATATATATATATATATATATATATATATATATATATATATATATATATATATATATGTATATATAATTGAATATACAAGAGAGATAAACACAAATATAAACATACATGTGTTCGAATTGTAAGGGACCAAGTTCACTAGGGTGAAACAAATAATAGCTCTAACAATATGGTTTCTTGAACCATATTGTTTTTTCACCCTAGTGAACCTAGTCCCTTACAATTCGAACACATGTATGTTTATATTTGTGTTTACCTCTCTTGTATATTCAATTATATTACACGGCTCAGAAAAACTTCTTTCTTTGAGCTATTTAATTGTATGAGACCATTTTGAGTTTCTAACTCAATATCTGATATATAAATATATATATATATATATATATATATAAATATATATATATATATATATATATCTGTCCCTGTTCAATTTTTCATTATATATATATATATATATATATATATATATATATATATATATATATATATATATATATTCATATTTTTATGTATGCATGGCTGAAGATATATTATGTATAATTCTTTACCAAAATAGGAGTTATGCAAATGTTTATAAATGTTTATTGGACGTATATAATGACGATTTAATGACATTCATATGTTAACTATTCTCCAAAGTTTCATATTTCTAACCTGCTGTACCCTTTATTTCCGTTAGATTCTATGCAGAGTTCTCCTTTCTTTTCTTCTCTTTTCGTTCTTAATTCCTTTATTTTTCTATTATTTCCTTCTTTTTTTTTTCTATCTTTCTTTTTTCTATACTTTCATTATTTCTTATTAATTCTTATTTTCTTTGTTTTCTTACACTATTTTGTGGGGTTTTGTTTCCTATCTTTAAATAAACTCATTCTGCTATAATTGACTATATTAGCTATATTAAATATATAATTATATTAATTCTAATACTTTAAATATGATTAGTACCGTTTCATATCCGTGTCAGAATTAGTTAACTTTAACTAAGGGTGAAACGGATTATTCCTCTCAATCGGCTTCAATTTAAAACAAATCTAGATATAAATAGTACTATAACATAGTGAAGGGTGCCCTAAAGAAATGCTATGATTGTGCTACAGTATTATAACATAGTGAAGGGGACCGTAAAGAAATGCTATGATTGTGTTACAGTACAATAACATATTGAAAAGTGCCCTAAATAAATGTCATGATTATGCTACAGTACTATAACATAGTGAAGGGCACTCAATCGAAATGCTATGATTGTGCTGATCTTTAAGGTGGTGAATTGGCAGAATCGTTAGGACGTCGGATAGAATGATTTTTGGTACTCATTTCAGCTCTCTGATCTCTGAGTGCAAATTCCACTGAGATTAACTTTCATTCATTCGAGGTCGATAAAAAAAGTAGCAGTCAAGTACTGGAGTCGATTCGTCCTCTATATCTCTTTCTCACTTCCATTTTTACACTCTCTCTCTCTATTTTTCTCTGGAAGAAATATTCTGTATTCAGACTTGGAAAGGATTGGGCTCCACCGGGTTTTAAAATGTGATAGAAACGTTGTATGTGTCTCTACGATTCCCCAGGAGTTATGGAACCATGTATACATTTATGCATAAGCTGAGGTTTACCTCGAGGCCAAAGTGATCAAGGCAGGACTTATTATGAATAACGTTCTCTACAAACTAACCCGCTCTATGTCATCATCTTATTTACGACAGCAGCATGTGGTCTGAAGAAGATTTGACTACTATTACTAACATGTTTATCCCACCATGTATAGCTTCCCTTCATTGAACCGGGTCTGTAATACATTAGCCATATCCATTGCTTGTTGGAGTTGCTGCAGTTATGTAATTAATTCTTTTGAGAAATGCAGGAATCTTAAGTACACATATAACAGAGAAACTAAAACATTTGCTGTAAGTATTATTGAATTTTTACTTTGCCTTTCATCCTTACGGGGTCGATAAAATAAAGTACCAGTAATGCACTGGATAATTGCTGGCCTTGTGCCAAAAGTAGAAACAATTATTGAATTTTTCAACTGAAAATTGTAATTTTACTACACATTCAGTCAGAACATCTTACATATTTTTCGTCGGTTGCAAGTTCTATGCGGATGCCTTTCAACGTTGGTGAATAATATTCAACATTTTCCTGATTTTAGCAGTTGGTAGTTAAATGGTATTGCACTGGCTAGTCTTGTGTCTTAATGGACCAGATTTTGTAGATATCTGTATTAAGACTAGCTTGTACAATAACATTTTGTTGTCTATATTTCTATGTATAAATTGTGTATTATTGTTAATTAAATACTCTTTCCTAACTAACAACTAAGAATGCAGAATAGTATAGGGCCCTCCAAGGTCATTTGTAGCTTTGGTGTACGGTTTCAAAGATAACATCCTTGAAGTATTGGATTGCAGATATAAATTTAACGCTACCATGTTTGTGAAACGATCACTCAATAAACATCATAAACTGTAATACCGACATCAATGTTTAACAGATAAACTAAACGAGTTTTTCACCATTGTTTATTTTTAGGACAGGTTATATTTCTTTAGTGTAAAAGTCGGTCAAAAATGACACATTGGAAATTAAATTTAAATTTGAATAATTTCTTTTTCATTTAAGCGTTTATTTTATAACCAAAAATATTATTGTAAAATACTAAATATTATTGTAAAATACTATCTAAATACTATTGTAAAATACTATCTAAAATTATTCAATTTATTAATAAATAAAATATGGACCTTATGTGTATGAGAGTAATTATTTAACACCCAGCTCAATATTATTAATTAACATTCTTTAATTTGACTCGTTTCACACTTTATAGTCAGTTTCTATTGTTTGTAAAAAGGTACACAACAACTGCACTGAATGCTCGTTCCTGACGATGCCCGTTCCTTGACGATAGAAATACAATCAGGACATTTTTTTCACACTAGACCATATTCAAGATATAGGTTTTTCATTTGGTGCTATAACCAGAAATGGTAGAAGCCATTCTTAAATTTTTGAACGTCAAGTCTTTGTTGTGTTTTTATTTCATTAATTTTTATAATTGTCTTTCTTTTCCCGCATCATTTGAAAATGGTTCTAAAACCAAATATGGAATCTCCCAGTGAAATCCATATGTAATAAGAAAGTTGATCGACAAGATCCCAGACCTCATTCGCTTAACGAGTGGGGTGGAGCTCGTAAAATCGGACCGAGGAAACATTTTTTTCATTGGTCTTACCAATTGCTAATACTATCTACCGGATGCAAATCCAAGCAGAAGGAACAACGAGAAATAAAGTGTCTTGCTCAAGGACATAACTCACAACCTCACGATTGCGAATCTAATTCTTTAATCACTCAGCCACAGACCTTCACATGTATGTAATAAATCCTTATAAATTACAACAGTAGATCTCAATGCTATAAACATATATTTTTGTCTTATATTTGAATGAACAAAGTTTCGGAAACTGATACTATACTTTACATCTCAAGATGTGTTTGAACAGAATATGGTGGAAGAAAAGTCACATATACCTGCTTTGTTTTCATCATAATTTCTTTATAATTGCAAACATTATTCATTCAACTTTCATTGTAAATTTGACCAGTTAGCTTTGCCACATTTAAAACTATTGGGGTTATTTCACAGGAACACATCCTTGTGTTCAAGCAATTCCAGAATTCTCTTTAGAAGGTAATGAATATAACTTAGTTCCTTTTCAATAATATATATGTATATCAGTATATCATTTAAATCGAACTGATGATCCGAATAAGGTGAAACAATTGTTCTCGGTAATGGTGAACTAACTGTTGAGGAACTACATCTATATACACACACACACACATATATATATATATTTACATATATATATATATATATATATATATATATATATATATATATATATGTATATATATAAGCAATGAGTTATTTAATTTGTTGATTATTCAACAAATTTGATTTATAACAGGTTAGAAGCACTCAACAGTGTTTTCTTCTGGAGTATAATATCAATAATATTAATAAATGGAAGCTATCTTTATAAAACCATATTTATTTTATTAAATATATTTCAAGGGTACCAACATTTTGGTGCGTTCTGATCAGATAAAATACAAAAATTGGTTTATAGATAGTGACATATTCAGACAAGAACTTAATGGTGTGAGTTCTATTTGAATAAGTATATATATCTTTATATATATAATATATATATATATTCCCAAACGTCATAATCAGCAGGGGCATCATTAATCTACTACCACTACCACCATCACCACCACCACCACCACCACAACCACCATCACCAACACAACCACCAGCCATACTGGGACTTTCATCATAGCAGAAACGCCAACCAACTAAGACTCCATTTTTAGCTCCTTCCACTGACAGGTCTCATCTAAGCTGTCATGCCTGTTTGTCTAATTCCATCTCCACGCTGTCTATGTTATTCTTTAGTTGACCGTATCATGTTTCTGTCAAATGTTGTCATAGTGACTCCCAAGTGTTCAGTCAACACCACATATTTGTATTGTTGATTCGCTTTTCACGACAGGTATCGAGATAAATAGACGCCGTGGTTTTGTTTTTCTAGGCTCTCTATGTCGTATTATGTATGTATACGCACATATATATATCTATGAATAATATATATATATATATAATATATAAATAAAATAACATAAAGATATATATATATATATATATACATATATATATATCATTGTTTCTATTTTAGGCACAAAGCCAGCAATTACTCAGTACATTACTGGTACTTTATTTTATCGACCTCGTAAGGATGAAAGGCAAAGTTAACCTCGGCGGGATTTGAACTCAGACTGTAAAGGGACGTAACTATGCTAGAAAGCATGGCGTCCAACCCTCTACCGATACTGCCAATAGTATATAATATGTATCGATATATGTATATATATATGAATAATATATACATATATACATACACACATATATATGTATATATTATATATACACACACAATATATATATATATATATATATATATATATATATATATATATGTGTGTGTGTGTGTGTGTGTGTGTGTGTGTGTGTGTGTGTGTGTGTGTGCGTATATTGTCGCACAACTCTGCTCCTAGATTAACGGACATCGCCAGTGGCAGTGTGAAGTTGAGAATAACAACTTGTGTAACAACTATCTATATATATATATATATATATATATAGTAATATATATATATATATATATATATAAATATATATAGATATAGATATATCAACCTGTCTCATGGTCGGGTCGTTGGCGACTAAACTGGCAACCCCCACCAAGGTTTCTTGTTGAGGAGGGTGGCTTTGGACACCCTACAGGACTAAAAACACAACCTGTCAAAGGGCAAAGGAGCTCTTAAGAGTCAATGGCCATCCGAAATCACCGGGAGAGATGACCCCTTAGCCTTTGTCAAGGCAGAATTCTAGGAGAAGGAAAACTCTGATATAACACCTGCAACTCTGATGGTATCCAATGATGTTGACTTGTTCTTCTTTTTGGTAAATATTATCTTGGTTAAGAGAGTGGGACTGGCTTTGTGCAGTGCCTTTGCTCACTATAAAAGCTTCACGGCACAGGCATTGCTTTATATCTGGAGATCTCTCTGCACTTGTCGTCACATGGTACCATGGGCCCAGCACTATGTGTCAATAATTGTCACAAGTGTAGTGTTTGTACCAGAGTTTTCAAGTCGCTGGCTGGACTAAAAGTCACACTCGTTCAGCGCATCGGTAGGGGTTCTCCTACATAGATATAAAGTAGTGGCCGTACTCGAAAACGAGTTGGCAGCCACCCTATATATATATATATATATATATATAGCTGAATGTGTGTATGTGTACATTCATGCATTCATATTGCTTAGCGTGTGTGCGTATGTCCGTGTGAGTGTATGTATGTATGTAGGTAGGTATAGCGAGAGGGATTAAGAAAGAGAAAAAGCAAAAAAAGGGAGTGAGAAATGGTATATCAATTATATGAAAGATAAACATAAAGCTGAGAGTGGGCAGGAATATGGGGATGGGAGAAGATAGAAAACAGATATGTTTAGGGCCCCTATTGTTACCTGGAAGCCACAAGTTGTTATTCTCAACTTCACACTGCCACTGGCGATGTCCCTTAATCTAGGAGCAGAGTTGTGCGACAATATACGCGCCACTATCAATGATATTTTCATATGCTAACAACTAGAAGCATTTGTCAAATCTGACTCACTCACATTGCCCCTTACTATTTTAGAACTGCGAGGGGGCCCACATTGTATAATTCTTGTGTGTGTGGGTGGGGGGGGGGAGACCCTGAATAACCCCGCCTAACTAGAAATGGACTAGGCGAAAAGCCTATAAATAATTGTTTTTACTTTTGGTACAAGGCCAGCAATTATCTCAATGCATTACTCGTACTATATTTTATCGACCCCGTAAGGATGAAAAGCAAAGTTAACCTCGGCGGGTTTTGAGCTCAGACTGTACCGGCGCGTAACTCTATGCTACAAAGCATGGCGTGCGACCCTCTACCGATACCGCCAATCCAAAAGCCTATAAATAATTATTTCTAGTATAGGCACAAGGCCAGTAATTTTGGTGAGTGGAAAGTCGATTAAATCGACCTCAGTACATTACTTATGCTTTATTTTATCGACCCCGTAAGGATGAAAGGCAAAGTTAACCTCAGCGGGATTTGAACTCAGGCCGTAAAGGGGTTTAACTCTATGCTAAGTCGATTAAATCGACCCCAGTACATTACTGATGCTTTATTTTATCGACCCCGTAAGGATGAAAGGCAAAGTTAACCTCAGCGGGATTTGAACTCAGGCCGTAAAAGGGCGTAACACTATGCTACAAAGCATGGCGTCCGATACTGCCAATCCACAAGCCTATAAATAATAACTGAAGTGAACTGTCGAGAAGACTGTATGCGGAGTCTTGTAGTCTCTCGCTGGTAGTTCGGAATTACTCCTTGTGAATACCTTGGGTGTTACCCTCGTTTCGTACAGATATACAAAACAATTATGTAGTTCTAGGTATGTGAAGACGCATGGCTTAGTGGTTAGAGCACTGGGATTGCAAACGGAAGGTTGTGAGTTTGATTCTCGGACCTGGTGATGCGTTGTGTCCTTGAACAACACACTTTATTTGACGTTGCCCCAGTTTACTCAGCTGTAGAAATGAGTTGCAGTGTCACTGGTGTCAAGCTATATCGGTCATTGCCTTTCCCTTGAACATCATTGGTGGCCTGAAGAGGGGAGGCTGGTATACATGGGCGACTGATGCTCTTCCACAAACAACCTTTCCCGGACTTGTGCCTCGGATGGTAACTTTCTTCGTGCAAATCATATGGTAATTCATGACCGAAGGGATTCCCCGCCCCCAGCTCTAGGTAAACTGGATCTGACTTAAAGACGCGATGGCCCTTGAGTAACACTATATATACCGTATTTCCTGGTGCCGAAGACGTTTCGTCCTCGAGGTCGCACCCTAATTTTGACAACCAAACATTTGAAAAAAAATAATAATAAACAACCTTCGGCCTCCAAGACTCATGGTAGATTTTTTCGACGCCAGGAAATACGGTACATTCTTTACAGTATATATACACTGTATATGTACGAACAGCACACTATGTACACATTATATATGATGTTGTCCAAAGAAAAAACGATGGTTGATACAGCTTGGCACCAGTGACGTCGCAGCTCATTTTATTCAGCTGAATAAACTAGCAACGTGAAATAAAGAGTCTCGCTCAAGGACAGAACGCGTCACCCAGTCAAGGAATCAAACTAACGACCACACAATTGTAATCTCAACTCTCTAACCACTATGCCACGCGCCGTCTACCAATGTTATCATAATTTTGACACACCCATTCAATTCAAGTGCTCCCCAATGATCAGTCGATACCATAACTTTTCCATTATATATTTCTCTCTCTCTCTCTCTCTGTCTCACTCTCTTTTTCTCCCTCAATTTCTCTCTTTTTTCTCTCCCTTTTCATCTTTCTTTTTCTCTCTTTCTCCCTCTTTTCTCCCACTCTTTCAATCATCAACTTATTAGGGGATAACAATTGTTCCTTATTTCAGTGAAATAGTCTGTAACTTTCACACGAGCATAATTCCGAAGTTATGGCAACTCCTGCTAAGACCCATCATTTTTCTGCCTCCCTAAGACTTCCCTCGGGGACATGAATATTCTAAATGTGGTGAAACTAATATATATATATATACATATATATATTTCGTTTCTGAATTTGTTTAGCAAGATTCTTTATCTGAAATCGTGTGTTGAAGGCACAGAAACAAAGAAAGGAATCCCCAGTCACTGAAGAGGTCACAGAGTGTGTGACGAAAGGACTATGACTATATATAAACAACTATCTGGTTGTGGAACCAACCAACCAACCAGAAATTTATAAGTTTGTAGATTTGTAAATTTATAAATTTATAAATATATAATAAATTGAAGTGAAAGCAACTGGTGCGTGTGTTTCTTATTGGCAACATGACCCTTCCAAAGTATAACAATATATATATATATATATATATATATGTTATTACTCTGAGGTCTATACTTTGTCGAGTGCTTGGCTGTACTGCTGAAGGCATTCGTCGGCTTAGCTGCGACTCGAACTTCGAATATGGTGTACTTTCATTTGTACATATATATATATATATATATATATATATATATATAAATGTAAGTATGAACACGTACATACACACAGCACACACATATGCACACACACACACACGCACACACATATATATATACAGTATATATATAAGGTGCTTCTACGGGACCCCAAGTCTTTTAGTTTAATGTTGATGCGTAAATTATATATTTTTGTCTAATTTTTAAACTTCAATCCCTGACCCCGACAACTAATATAAAAGCGCCCCCCTTAGAATATTGACCACAACTATACAAGCGGAGTTGCTGATGTATACAACAATTTCAAACTGCTAGCCTTGAGTGATACGTTGATGTAAACAATGATCTTGCAATCACATGTTATATGCCTTGATAAGTCCCACCATGTCATAACAGTTCCTTTGTTCTTTTTCACTAATATTTCTGCTCTGCGTATACGCATAGAGCTTAACTAGCTACCGTCACATATTTGGTAAGTCAGACGTGATCATCGCGATTCACATACGACCTACCATACATCTTACTTATATATATATATATATATATATATATATATATATATATATATATATACATATGTACGTATGGGTTATTACTCTTCATCAGGACTGTATATCTCTGCCAGTCTGTTGAACGGTTGAAAATATATAAATTCTAATTCTATTTTATTTTTTAATATTCGGCAAGGCCAGCCATAACTCGTTCGGTATGCAAATGAAGCTACTCAGCCGATGTGTACTTAAATAGTACTATATATATATATATATATATATATATATATGTGTGTGTGTGTGTGTGTATGTGTGTGTGTGTGTGTGTGTGTGTGTGTGTGTGTGTGTGTGTGTGTGTGTGTGTGTGTGTGTGTGTGTGTGTATAGGCTCGATCATTAATAGGTTGTTCCACGAGCTGATCGATAGTGAAACATATGTAATATTTTATTAAATATGTTATGATGCAACACTGACTCTTTGTTCCTTTATTCTTATACTATATATATATATATATATATATATATATATATATATATATATATATATATATATATATATATATATATATATATATAAATATATATATATATTATTTATGCATATCTCTCTATGTGTGTATGTGAGTATGCGTGTATATTGTATGACGTTTTTGTTCTCACTATTTGTGTTTATGTAACAACATATTTGTACATCCCCACAGGACCTATAGTCCCTTTCTCTATCACATCTTGTATGCATGGATTGGCCCCGTTGGCAAATAAATAAAAGCATTATTTAAGCTGGTTCTGTTAACTCAATTCAAAACACTTCACTGCACACAAACCCTAACAATAGAAAACTAGCTTTTGATATGTGGGGCGTCAGTCAATAATCATGCAAGTACAGACGAAATATGTAGTAATGAGTGCAATTTAAGCTGAGAATGCGCAATTTTTTAGGATAGTGGTTCTTAAGGTTGTATGTCAACACACCCAAGGGCAGCGAGATTCAGTTTTTGGGAGTGCAAGAGGAGGTCAAGTACAACAACCTTTTCCTTTTACTTCTCATCTTTCAGTGCTTTGTTGATTTTCATTTGGATATTTTCTGTTATTTTAAAAGACTTGTATTTATTTATCATAATAGTTCTTCTTCTTCTTCTTCTTCTTCTTCTTCTTCTTCTTCTTCTTCTTCTTCTTCTTCTTCTTCTTCTTCTTCTTCTTCTTCTTCTTCTTCTTCTTCTTCTTCTTCTTCTTCTTCTTCTTCTTCTTCCCGACCCTGAAAGGGTCGTGGTGGGGAAGAGTCCTCAAACACTCCTTCCAGCAGGTCCTGTCAGAAGCAACCATCTCAAATTGATCCGGCTGGATCCCCAAAAGAGATCAACCAAGCTCATCATGGATGCTATCCAACCATCTTCCCCTGAGTCTTCTGTCGGTTGGTTTTGCCCGTAGAATCTGTCCAGTGTTTCTTTCCTAAGACATTCTAACCACATGTCCTCAATTCGGAGAAGTAGCGGCTCTACCTGGAGCGACTCTCTCATCACTGAGCTACGCACTCTATCGTATAACATTACCTCAAAGACCCTTATTAGGAAACCCATCTCCGCCATTTGTATTCACGATCGTATTCTTTCGTTCATTACCTAATGATCATATGATAGGTAATGGTTGACACAAATACCAAATTAAAGATAACTACTACTATCATAGTAATTAATTAATTAAAAATTATCAGCTAAGTAGCTGATAATTTAACCTGATAATTAAACTTCCTTTGTCTTATGTGCTAGGTCTATGGGCACAGAATGGAATTTCAAAATGTGATGGGGTACCGCGATGAAAAAAAGAACCCCAAAAGGATAAAGAAAAAGAACGAAAGAAGGATTAAAAAAAAAGAACCAAAAAAGGATAAAAAAAAAGAACCACTGATTTATAGTCTTATTTAGGTTGATATACAGGAATAACTATGACATGGTGTAACTTTAGTGTTTGGACATCGTTTTCTTTTTGCTTTGTCTGACGAAAAGAACAATTCGCAGAGAACAAAAGAAAGATACCAGAAGAGACAGTATTTTAGAAGATTAGCAATAATTCTGAGATACTCCGTCCATGATATAAATTATATGGTACATACATAGTTGATTATATTGGAGTATATTTAAGAGCATAATTCTTTTCTTCTTACTTTCATTGCATCATTGAATATATATATATGTTCGGTGAATCCATACGTACATATATATATATGTGCATGTATGTATATATATATACATACTACTGTATGTCTGTATACCTATATGTATGTACGTGTATATACTTATATATATATATATATATATATATATATATATATATATATATATATATATATATATATCGAGTCGATGAGAGAGACTCAACGTCAGGTATTCAGAAAGTGGGGTGCGGATACTGTTATTGTTGGAGCAGTGATATACTCACGTAGAGAAAGTTATGACAGAAGGGTTGTTAGGAGGTAATGAGGGACAATGTGCTGCAGGAGGGTCGTTAGAAAGTAAAGAATAGGAAGATATGATAGGAGGGTCGTTGGACAGTAAAGACGGACAATGTGTTGCAGGAGGTCTTTAGAAGGTAAAGAGGAGGAAGCTCTGGTAGGGGAGGGTCGTTGGATGGCAATGAGAGATAAGGTGTTGTAGGAGGGTCGCTGGAAGATTCAAATGGTGCAAGATATGGTTAGAGGTTCATTGGACGGTAATGAAAGACATGGTGTGGTAAGAGGGTTACTAAAAGACAGAATACGGTAAGACCTTCGGTGAAAGACAGTAGTGGTATAGGAGTGACAGCAGGGTCGCCTGAAGGTATCGATTGTTGAAGAAGAAAAGAGACAACGAATACAAATCAGTATTTGCTTGTGAATCAATCCGCCTTTAGATATTCAGTAAATGTTTAGATAAATTTGTAGATAGACTAGGAATCAGGAATTAGCTAACATCGAATCTACAACTGAATACATTCTCATTTTACTCTATCTGCAGTTCTCACTTCTATATCTTCTACACCAGTTCACCCTTTAATCATTCAATGTACATACATACATACATACATACATACATACATACATACATACATACATACATACATACATACATACATACATACATACATACATACGTACATACGTACGTACATACGTACATACATACATACATACATACATACATACATACATACATACATACATACATATCTTTCGCAATTGTTCGTGGTTTCTCTTTATTTCCCCTTCTTAGTGAGTGCATATTAGAGGTGAGATAACCACGCCCTGCCCTTTAAGGTCCTTCAGTGCAGCCTTCTCGGACGAAGTATGAATTTTATATTAAGAAATACATTTTTGTGGATTACATACCATTATATATATACACACACACATATATATATATATATATATATAATTATATATGTATATATATATATATATATATATATATATATATATAATTATATATATATATATATATATATATATATATATATATATATATATATATATATATATATATATAAATCTCTCTCTCTCTCTCTTTCTATATATATATATATAAGTTTTAATATAGATGAGATTCTACAGGACTAGAACTGTTTCATACTTTAGAAATCATCAGATGATTTCTAAAGTATGAAACAGTTCTAGTCCTGTAGAATCTCATCTATATATATATATATATATATATATATATATATATATATATATATATATATATATATATATATATATTTTATCAACATATAGAATTATATATATATATATATATATATATAGTGAAAAATTGAACGGGAACAAGACAGAGAGGCAGTACGAACAAAGGTTTATTAGTTTCACGCTCTTGAAAGTGGGGTGGTGGTGGGGAACGACGTTTCGGGCATAAGCCCTTCTTCAGGCGAAAAGTGTGTGGGAAGAGAGTTCCAAGGGTGTGTAAGGGAGTGGTGGAGAGACATATAGAAAAAATGGGGGTGAGAGGAAACGGTACAAATGAAATTAAATATAGAAGCATAATAAAAATAAAAATAAACATGAAGTAAAACAAGTGGTGGAAGGGTGTGGGGCGTGTAGGGGTGGTGGCGGGTGGAGTGGGGAGAGGGAGGCGGGGTGTCCGAGCGGGGAGGGCTGAAGATGGTGTGTGTAGGTGTATGCGTGTGTGTGTGTATGTGTATGTGAAAGTAAGTGTTGGGGGAAGAACGGGATATATATATATATATATATATATATATATATAATACGATATTAAACAAATGGAAACTATATTTATAAAACCATATTTATTTCATTATACATATTTCGGGGATACCATATTAAAAATATGGCATGCCTTCTTCAGATAAAATACAATATATAAACAGTTTTATAAATAATTTTGACGTACCATAAATATTGAGCAACCGTTATAAAATTATTTATAAAACTGTTTATATATTGTATTTTATCTGAAGAAGGCATGCCATATTTTTAATATGGTATCCCCGAAATATGTATAATGAAATAAATATGGTTTTATAAATATAGTTTCCATTTGTTTAATATCGTATATTTACTCCAAAACTTGTCGAGTGCTTTATATCAGTTATAAAATATTTACTTGTTGTAACCCAACAATTTTAAATAAAACTTTTGCATATATATATATATATATATATATATATATATATATATATATATATATGTCCCAAGGCTCTGACACCATCAACACTATAAACACAGAGCTGGCATATCTAAGAACTGACTAACTGCCTGATGAGGTCATAGCCATTCAATGGCTATCATCGAAATATATATAGCAGTAAATAAAGGATTATGAGTTCATGTAATTGACTTATGTTTCGTCACTATATATATATATATATATATATATATATATATATATATATATATATATATATATATATATATATATATATATATGTAAGTCATTAAAAGGACAGCTTACCTTTTTTTTAATATATATGATTATATATTCTCGCAATGAATGTAAACTGATTTTCCTGTATATCTTATAAAACTTCCTTTAATGCAGCCCTTATTATACACAAGGTTCCCACCTCGTGTATATTATACTCACCTCTGTTTTACTGTATTTTGATACAAAATAGACATCCACATATGTACATATTCAAACATAACATAAATACATACACACGCACTAACGCCCACACTCATACTCACACATAGAAATATGCTTCTAAATATACACACATATATGTTCATAAATACTCATAAATATACATGTATTAACATTAACTCAAATACATTAAACACACACATATATATACCTCAAGGACAAATACATATAACGTCAGAACATATTGCTCTCTGATAGATTTGTGGTAGAGCCTGTAGCAGTGGTGTCTTCCGGGGTTCTTGGCCCACGGACCACATCCCTACTGACTGCTGTCGGAGCGGAGTTGGCTTCTCACAGGTGCGAGCCTCGCTAAGGGCAGAAGCTTTTCCACAGGTCCTCCTCGCCGACCCACGGGGAAATGTATTCTCCATCCTCTCGGACGAGACCCAAAGGGAGAGGATACTCGATCGAACGTCACTTTCTCTCTATTTATTTAAAAAATCACTATTAATTAATTCATTCATTCATTTATTTATTTATTTATTTATTTATTTATTTATTTATTTATTTATTTATTTATTTATTTCGACATACACATCATCTTACTGCCGGTTTATTTATTGCATAAACAGTTTCAAATTTAAATATATATACACGTTCAGTGATTTTTAGAATGAAATATATATATACATCACACTTTATATATACAACACACTGTAACTAAGGTCGAGTGACGTAATTTCTAACGATCAGTGGCTTTTAGACTCACCTGATTAATGAAACAATTGTTAATACAGTAAATAAACCCTTTTTGACAGCCGACCATGTTATTCTTCATTCTTTTAATATTATTAATCCAAGAACCACCTGCCTAGGAACTTTCTTAAACTGGCCACACGACCAAGGAAACTTCTTGTTGAATCAAACAACGCCGTGTGTTAAAATTATTCTCAACGCGGAGTACTCATAACCTCTAGCTGGATTACCTTAAACGATACCATGTTATCCTATATACATCACATTTATATAGAAAACCTTAGATGATATATAAACGTTTTACGCCAAGACTATATTCCCGTTGTCCTCCATCTACTGAAATATTTTACTGGTTCCGGAAGACTCCACTGTCTCTCAAGATGGTTATCCTATTTCTATGAGATATATGCAGAACTAATGTAGCGATGAATAATCAATAGCTCATATCAATTCTACAAACCTTTTCATAAAAAAATAGTCTGCTTTCTATATTATAAAGATAGTTGCCAAGTTAGATTAACCAGAACAGATAGACAAGCAGTAATAGATAACTTCTTCCTATCGAGTTTCTTCATCTTCTACTGCAGTGAATTATATAATTGACTATTCTTGCCAATGTATGAATAATATCAAAATAAATATCAAAATGTGTTAAATAAACATCAAGATTCTACAACTCATAGTATCGCCAATTATAACAAAATATCTGACACAGTTTCTGTGATATTGTATACATAATGTCATCATGGCCGACAGCATAACAAATTAACCTCTCAGCTCATTGATCACGAGATAGTAGTATAGCTAGTATTGGATTTCATTGTTATCTCTAAGAATCTCGGTAAATACACTTTAAAGTTAGCATCCAACGTGTATTGTTTCATTGCAAATATTTTGTTTACAGAATACTACTTAGACTGTCTTCTTTCGTCTGATTTAATCATGTGAAAAACTGTCGGGTGGACTGTAGGTGTAAGGCAAAGGGCTAACTGTGCTATATTTATGTCGGGTGGGCTGTAGATGTAAGGCAAAGGGCTA
>OZ024750.1:27430505-27458005 GCA_964016885.1 Eledone cirrhosa | reverse complement strand
ATCTCCCATTTTTGTTTTACTATATATGACCAAGATCAGGTTTAAAAACAAACAAAATGCTTCTACTACTACTACCACTACTACTACCAATACTACTACTATTACTACTACTACTGCTGCTGCTATTACTACTACTGCTACTACTATTAATGGAGATTGTAATTAGAACAAATAAACTAATAAATAAATATATACATAAATAGATAAACAAAAATATAAATTTGAAGCATGAAATAGTTTTTTTTTTTTTTTTTGAAAGGAATAGATATTTCCTAGGTCAGATATTTCGTCTTTTAACAACCCAGGTGCACACAGCATTTGATTAAATCTTCGTAAGAAGCATTTACTGGGTTGTTGTGTGTTTTTTTTTGTTGTTGTTGTTACTATTGTGGTTTTTGTTGTTGTTGTTTTTATGGTGGTAGTGGTTGAAGTCATGATAGTGTTGTTCCTGATAGGAGTGATAATAACATAGGGCAGTGGGTCTTTGGTGGGGTTTCTTGGTGTCTGGGGTATAATGTTGGCAAGGGCAGTTGTGTAGATAGAGGTGGTGTGTAAACGTCGCTTAGAATAATCTCCCTTACCAACCCCAACCTTACGGATATATAAAAGTAGTAAATTGGGTTTAGAATAATCTCGACTCACCGATTGGTCTTTTATTTATCTTTTCCCATTTCTCCAACTTGACGCACCTTTTCTCGCTAGTATTTATTCTATTCTGTTGTGTGTGTTTTTTCAAAAATAATTTCATTTTTAAGCAATAAATAAAGCAAATAATAATAATAAAAATGATTTCATTTATTAGTCACAAGGGCTGATATGTAGGGGACACTACAAAGACACGGGCAGTGGGGGTTTACAATAAGCTCGAGTAAAGGTTCATAATAGCAAGATTAATTTAACAATGAAGATATAAAAATTATATAAAATAAACTATGCATAAATATAACAAAATAAATCCCCTATGAACCACCCTGCGCTTCTAGGGCACCCGGAGAGAGCACCCCTCTCCTCCTCAAATTAGCCAGCCTATAGGCGCATGGTCAGAGTAGGCCCACTCACATATAGAATTAAGGCCCTTTATGGTCTGAGTTCAAATCCCGCCGAGGTTAACTTTGCTTTTCATCCTTACGGAGTCGATAAAATAAAGTACCAGTCACGCACTGGGGTCGCTATAATCGACTTTCCTCTTCCCCAAAATTGCTGGCCTTGTTCCTATATAAGAAACCATTATTATTCTTATTATTGTTATTATTATTATTACTGTTGTTATTCCTTGAATCTCAGTCATTGATGTTGGTTATTATTATTATTATTATTATTATTATTATTATTATTATTGGCTCGATAATCCTTACGGGGTCGATATAATAAAGTACCAGTAATGTACTGGGTAATTGCTGGCCTTGTGCCAATAATAGAAACAATTATTTCTTTATTGGCCACAAAAGCTTACGTATAGGGTACAATAGAAAAAGACAGGGACAGTTGTAGTAATAATAATAATAAGGTGAGTAGATAGAAAGAAATACATTCCTCAACGAAGCAATCATAGAAATAACGTTAGTGTCAAATACGACAAAACATGGCGTCTTATAGAACAAGAAAATATAAACGAGAAAATAAAAAAAATGGAGAAAGAAAACTAAAGCGAGACTCCGATACAAAGTGAAACACACCTGCACAAACACTGAAATCTGTGGACTGTTGTTATTGTTGTTGTTATTACTGTTGTTATTATTGTTGTTATTACTGTTGTTATTATTGTTGTTATTATTGTTGTTATTATCATCATCGTCATAGGGCGGTGGATTGGCAGTATCGGTAGAGGGCCGGACGCCATGCTTTGCAGCATACAGTTACGGCTCTTTATGATCTGAGTTCAAATCCTGCCGAGGTTAACTTTCCCTTTCATCCTTACGGGGTCGATAAAATAAAGTACCAGTAACGTACTGGGTAGATTTAATCGACTTTTCCCTTCCCCAAATTACTGGTCTTGTGCCTATACTAGAACTCATTATTGTTGTTATTATTGTTGTTATTATCATCATCGTAATAGGGCGGTGGATTCGCAGTATCGCTAGAGGGTCGGTCGCCATGCTTTGCAGCATAGAGTTACGGCCCTTTACGGCCTGAGTTTAAATCCTGCCAAGGTTAACTTTGCCTTTAATCTTTACGGGGTCGATAAAATAAAGTACCAGTAATACACTGGAATAATTGCTGGCCTTGTGCCAAGTGTAGAAACAACTATCATCATCGTCATAAACACCATCATGATCATCATCATCATCATCATCAACATTATCGTCATCAACTCCAACACAACCAACTCCATCGTCATCGTCGGTCGTCATCATCATCATCAACATCTACAGCACCACCACCACCACAACCACCACGACCATCACAATCACCTTCATCATCATCCTCATCATCATCATCATCATCATCATCATCATCATCATCATCATCATCAACATCATCATCACTGTCTTTATATTTAATTCTGTTATTGTTGTTGTTGTTCTATATAAATTTCATGCCTGAGTAATCAGGTTTATATAATTTCTGAAAAGCCAAATAATGAGAGGAAGAAATAAAAGAAGAAAAAAGAAACGTTTCCCCCATCTTGCCACCATATGTTACTGCGGCTGCTGCTACTACTACTTCTGCCTCGGAAAGGAACTTTCCAGGTCATTCGTGACCGAAGCGTATCATATATATATATATATATATATATATATATATATATATAGAGAGAGAGAGAGAGAGGGGGGGGCGAGAGAGCGAGAGAAGGTGTGAAATTGTAAATAGCACGGAAAATATATTTAAGGATCTCTTTTTCTTTCTTTTTTTTTTTCTTTTTTTCATTCGTCAAAGTGAGGTTATTGAAAAAATGAGAGGGACAATTCTTTTAAAAAAGAGTTTTATAATGTATATAAAGTATATAAAGTATATAAAGTATAACCGGTTTCGATGTATTAGTAAAATTCATCTTATCAAATGATGAGTATTACAATTGAAGAGAATTATTAAGAATTAAAAACTAAAAATTAAAGATTCAAAATTAAGTGTTGAGGTAAAATTTTTTCATTTTCCTTGTTGAGAAGGAGACTGGAAAATGAAGTCTTGTGTATAGAGAGACAGGTATAGTCATTATATACGTTATAAAACATAGTGCTGGTCCAAATATAAATATTTTATCTGTTAAAGAAAAAAATCATATTTTTACTATAAGCAAGGAAAAACTACAACTTTAATAATTAATTGTTTCCACTTTTGGCACAAGGCCATCAATTAATCAGTACATTACTGGTACTTTATTTTATCGACCCTTAAGGATGAAAGGCAAAGTTAACCTCGGCGGGATTTGAACTCAAACCGTAATGGGACGTAACTATGCTGGAAAGCATGGCGTCCGACCCTCTACCGATACTGCCAATCCACCAATAATTAATGTTATATATTTATCATTATTGACAATTTTGAAGCATAAAATCCATAATGATATTAAGAGATTGGATTGGATAAATATATCATAGATATTAGATAAGTATATCATAGACCTCACACAATCAATAAGAGAAACATACTGCTGGTTCAAATATAAATATTTTATCTCTTGTTACATAGTTATATCAAATTACCAATGATGTATTTAATGTTCATTAGCTGGGTCCATGTTAAGAAGGCTTAAATACCTTCCTTGGGGGTGTGAGTTTGTCCCAGTATCAAACCTGGAATCAGCTCTTTCGTCTTTCTCGATTTAATCCACTATTTTAAACCGAATGTCATTTTTTGTTTATTTATACATTTTTTGCTTATTTATAAACACATTGTTTTAGTAAAATGAATCTCACTTTCAATATCAGCAACATGATAAAATTACAAATGATTCAATGTGTATTCTCTTTTAACATATCAAAATTAAATATAATATTTGGTCAGTGGTTAGCATGTGAGGCTCGTTGGTCTAGGGGTATGATTCTCGCTTTGGGTGCGAGAGGTCCCGGGTTCGAATCCCGGACGAGCCCACCTACTCTTTAGTTGTTTTATTCCAATTATGTTTTGATCACAATATAAAAATAAATAAATTGAAAAGGACCTGATCTAATGAGTTTACCTAGAAAACTTATGTTAAGGGGATTCTGCGGCTCTTTGGCTTAGCTGAGAGATTCTCTTTTCTTGTGCGAGATGTCCCGAGTTCAATTTCCGGAAAATTCGACATTTTATTACCCATTTCTTTTTAAACACAATATATTAAAGGAGAACATGTTGAAATATACGTCAATGATGCTGATCGATGTCAGTAGAATTATTTTTCATACGAAACTCCAATGTGATGTCGTGCTATAAAAACATAAACCAATGTAAATATATTCTGTTACGCCCTTCCTCCTCAGAAATATTTAACGATTGACTTTAGATGTTTCACAAAATACTAATTGTTTATAAGACATTGTTATGATAATTATCTTCAGAGACAGAAAGAAAAATATTAGATTACTGAAAATCATATATATTTAAATTTATGTTTCATCTGAATTCTGACAGGGCAGAAGTAGATAAAGTTAGAATCCCACAAAAAGATTAGGGGTCGCCCGGGATTGAACCCGGGACCCCTCGCACTCTAAGCGAGAATCATACCACTAGACCAACGAGCCAACTTGTTACTTGTTTCAAATTCTATAACAAATATAAAATCTATCAATCGATGAGAGAAACATACCGCTGGTTCAAATATACATATTTTATCTCTTCTTACATATTTATATAATATTTCCAATGATGTATTTAATTTTCTGTAGCTGCGTCTTGGGTATAAAGGCTGAACTACCTTATTTTGGGGTGTGAGTTGGTCCCAGGATCAAACTTAGAATCAGCTCTTTCGTTTTTCTCGATTTAATCCACTATTTTAAACGGAATGTCATTTTATGTTTATCTATACTAAACACATTGTTTTAGTACAATGATTCTTACTTTCAATGGTATCAGCAACATGTTAAAATTACAAATGATACAATGTGTATTCCCTTTTAACATATCAAAATTCAATATAATATTAGTGGAGCTACTAGCATATGAGGCTCGTTGGTCTAGGGGTATGATTCTCGCTTTGGGTGCGAGAGGTCCCGGGTTCGAATCCCGGACGAGCCCATTTAATTTTTCATCGTTTTTTTTTCCAATTATGTTTTGAGCACAATATAAAAATTTATAAATGGAAAGTGACCTGATCTAATGAGCGTACCTAGAAAACTTATGTTGTGGGGGATACTGCACTTCTTTGGATAAACTGAAAGATTCTCTTTTCTTGTGCGAGAGGTCCCGTGCGAGGTGTGTGTGTGTGTGTCTGTGTGTGTGTGTGTGTGTGTGTGTGTGTGTGTGTGTGTGTGTGTGTGTGTGTGTGTACCCTTATGCACTGCATGTCACGGCTCAGTATGAACAAATCTAGAATGTTTCAAAGAAATCTTCCCAACAAACCACTCTCCCCGCTACATTTAAAATAAATGAAGACCATTTAGCCATAAAATTAAACCGATTTTTGTAAAGAAACCAAGCCACAAGTCAATAAAATGAAATATTTTAGAAAGCTAATATGCAATAGTTAAGTTTTATCGCATCATTGGACAGAATAATATAAAGTATGAACAAGGCACTTAAAAATTCTAGACTTTAGAATCAGGATCGAATCAACGAAAGGATCATCTATGAGATTGCTCCTTCTGCTAAAAGTAGCAGCAAAACGCCCTTGGATCACACCCTACTTTCGATCAAAAGGATAAACCGCAATGTGTTATGTAGTCCTATATACACTAAGCTTGAGAAAATGTTTGATTAATCATAGCTGGAAAGTCTTTGATCATATCGTTCTTCTCAATCAGAGCCAACCTGAGGTTAAAGAGCAACGTATCACAACGTAACACAACTATTCATATATATATATATACACACACACACATATATATATATTATTACATATATATGCATATAGCTATACATATATATATTTATATGTATTCATATATATATATTTATATATATATATATATATATATATATATATATATATATATATATATATATATATATATATATATATATATATATATATATATATATATATATATATATATATACATATGTATATATATATACATATATATATATTTATACATATATATAAATATACATGTATATATTTATATTCATACATATATACATATATATATATAAATACATACGTAAATATATATACAAATATATATATATACATATATATATATACATATATATATACATATATACATATACATATATATACATATATGTATACATATACATATATATATATATATATGTATACATATACATATATATATATATATATATATATATATATATATATATATATATGTATACATACATATATATATATATATATATATATATATATATATATATATATATATATATATACACATATATGTATACACATACACGCACAGACACACACAGACTCACACACACACACATATATATATATATATATATATATATATATATATATATATATATATATATATATATATATATATATGTATATATATATATATATATATATATATATATGTATGTATTTACATATATATACACACATGTGTGTGTAAGTGGGTGTGCCTGTTATCGTAATTGAAGTTAGCAAATGAAAATGAAAGGAAAGAGAATTAATCTTCATTTAATATAAACAATGAATGGTATTTCTTGCAAGTTCCTTTGAAAGTAGAGTGTTGACAGGGAAAGGACTGAATCAAAGGGGAGTTGTAAAGCCACCATCACTACCACCGCCTCCATCACTACCACTGTCACCACTACCACCACCTCCATCACCACTACTACCGCTATCACCACTACCACTGTTACCATCACCACTCCAACCATCACCGCCATCCCCACTGCTACCACTGTCACCACTACCACCACCTCCATCACCACTACTGCCGCTATCACCACTACCACTGTCACCATCACCACTCCTACCATCACCTCTACTGCCGCTGTCACCACTCCTACCACAACCACCGTCCCCACTGCTACCACTGTCACCACTACCACTACCACCATCACCACAACTACCGCTATCACTACTACCACTACCACTACCACTACCACTACCACTACCACCGTTGCCATTACCACTACCACCATCGCCATCCCCCACTACTACCGCCACCATCACAACCACCATTGCCACTACTACCATCATCACCATCACCACTACTACCGCTACCACCATCACCACTACTACCACCAAGACCGTCATTCCCACCACCAACATCACCACTACTACCACTACCACCACCACAACCACCACCACCATCACCACTACCACCACCAAGACCATCATTCCCACCACCAACATCACCACTTCTACCACTACCACTACCACTACCACCACCACAACCACCACCACCATCACCACTACCACCGCCAACACCACACCACTACTACCACCATAACCATAACCACAACCACACACACACACACACAATCTTTTCACTTTGAACTAAAATGGTGCGTTCAGTCATTCTAAAGATCTTAACGTAATATGTAAGGCAGCTTAAAAATAATTGTTTCTACTTTTGGCGCAAGGCCAGTAAAATACCCAGTACATTACTGGTACTTTATTTTATCGACCCCGTAAGGATGAAAGGCAAAGTCAACCTCGGCGGGATTTGAACTCAGAATGGCAAGGGCCGTTACTCTATGCGTCAAAGCATGGCGTCCGACGTCTCTACCGATACTGCCAATCCACCGCCCAGGCAGCTTAAAAATAATACCTCTACGACAGGAGAGAGGTGACTAGCGCTCTCATTCGCCTCTAAGATAGGGGACTCTGTCCAACCCTCTCATTCGCCTCTACGACTGAAGTGAGCTAACTGACACCCTAATTCTCCTCTGCGACTGGAGAGGGCTAACTAGCACCCTAATTCGCCTGTAAGGCAGGAGAGGGCTAACTAACACCCTCATTCGTCTCTGCGACTGGAGAGGGTTAACTAACACCCTCATTAGTCTCAACTACTGAAGTGGGCTAACTAACACCCTAATTCGCTCCTGCAACTGGAGAGGGTTAACTAACACTCTAATTCGCCGGTAAGACAGGAGTGGGCTAACTAACACCCTAATTCGCCGGTAAGACAGGAGTGGGCTAACTAACACCCTCATTCGTCTCTGCGACTGGAGAGGGCTAACTAACACCCTCATTCGCCTCAACTACTGAAGTGGGCTAACTAACACCCTAATTCGCTCCTGCAACTGGAGAGGGTTAACTAACACTCTAATTCGCCGGTAAGACAGGAGTGGGCTAACTAACACCCTAATTCGCCGGTAAGACAGGAGTGGGCTAACTAACACCCTCATTCGCCTCTGCGACTGAAGAGGGTTAACTAACACCTTAATTTGCCTCTGCGACTGGAGAGGACTAGCCAATCCTCTCATTGGCAGCTACAACTGAAGAGGTTTAACTAAGACACATATTCGCCTGTACGACAGGAAAGGGGCAACCAATCCTCTCAGTCGTCTCTACGACAGTACAAGCGTAACCAACCACCACATTCGCCACCGTGATAGTGGAGGTAATCCAAACACCTCATTCCCCTCTACGACAGGAGAGCTCTAACCAACCATCTCGTTTTCCTTAATATAATGCCTGTGTATCAAGTGCTCATTTCGGTAACACTACCAGTAATTCACTGATTCACATACACCATATATATGCTTTTCTAATGATTTCATTTGAATGAAACAGTTGTAGTCCCATAGAAGCCATTTCTATATTAAACTTATTAGATTAGAAGCACTCTACAAAATTTATCTGGAGTATCATTAATATTAACAATATTAGTGGGTCTATACCATTAAGATCACACTAAGATATGTCTTTATCTTAACACCAAATATTATATTTTATCTGACGAAAGCGTACTAAAAATTTAGTACCCTTGAAATATGTATAATAAAATAAATATGGTTTTGTATAGATATTTTCCATTTATTAATATTGTTAATATTATATATATATATATATATATACTAACCGAATTTCCGGCGCCTTACTGCATTTCACACATTTTTTTTTTGTAAGAAAATGATGATTGGTTTTTAAATCAGTGATATAATTTTACTCAATGTAAAATGTAATGCATGAAAAATTGGAAAATATTATCTTTTGTAATATATCAAATCAAAATTACATTATTAAATCTTATTCTTATTTGTAAATAATTTTTTTCAAAATATCAATTCAAAATTGTGTGATTAGGCATCATATCGTATCATTTACCGATGGTTTAAATTTCATATAAATCGAAGGGAAAACATTTCCAGCGGCGGTTTTGTGCCCCCGGGGTGCCCTTTGATTAAAATGAAATACACTTATCCAAGTACCCTGGGCAATGTTGTTTCAGAATATATGTAGTTATGGGGGGTCTAAATAAAAAGAACGTAGGAGTTTGTGAACAAAAAAACAAACAAACAGACAGGAATACAACTTTATATATATATATATTAAAATAACAGATTAAAGTTTAAGCAAAGAATCGGTGCTTTCACCCTTAACTGGATCTTCTGAGACTATCGAGCTCTCTTTGGATTTTAGTCTTCACATTTGTTATTATTACTATATATATATATATATATATATATATATATATATATATATATATATACAACGGTTACTACTTGCATGTTCCCTGTGTTACCCACTTCTATCGGTATATTCTCTTCTTTTTTCTTTTTTTCTTTTTTTCTTTCTTTCTCTCTCTTCGCTATCGCTTCTTTCCATGGCTTTTTGATAGATAAAAGGGTATGGGCGCGCTACGGATAGATGTGTTGTCTATAACGCTCTGAAACATCTGTGACCCGTAGTAGACAACTGATGAAGGGAAACTGTCCATCTCTCGTTTGTGTCGCCTTACTTTCTAACACTCGTTATCAGTAACCACACAAATCAGTTCAAATCCCGCCGAGGTTCACTTTGCCTTTCATCCTTACGGGGTCGATAAAATAAAGTACCAGTAATGTACTGAGTTATTGTTGGCCATGTGCCTAAAGTAGAAACAGTTATCAGTAACCACACAGCCCCGTCTCTCTCAATATATATATATATATACATATATATATATACGATATTAAACACATGGAAACTATATTTATAAAACCATATTTATTTCATTATATATATTTCAGGGATATCATATTAAAAATATGGTATGCCTTCCTCAGACAAAATACAATATATAAGCCGTTTTATAAATAAATTTGACATACCTTAAAATAATGCAACTTCCATTTAGAAAGTTGATTTGGTAGAAACTTTTTAAATGGAAGTTGCATTATTTTAAGGTATGTCAAATTTATTTATAAAACGGCTTATATATTGTATTTTCTCTGAGGAAGGCATACCATATTTTTAATATGATATCCCTGAAATATATATAATGAAATAAATATGGTTTTATAAATATAGTTTCCATTTGTTTAATATCGTAAACCTACTCCAAAACCTGTTGAGTGCTTTTATATCAGTTATAAAATATTTACTCGTTGTAACCCAGCAATTTTAAATAAAACTTTTGCATATATATATATATATATATATATATATATATATATATATATATATATATATATATATATATATATATATATATATATAGAGAGAGAGAGAGAGAGAGAGATCCGTTATGATACTCTTAGAAAACTTTAGGCATGCCTGTTCTTTGCTTCCCTGTCATTATTTCCCTTTCAATGGCTGTGGTATTTCCGTGAAGGAAATAACATTATAAATCCTATTGTAGAAATGGCTGACAACAAAGAAGTTGACGTATCTCTATATACAAAAGTACATTGAAAACACTGTGCCATGTAAACATACGCATACAAAATATTCGTATGCACCTGAACATATGTGTGTGTCTGTGCGTATATATATATATATATATATATATATATATATATATATATATATATATATATATATATATATATATATAAATATATATATATAAGTATGTACACGTACATACATATATGTATACAGACGTTTCGGTGTGTTTGTAAACAAACATCCCGTATTAAGCCGTAGTGTCTAGCAACCATCGTTGCTCGTTTGTTCAACACTGACAAAGGAACGCTGTACTAGTTTCAAGCTTATTAGCTATCGTCAACAACGTATATCTTAAGTAACAGCCGTACTAAGAGTGTGAAATGAAATTTCGTTTCATTTTTTCCGTTTATATATATTATATATATATATATATATATAAATATATATATATTTCGTTCTGAATTTGTTTAGCAAGATTCTTAGCAGAAATCTTCAGGAATCTGGGTATCAAAAAATAAATAACCCAGATTCCTGATGATTTCTAAAGAATGAAACAGTTCTAGTCCTGTAGAATCTCATCTATATTAAAACTTTTATACTCTGCCATGTATTGAGTACCTTACTTACTGTGGTTACCTCCGATTCAACCCGGAATAACGTATATATATATATATATATATTTTATCACATATATATATATATATATATATATATATACATGTATGTGTGTGTAGAAGAAACGTAGAAGAGTCTTACTATTAATATTTTGAGTCGTGATTATGTCACAGCTATCTCACTAACCGTGTGAGAATGTCAGACACGGGTTTGTGAATTTTCAATGTTACTTGATTTTCAATGTCGATGACATTTACTCACTCGATACTGAGACAGCAGATATCAGCACAACTATATTGCAACATATGGTTTTATTGCAGTAACAAATGTGCAACATATTGTTCTATGCACAGTCGCTTGCTCTGCTAGAAATAATAGCCAACTTTACTTCAAATAACAACCAACCGTACTAAATTGGATAATTTTGTCTGAAATATAATTGTTTCTACTTATAGCGCAAGGTCAGCAATTATTCCAGTGTATTACTGGTACTTTATTTTATCGACCCCGTAAGGATGAAAGGCAAAGTTAACTCAGATCATAAAGGGCCGTAACTCTATGTGGCAAAAACATGGCACCGGACTCTCTACAGATACTGCCGATCTACTGTTTTATCACAATAAGATATATATTTTTACATAAATTAAGAGGAAACTATCGTAAAGGTGGTGTATGTCTCACTTAGTGATAAAATATGACAAATCTGATATGGGATGGGACATCAATTAATTTGTAATATAACGCCGTGCATCGCCTTATCAGTAAACTAGGCTCAATTTAGTTCCCTTTTCCTTCGTTATTACTTTTCTCTATATATATATTCACACCCACACCCACCCACACACACACACACACACACAAAGACACACACGTACTATGTCTATATGCATGTATCAAACAATTCATATTTCCTGTGTGGCTGCTTCCTAGAACCATATCTCAATTTTTAAGGATTGTTTTCATCCTCGTAACATATCTCGTTCTGTAAATACTTATAAACCTTATATATATATATATATTTTGTTATTGTTCAGAAGATTTATACCAACTTCGCCTTCTTTCACGATGACTTACATTCCTAACTCAAACAATTCGATATCCCTTAGTGATCTAAACAATGATTTATACAAATGGAACAAAGTAACGATAATTTTTATCGGTCTCCTTACACCAATTGGTATTTTTGGAAACTTTATTGTGTTTTATATCTATTTATTCTATTTAAAGAAATCAACGCTAAATTTTTTCATTGAAATTCTAGCCATACTTGATTTGATGTCTTGTTTCGTTGCTGTACCATTGTCACTGATCAAATTAAGATACCCTGTGCTTTATCCTTCAACTAATTTGTGTAAAATTGGAAGATTTTCATTCATGTCTTATTGCATTGTATCAGGATTGATACTTACAGCCATTTCTTACGAAAGATTTAATAGAATCTGTCGACCAGAGAAAAAACAGATTTCCATAAGATCAGCGATCTATATCACAATTGTAATATGTTGTTGTTCTGTCATTGTTGCTTTCCCAGACACTTGGTTTTCTAATATAACAGCTCTATATAGCCATGGATTAACTATACATATCTGTTCACAAGTGAAAACAGTTCATAAAATTGCACACCTTTTTCTGATTTTATCACACATAATAATTGTAATCGGATATATAATCTTAACGATTGTTATATTAGTACTGAATTTTTGGATCTGGAAAGCAGTTAGACGTCATTTACGAAATACTGAAAACAGGGCCCATGACTTAAGGAAAATTAAAGAAAATAACACAAAACTCAACAAAATGAACATAACTATTTTGTGCATTATTATACTTTTTTTAGTAAGTTTTACACCGGAAATTATAGTTTTTCTCCCTATAGAAGTTAATCTAACCCCAACAGAATTTACTGCCAAAACTATTTTCAAACATATGTGGGTTTTGAACTGCACCTTAAACCCGTTAGTGTACGGAGTTTTCAATGGCGAATTTCGAGAACAATTAAAAAACTGTCGATGTAAAATCAAACATTCTGAAACTACAGTTAATCAAAGCTTCTAACGTCGTGAATTTACTATATGTTGTCTACCTGGATTCTATACATACAAGAATTTGGATGATATTTTTGAATAATTACACTAAACCGCAAAAAAATATTTTAAAACTGATTAAGCGGCGATAAAATTAATATTTTGAACATCACTGATAATAATTGTTTCTTATATAGGCAGAAGGCCAACAATTTAAAGGGGGTGGGGAGTCGATTAAATCAACCCCAGTGCATTACTGGTACTTCATTTTATCGACCCTGTAAGGATGAAAAGCAAAGCTAACAACGACAGGATTTGAACTCAGAACAGTAATAATAAAAAATAAATCGTTACACTATGTGGAATTATGTTGGATACATGTTACAACGGAAACCCATTATAAAGTCTTTTGAATACAAAAAAACGCTTCCAATATCTAAGATGTTTATTTGATGATTTAAATATTTCCAGGAAAATATATATTTATAACTCAGGATATTACCAGTGAATTTATGATACATATTTAATTATTGACGAACAATAAAGTTACTATAAAGTTGCACCACTCTAGATCAAAACACAGTTTGAGAGAGAAAGAGAGAAAAGAGGAATAAAGAGAGATATGGTATGAATTAACACCAATACTGGATTTATACTTCATTTATCAACCTCGAAAGGATGAAAGGTAACATTGACCACGAGAAGATTTTGAACTTATATTGCAGGGATTCGGAGCAAATACCGAGATATTTTTTAACCTAACTCTTCTTTTTCTTTTTCTTTTTCTTTTTCTTTTTCTTTTTCTTTTTCTTTTTCTTTTTTCTTTTTCTTTTTCTTTTTCTTTTTCTTTTTCTTCTTCTTCTGCTTGCGTATGAGACTGTTGTTCTCTCACATTGTTGTCGTTTGCCCGATCTATATCAGAGATCATTGATCAGTTTCCAGGGCCTACCGTTAGGAGGTTGACAACACGAGTCCTCAAAATTCGACTCTGCTAATTTGCCGCTCTACAATTTAATCCGAACCATTCAAATTTAAAATCTTTCTTTACCACCGATTCACATTCCATATATATTGTTTTCTGATTCAGGCATAAGGTCAACAATTTTTTAAATCGACCTTAGTGAATTACTGGTACTGGTACTTTATTTTATGGATCCCGTAAGGATGTTAACTTTGCCTCTCATCCTTACGGGGGTCGATAAAATAAAGTACATGTCACGCACTTTCCCCTCACCCAAAATTGCTGGCCTAATGCCTATATGAGAAACTATTATTTTCTCTCAGTTAAAGTTGTTAGAAATAACTATAAATGAAACCGTCATTATTATTGCTGTTATTGTTGTCTTTGTTATTATTATTGTTGTTTCTTCGTTCAGCTTCTAACGCTGGAGATGTATTACCTTGTTAGCTGTTCACGACCAGTGAACTAAGGTAACACCTCTTATTTTTCGAGTACCTTCCAGAGCATTTGTGCTGTTCTAAGCTATGCTGTTTTTTTATAAGTGTTCCATCTGTATTGCAAACCCTATATTTTTAATGTACTTCTCAAGATCGCTACTCACTGTTCCCAAGACTCCAACTGTTATTGGTATTACTACCACCTTGGTCAGGAACCACAGCTGCTTAATCTCCCAGGATAATCTGTCATATCTAACAATCTATTGTTAGTATTATTAAGCATGGTCCGAGTGAATGGGCTTGCCCTGAGCAAACGTCTCTAGATTGGCGGAAGGAAACTGAGAGAGGGCCCTTTCCTTAGCGCTCAGGGTGAACGTGGCTTTGAGTTTTCTCTATGAATAACACTAGAATGTCTACTCCCTTTTGAGAAATTTATTATGTTTGATTTTTGGTTGTGATTGTATGTTGTATATATTTGTATGTCCTGGGGTTTTGGTTGTGACTATGTTGTATATATTTGTAAGTCCTGGGTTTTAGTTGTGACTGTGTTACTCTTTTACACTTTTACCTGTCCCAGCCATCCGGCTGAGGCCATGCTGAGGCACCGCCCTTCTATTGTATATATTTGTAAGTCCTGTGTTTAGTTGTGACTATGTTGTATATATTTGTAACTCCTGTGTTTAGTTGTGACTATGTTGTATATATTTGTAAGTCCTGTGTTTAGTTGTGACTATGTTGTATATATTTGTAAGTCCTGTGTTTAGTTGTGACTATGTTGTATATATTTGTAAGTCCTGGGTTTAGTTGTGACTATGTTGTATATATTTGTAAGTCCTGGGTTTAGTTGTGACTATATGTTGTATATATTTGTAAGTCCTGGGTTTAGTTGTGACTATGTTGTATATATTTGTAAGTCCTGGTGTTTAGTTGTGACTATATGTTGTATATATTTGTAAGTCCTGGGTTTAGTTGTGACTATGTTGTATATATTTGTAAGTCTTGGGTTTAGTTGTGACTATGTTGTATATATTTGTAGGTCCTGGTGTTTAGTTGTGACTATATGTTGTATATATTTGTAAGTCCTGGGTTTAGTTGTGACTATGTTGTATATATTTGTAAGTCTTGGGTTTAGTTGTGACTATGTTGTATATATTTGTAAGTTCTGGGTTTAGTTGTGACTATGTTGTATATATTTGTAAGTCCTGGGTTTAGTTGTGACTATGTTGTATATATTTATAAGTCCTGCGTTTAGTTGTGACTATGTTGTATATATTTGTAAGTCTTGGGTTTAGTTGTGACTACGTTGTATATATTTGTAAGTCCTGTGTTTAGTTGTGACTACGTTGTATATATTTGTAAGTCCTGGTGTTTAGTTGTGACTATGTTGTATATATTTGTAAGTCTTGGGTTTAGTTGTGACTATGTTGTATATATTTGTAAGTCCTGGGTTTAGTTGTGACTATGTTGTATATATTTGTAAGTCTTGGGTTTAGTTGTGACTATGTTGTATATATTTGTAAGTCCTGGGTTTAGTTGTGACTATGTTGCATATATTTGTAAGTCTTGGGTTTAGTTGTGACTATGTTGTATATATTTGTAAGTCTTGGGTTTAGTTGTGACTATGTTGTATATATTTGTAAGTCTTGGGTTTAGTTGTGACTATGTTGTATATATTTTTAAGTCCTGGTGTTTAGTTGTGACTATGTTGTATATATTTATAAGTCTTGTGTTTAGTTGTGACTATGTTGTATATATTTATAAGTCCTGGGTTTAGTTGTGACTGTGTTACTCTTTTACACTTTTACCTGTCCCAGCCATCCGGCTGAGGCCATGCTGGGGCACCGCCCTTCTATTGTATATATTTGTAAGTCTTGGGTTTAGTTGTGACTATGTTGTATATATTTGTAAGTCTTGGGTTTAGTTGTGACTATGTTGTATATATTTATAAGTCTTGGGTTTAGTTGTGTCTATGTTGTATATATTTATAAGTCCTGTGTTTAGTTGTGACTATGTTGTATATATTTATAAGTCCTGTGTTTGTTGTGACTAGATTGTATATATTTGTAAGTCCTGGGTTTAGTTGTGACTATGTTGTATACATTTGTAAGTCCTGTGTTTAGTTGTGACTAGATTGTATATATTTATAAGTCCTGGGTTTAGTTGTGACTATATGTTGTATATATTTGTAAGTCCTGGGTTTAGTTGTGACTATGTTGTATACATTTGTAAGTCCTGGGTTTAGTTGTGACTATGTTGTATACATTTGTAAGTCCTGGGTTTAGTTGTGGCTATGTTGTATATATTTGTAAGTCCAGGGTTTAGTTGTGACTATATGTTGTATATATTTGTAAGTCCTGTGTTTTGTTGTGACTATGTTGTATATATTTGTAAGTCTTGGTGTTTAGTTGTGACTATGTTGTATATATTTGTAAGTCCTGGGTTTAGTTGTGACTATGTTGTATATATTTGTAAGTCTTGGTGTTTAGTTGTGACTATGTTGTATATATTTGTAAGTCCTGCGTTTAGTTGTGACTATGTTGTATATATTTGTAAGTCTTGGTGTTTAGTTGTGTCTATGTTGTATATATTTGTAAGTCCTGTGTTTAGTTGTGACTATGTTGTGTATATTTATAAGTCCTGTGTTTAGTTGTGACTATATGTTGTATATATTTGTAAGTCCTGCGTTTAGTTGTGACTATGTTGTATATATTTGTAAGTCCTGGTGTTTAGTTGTGACTATGTTGTATATATTCGTAAGTCCTGGGTTTAGTTGTGACTATGTTGTATATATTTATAAGTCCTGGGTTTAGTTGTGACTATATGTTGTATATATTTGTAAGTCCTGGGTTTAGTTGTGACTATGTTGTATATATTTGTAAGTCCTGGGTTTAGTTGTGACTATGTTGTATATATTTATAAGTCCTGGGTTTAGTTGTGACTATATGTTGTATATATTTGTAAGTTCTGGGTTTAGTTGTGACTATGTTGTATATATTTGTAAGTCCTGGGTTTAATTGTGACTATGTTGTATATATTTGTAAGTCCTGGTGTTTAGTTGTGACTATGTTGTATATATTTATAAGTCCTGGGTTTAGTTGTGACTATATGTTGTATATATTTGTAAGTCCTGGGTTTAGTTGTGACTATGTTGTATATATTTGTAAGTCCTGGGTTTAGTTGTGACTATGTTGTATATATTTATAAGTCCTGGGTTTAGTTGTGACTATATGTTGTATATATTTGTAAGTCCTGGTGTTTAGTTGTGACTATGTTGTATATATTTGTAAGTCCTGTGTTTAGTTGTGACTATGTTGTATATATTTATATTCCTGGGTTTAGTTGTGACTATGTTGTATATATTTGTAAGTCCTGGTGTTTAGTTGTGACTATGTTGTATATATTTATAAGTCCTGGGTTTAGTTGTGACTATATGTTGTATATATTTGTAAGTCCTGGTGTTTAGTTGTGACTATGTTGTATATATTTATATTCCTGGGTTTAGTTGTGACTATGTTGTATATATTTGTAAGTCCTGGTGTTTAGTTGTGACTACGTTGTATATATTTGTAAGTCCTGGGTTTAGTTGTGACTATATGTTGTATATATTTGTAAGTCCTGGTGTTTAGTTGTGACTATGTTGTATATATTTGTAAGTTCTGAGTTTAGTTGTGACTATGTTGTATATATTTGTAAGTCCTGGGTTTAGTTGTGACTATGTTGTATATATTTATAAGTCCTGGGTTTAGTTGTGACTATATGTTGTATATATTTGTAAGTCCTGGTGTTTAGTTGTGACTATGTTGTATATATTTGTAAGTCCTGGTGTTTAGTTGTGACTATGTTGTATATATTTGTAAGTCCTGGGTTTAGTTGTGACTATGTTGTATATATTTGTAAGTCCTGGGTTTAGTTGTGACTATGTTGTATATATTTGTAAGTCCTGGTGTTTAGTTGTGACTATGTTGTATATATTTGTAAGTCCTGGCTTTAGTTGTGACTATGTTGTATATATTTGTAAGTCCTGGTGTTTAGTTGTGACTATGTTGTATATATTTGTAAGTCCTGGTGTTTAGTTGTGACTATGTTGTATATATTTGTAAGTCATGGGTTTTGTTGTGACTATGTTGTATATATTTATATGTCCTTGGTTTAGTTGTGACTATGTTGTATATATTTATAAGTCCTGGGTTTAGTTGTGACTATGTTGTATATATTTATAAGTCCTGGGTTTAGTTGTGACTATGTTGTATATATTTGTAAGTCCTGTGTTTAGTTGTGACTAAGTTGTATATATTTGTAAGTCCTGTGTTTAGTTGTGACTATGTTGTATATATTTGTAAGTCCTGTGTTTAGTTGTGACTATGTTGTATATATTTGTAAGTACTGGGTTTAGTTGTGACTATGTTGTATATATTTATAAGTCTTGGGTTTAGTTGTGACTATGTTGAATATATTTGTAAGTCCTGGTGTTTAGTTGTGACTATGTTGTATATATTTATAAGTCCTGGTGTTTAGTTGTGACTATGTTGAATATATTTGTAAGTCCTGTGTTTAGTTGTGACTATGTTGAATATATTTGTAAGTACTGTGTTTAGTTGTGACTATGTTGAATATATTTGTAAGTCCTGGTGTTTAGTTGTGACTATGTTGTATATATTTATAAGTCCTGGTGTTTAGTTGTTATTATGTTGTAAATATTTGTAAGTCCTGGTGTTTAGTTGTGACTATGTTGTATATATTTGTAAGTCCTGGGTTTAGTTGTGACTATGTTGTATATATTTATATGTCCTTGGTTTAGTTGTGACTATGTTGTATATATTTATAAGTCCTGGGTTTAGTTGTGACTATGTTGTATATATTTATAAGTCCTGGGTTTAGTTGTGACTATGTTGTATATATTTGTAAGTCCTGTGTTTAGTTGTGACTAAGTTGTATATATTTGTAAGTCCTGTGTTTAGTTGTGACTATGTTGTATATATTTGTAAGTCCTGTGTTTAGTTGTGACTATGTTGTATATATTTGTAAGTCCTGGGTTTAGTTGTGACTATGTTGTATATATTTATAAGTCTTGGGTTTAGTTGTGACTATGTTGAATATATTTGTAAGTCCTGGTGTTTAGTTGTGACTATGTTGTATATATTTATAAGTCCTGGTGTTTAGTTGTGACTATGTTGAATATATTTGTAAGTCCTGTGTTTAGTTGTGACTATGTTGAATATATTTGTAAGTCCTGTGTTTAGTTGTGACTATGTTGAATATATTTGTAAGTCCTGGTGTTTAGTTGTGACTATGTTGTATATATTTATAAGTCCTGGTGTTTAGTTGTTATTATGTTGTAAATATTTGTAAGTCCTGGTGTTTAGTTGTGACTATGTTGTATATATTTGTAAGTCCTGGGTTTAGTTGTGACTATGTTGTATATATTTATATTCCTGGGTTTAGTTGTGACTATGTTGTATATATTTATATTCCTGGGTTTAGTTGTGACTATGTTGTATATATTTATATGTCCTGGGTTTAGTTGTGACTATGTTGTATATATTTGTAAGCCCTGGGTTTAGTTGTGACTATGTTGTATATATTTGTAAGTCTTGGTGTTTAGTTGTGACTACGTTGTATATATTTATATGTCCTTGGTTTAGTTGTGACTATGTTGTATATATTTGTAAGTCTTGGGTTTTGTTGTGACTATGTTGTATATATTTGTAAGTCCTGGGTTTAGTTGTGACTATGTTGTATATATTTGTAAGTCTTGGGTTTAGTTGTGACTATGTTGTATATATTTATAAGTCTTGTGTTTAGTTGTGACTATGTTGTATATATTTATAAGTCCTGGGTTTAGTTGTGACTATGTTGTATATATTTGTAAGTCCTGTGTTTAGTTGTGACTATTTTGTATATATTTATAAGTCCTGGGTTTAGTTGTGAATATGTTGTATATATTTGTAAGTCCTGTGTTTAGTTGTGACTATGTTGTATATATTTGTAAGTCCTGTGTTTAGTTGTGACTATGTTGTATATATTTGTAAGTCCTGGTGTTTAGTTGTGACTATGTTGTATATATTTGTAGGTCCTGGGCTTAGTTGTGACTATGTTGTATATATTTATAAGTCCTGGGTTTAGTTGTGACTATGTTGTATATATTTGTAGGTCCTGGGTTTAGTTGTGACTATGTTGTATATATTTGTAAGTCCTGTGTTTAGTTGTGACTATGTTGTATATATTTGTAAGTCCTGGGTTTAGTTGTGACTATGTTGAATATATTTGTAAGTCCTGGTGTTTGGTTGTGACTATGTTGTATATATTTGTAAGTCCTGGTGTTTAGTTGTGACTATGTTGTATATATTTGTAGGTCCTGGGTTTAGTTGTGACTATGTTGTATATATTTATAAGTCCTGGGTTTAGTTGTGACTATGTTGTATATATTTGTAAGTCCTGGGTTTAGTTGTGACTATGTTGTATATATTTATAAGTCCTGGGTTTAGTTGTGACTATGTTGTATATATTTATAAGTCCTGGGTTTAGTTGTGACTATGTTGTATATATTTGTAAGTCCTGGGTTTAGTTGTGACTATGTTGTATATATTTATAAGTCCTGGGTTTAGTTGTGACTATGTTGTATATATTTATAAGTCCTGTGTTTAGTTGTGACTATATGTTGTATATATTTGCAAGTCCTAGGTTTAGTTGTGACTATGTTGTATATATTTGCAAGTCCTAGGTTTAGTTGTGACTATGTTGTATATATTTGTAAGTCCTAGGTTTAGTTGTGACTATGTTGTATATATTTGTAAGTCCTGTGTTTTTGGTAAATTTCAGAGTGTTTAATGTGTTTTTAAACAGTTAAAATGCTTCATCCACGGAGTGTTTTAGTTACAAGAGACGGTCTCAGATCATGTCACTTGCCAAACAAGTACAACCGAGAGAATATAATTGATTTGACAAATACATTATTCCCAGATAGAGTGTTATTAAAACATTGACTAACATTACTCTAATATAAATATAGACACACATGCAAATATATACACCAAGTAAATATATACGCACAAATAAATATATAGGCATACATCGCTATATATACGCACACATGTAAATATATACACACACATGTAAATATACACACACATGTAAATATTTACACATACATATAAATATATACGCACACAGGTAAATATATAGGCATGCAAGTAAATATATACTCATACATCTAAATATATACGTACACATGTAAATATATAAGCACATAAGTAAATATATACGCATACATCTACATATATACGTACACATGTAAATATATAAGCACATAAGTAAATATATACGCATACATCTAAATATATACGCACCGATGTAAATGCATATATACCCATACATCTAAATATATATATATGCACACATGTAAATATATAAGCACACATGTTGATATATAGGCACACAAGTATATAAATATATACGCATACATCTAAATATATGCGCACACATGTAAATATATATGCACACATTGATATATAGGCACACATAGATATATATATATATAGACATATATATATATATATATATATATATATATATATATATATATATATATATATATATATATATATAGGTCATACTTTTTCCTATTTCCCACTCTACTACCCTAAGTATTGAGTACTCTGGTGCGTTATGGTCCATCTGGTTCCTTACCACAATTCCTTTGTTATATATATATGCCATATACGCTCATATGTAATTATATAGGCTCAAATGTAAATATATAGACACAAATATAGATATGTAGGTAGATATGTAAATATATACGTATAATTATAAATATATACTCACAAATATAAGGCACACATATTAAATATATAGACACACATGAAATAACAAACATGAATGGATCACGATTTACATTTACATAAACATTGAGTACATAGCAAGGATGTGGTGAGATGACTAGATAGGCAACTTGATAACTGTTTAATCATGTAAATACAGGTGTAAAAGAAACTTACGTAATTAATATGATTACTACTCATCAAAGAAAAGCATTTCCTATCATCCTCATACACGCAATAATTATAATCATCAATGTTCTTAATTGGGGGAATTTGTTAATTAAAATACTGCAATTTAATTAATGACTAATAAGAATTTGTGAAGGCGTGTGGCTGAGTAGAGTAGAGAATTGGGTTCACAATCGTGAGGTTGTGAGTTCGATTCCTGGAACGGACGATGCGTTATGTCTTTGAGCAAGACACTTTATTTCACGTTGCTCCTACCTGAGGTTGCGACCGATAGATAGAATTAGCAATTGGAAAGACCAACGGAAACTTTGTTTCCTCGGTTCGATTTGACGAAAGTCGATCGATTCCTTTAATAGGAATTGATGGGATTTATTGCCAGGCGTTTTCATACATTCGAGGTCGATAAAAAAAAGTACCAGTCAACTACTTGGGTCGATTCTTCTTCTAGATCTCTTTCTTACTTCCATCCTCTCCCTCTCTATTATTCTCTGGAGGAAATTTGCTGTAGTTGAGACGAGGAAATTTGCTGTAGTAGAGACGTGGTGGACTCTGACAAGTTTTTATAATGCTCTAGTAACATTGTATGTCAATGTGGCGCCCCTACGACTCACCAAGGAGTTAAAGGATCATCCATACATTGCCAGACCTATGACACTTCTGAGCTACGACAGAAAGATAGTATCAGTAATGAAATAAACCAATGAAACAATAGATTCCTTGGTCTGATCAGACGAACAGCTCCTTTCTTCAGGATCTACGGCCAACAGATTCTATCAGCAGTGGAAAGACCAAAGGAAACATAGGTTCCTTGATTTAATCTGACAAACAGCTTATTTCTTCTGCTAGGAGATACAACCAACAGATAGTATCAGTAATGGAAAGACCAATGGAAACCTAGGTTCCTTGATTTGATCTGGAGTTATAACCAACAGATAGTATCAGTAATGGAAAGACCAATGGAAACCTAGGTTCCTTGATTTGATCTGGAGTTATAACCAACAGATAGTATCAGTAATGGAAAGACCAATGGAAATCTAGGTTCCTTGATTTGATCTGGAGTTATAACCAACAGATAGTATCAGTAATGGAATGACCAATGGAAACCTAGTTTCCTTGATTTGATCTGGAGTTATAACCAACAGATAATATCAGTAATGGAAAGACCAATGGAAACCTAGGTTCCTTGATTTGATCTGGAGTTATAACCAACAGATAGTATCAGTAATGGAATGACCAATGGAAACAGTTTCCTTGATTTGATCTGATTAACAGCTCCTTTCTTCGGTTAGGAACTATGACCAACAGATGGTATCAACAGTGGAAGGACCAATGGAAATGTAGTTTCTTTGGTCTTCTCAAATGATCGGTTTTACTTACTTTACATTAAATCTCAAGCAAATCTTGATGATATCCACTTCACGATCTTTGATGAAAATGATGCATGCATATTATAAAATCCTTACAAGTGTTGTTATCATCAACGCTCTTCCGACCTATTTAAGAAGGTTGATTAACTAGTAAATGGTGGACTCCAAAACCGAAATGTTTACTGTAATTTTCAAATGAAGAGGAAAAGTTGGGTGTATTGTGATATCTTCATCTGCCATATAGGTATTAGAGTGGTTCTGAGACAGGAAAATTACGGGAGTAATCTGCAAAGTATTTATCAATAGACAAGGTTAGTTCAAACTAGTTCAACTAAAGATATCTCGTAACTTTGTGAGCCACTGAGTGGTGGATCAGCTGAGGAAAGACGTGAACGATTGCTCACTATACTCGGCCACGTGAAACATGTGGACAGTAGTAAGTGAACCGTTGAATTCTATACATGATTAGAGGAGATTAAGTGAAAAAACGATCAGATACAAACTGGTTCAGTGTACTGTCACTACTCTGTGTAGGTTCATGTAGAATTGGTTATCAGCGAAGACTATTGTGAAGATCGAACTCTTGCCCTTCTCTAGCAAATCGTGTAGTTTCTCTCGGTCTGGTGGCTATGGTAAAAGGATGTTTTGTGGCGGGTGCAAATAAAAGAATTCAGCAGAATCTATATTAATGGAAATTTCTGTCTGTCTGTGTATCTGTGTATCTGTGTATAACCAGTTGGCGCCTACACCAGTTATCCGATCCTGATGAAACTTTACACATATGTTAATCTAATATTCAGAAACAGGACTGGCTAATTGGATTTCAATAAATATCAATAATGGAACCCTTGGCGACATCTTTACAATGGAGGAGGAAAGAGAAGACGTTTCAGTGAGAGAGGGGGAAGAGAAGATACTACTACTGTATGTTAAACCCTCCTTCCCACTACTTCCCTTCCTTCTCCCACAACTCAGTCCTCCACATAAAGGCAGACGACAATCTAATTTTGGTTAACGACTTAACAGATGTCTCTGTGTGTATATATATATATATGTATATATGTATATATATATATATATATATATATATATATATATATATATATATATATATATATATATATATATAAATATATATATATATATATATATATATATATATATAAAGGACGTAAAATAAGAAAATATTTTTTAAAAAAAATTTTAAAAAATTTTTTTACTTACTTAAATTTTCACTCCAACTAATTAGTTTCTGCAATGGGATAAAGACAGTTACGTAATCCAACTGTCGAGAATTCATTGCGTCATCAGGGAGTCTATTCTCAGTTAAGTCTCCAGGCAATGCGCGGACACTGGCGGCTCATATAAAAATAATAATAATTCGGTAGATCGAACAGCTTGCGAGGACTGGATTCTATGTACCGAAATTCTCACTGCTTCAAGTCAAATGGCCGATTCTAAAGAATCAATCACGTGACACAGAGGCTAGTTAGAAGGAATGGGATGGTAAGATGACTGACGCCTACTAACACCCCCAAAAAAATTTTTTTAGAAGTGGTTTTGACAAGTTTGCTCGACAAATCAGTGATTTGGAGATAACTATAGATAATTTAATATATCAACTAACATAAGCGCACAGATGCACGCCCATGCCAGCAAATACACAGGTTATGTCATAGTACCTAGGTGGTTCAATGCAGGAGAATGCAGAACAATAATATAAAGGACGTAAAATAAGAAAATATTTTTTAAAAAAAAATTTTAAAAAATTTTTTTACTTACTTAAATTTTCACTCCAACTAATTAGTTTCTGCAATGGGATAAAGACAGTTACGTAATCCAACTGTCGAGAATTCATTGCGTCATCAGGGAGTCTATTCTCAGTTAAGTCTCCAGGCAATGCGCGGACACTGGCGGCTCATATAAAAATAATAATAATTCGGTAGATCGAACAGCTTGCGAGGACTGGATTCTATGTACCGAAATTCTCACTGCTTCAAGTCAAATGGCCGATTCTAAAGAATCAATCACGTGACACAGAGGCTAGTTAGAAGGAATGGGATGGTAAGATGACTGACGCCTACTAACACCCCAAAAAAAATTTTTTTAGAAGTGGTTTTGACAAGTTTGCTCGACAAATCAGTGATTTGGAGATAAATATAGATAATTTAATATATCAACTAACATAAGCGCACAGATGCACGCCCATGCCAGCAAATACACAGGTTATGTCATAGTACCTAGGTGGTTCAATGCAGGAGAATGCAGAACAATAATATAAAGGACGTAAAATAAGAAAATATTTTTTTAAAAAAATTTTAAAAAATTTTTTTACTTACTTAAATTTTCACTCCAACTAATTAGTTTCTGCAATGGGATAAAGACAGTTACGTAATCCAACTGTCGAGAATTCATTGCGTCATCAGGGAGTCTATTCTCAGTTAAGTCTCCAGGCAATGCACGGACATATATATATATATATATATATATATATATATATATATATATATATAAGTATATATATATAAGTATATATATATATATATATATATATATATATATATATATATATATATATATATATATATATATATATATATATAGTAATAATAATAAATTTGAAGACTAAAATCCAGAGAGGGCTCGATAAGGATAAATATATATCAAATATATAAGAACCGTAGAGCAAATATTTATTAAAATAACAGATTAAAGTTTAAGCAAAGAATCGGTACTTTCACCCTTAACGGGATCTTCTGAAACTCCCGTTAAACTTTAATCTGTTATTTTAATAAATATATATATATATATATATATATATATATATATATATACATATATATATATATCACATCCACTGATATGAATTCTGAACACGTGCACAAGCTTAGGTCACATTAAGGTCAACTGCAGGAATCGGTGATAAGTTACAAAAAAGTGTGATGATCAATGACCTGCAAGTTGGCTTACCATGAGATTAGTCCGAAGAATATAACCCAAATCATATGTTAACGAATATTCGTACTCCCGGCATGTTAATTGTAACATGCTGTCTTTGAGAGTAGAGTTTATTTTTTCAATATATCCAGGTGTCGGATCGTGGGAAGATTTATCACGAATTAAGATGTAACTTCTCCCCCATTATTGACAATTATTGACAAAGGGCGGTGGATTGGCAGTATCGGTAGAGGGTCGGACGCCATGC
>OZ024750.1:27418005-27425505 GCA_964016885.1 Eledone cirrhosa | reverse complement strand
TTTGGAGCATCAGCTTTTAGGGTAGTTTAATTATTCATGAAGAATGTTTTAATAAAAATAATGTTTTAATAAAAAGAAGAAATCGAAAGATTTATCGGCTAGTTTCATAAATAATTACAAATCAAATCAAACATAACTACATTTTAAATTTAAATTTATATTTAAACGTTGCGTTCAATCTATGTCTGCAGCAACTGAATAAATTTGTCCGTAGATTAAGGGAATTTTTAGATTTTAGTATAAAGAATATCTCCTCCGCACAGAGGTCACATGTCTTAGAGGATGAATTAAAAGGAATCCCCCTTGAAACTATATTCCAAGTCGTCGAATATCTAACGTTATCATGCCTAAGTTGCCAGAGTACGCCTGATAGTGCTGTTGAAGATTTTTTGGATGGATCAGTGAAAGAATTCTTGTGGTTGTTATAGCGAAGTTTAAATTCCGTCGATGTAGAACCAACGTAGTTAAAAGAATTAACGTCCGTTTTAACATTACAGTTGTATATTATATTTTTAACTAAGCAGTTGTTATTTAACGGACATTTAGATCTATCTCTACAGTTACATTTGTTAACTTGGATATTATTTATGCTATTATCGCTAGGTTTTAAGTTCCTGTTATTTATTCTATTAATATTTTGCGCTAAATTTTTGGTGGATGAGTAGGTTAGTTTTATAGTATGTCTATTGAAAATTGAGTGATACCTATGTGTTCTAGGGAAGCGATTATCGAGAGCTTTAAAAAATAGTTTAGCAATGTGGGTTTTAATGTTTAGTGAGAAAGGGGGGGGGCAAACCATATTATATTCCTAGTTCTATTTCTTTTATGGCTTTTGGAATTATTGTAATGCTTTCTATTATAGTTGTTAAGGTTGTGGCCATAATTAAAATAGTTGTTATTTTGTTTAATTTGTTTATCATTATCTATGTACATAATTTTATCACTATATCCTGCTCTAGCTAACGCTTCATTGTAATAATGGGCTTTTTCGTCGAAAATCTTTTTATTAGATGAGATTCTAGAGATACGTGATTGAACAGAGTTTACTATAGTATTTTTAACAGATTTGGGGTGGTTAGAGTTAAAGCTGACGTAGTTTAAGTTTTCATTCAACTTGTGAAATGGATAGTGAAGACATGTGTTGAGATTTAATGTTATATCTAGGAAGTTGACTATTCTATGGTTATTCTCAATTTCTATTTTTAGATTAAAGTGATTAAAAAATTGTGTAAATAAATAAAAATTGCTAAATAAATAAATAAATAAATAAATAAATGTATCAACCGATACTCAACTTCCTAGTTTCTCTATCTATCTCTATCTATCTCTTTCTTTCCTCTCTCTATATATATTTCTCTCTGTTTCTTTACATGAAGTTCTTCTCATTATCTATCTTTCTATATCTCTCTATTTAGTCACATGCATTTCTTCTTTTTCTTCTTTTTCTTCGTTTCTCTTTCTTTCTTTCTTTCTCTCTTTCTTTTTACAACTGTCCACAATATTTTTTACTGCCAAATCAACCTCCCAAATGCAAGGTGATTGAAAGGTATGTCGTATCTATTTATTTATAAGACTGTTTATATTGTATTTTGTCTGAAGAAGGCATAACATATTGTTAATATGATATCCCTGAAATATATATAACGAAATAAATATGGTTTTATAAATATAGTTTCCATTTATTTAATATCATAAATATACTCCAAATACTTGTTGAGTGCTTTTATATCAGTTATAATTATTTACTCGTTGTTAACCCAACAATTTAAATATAACTTTCCATATATCTATAAATATATATTTCTTCTTCTTCGGCCGCAAAGATTCAGCACGCTTTCTCCAATCGTCCCGGTCGAGCATGACATTTCTCAGTTCGTCGATGTTATCAATGTTGACATCTCTCAGCAGGGTATCAATGGATGCGACGCTTCTTCGTCCGACCGCCCGACCTTCCAGAACACCAGTTGTGATGCTATCTCTTCTGGATGACGGATGCAGTGCCCAGCCAGTTTCATTCGTCGGCAGGCAAATTTTTTTGAGACTGGTGGTAGTGATCTGTACAATGTTTTATTTGTCAGCTTCTGTTTCCAAGAAATGTTGAGAGCCATTCTCAGTATCCTCGTGTAGTGTAAGATCCGTCAATCAAGTCTCTTACATACCACTTTGTCTCTCTCTCTCTCTCTCTCTCTCTATATATATATATATATATATATATATATATATATATATATATACCAGTAAAGTACTATGTGATCACATGAATTAAAATTGTGGTTCAACTTTTTTCAATAATATATCCTTTTTTCTGACACCGGCCGGTGTCAAGTGGAGGAAGAACATTTTTTACATAATAAGTAGAAATGGTGAAGTGTTTATCTGTCTATGAATGTTATTGTTACTGAATCTGGTTTGAAGACGTTTAGTGTAGCCACCATGTTGACAGTGATATATTTGTGTGCGTAATATCCAATACAAGGAAGCCGAAGACAAAACTAAGTGAGGATGTATGTACTTAACACTCTTTCACAACAATTCGATTGTTAGAGCATAAGAACACCGGGCTTGGACTGAAACAATAACTTTTCTAATAAAGTAAAAATGCTCCAGACATCCAGGTCATTCATTTTCAGCCAAGCTGGGAGTTTTTTTTCTATTTATCTTTCATTATAGCAGTATGGCGGTGAATTGGCAGTATCGGTAGAGGGTCGGACGCCATGCTTTCCAGCATAGTTACGTCCCTTTACGATCTGAGTTCAAATCCCGCCGAGGTTGACTTTGCCTTTCATCCTTACGGGGTCGATAAAATAAAGTACCAGTAATGTACTGGGTAATTGCTGACCTTGTGCCTAAAGTAGAAACAATTATAGCAGTATGGCGGTGGATTGGCAGTATCGGTAGAGGGTCGGACGCCATGCTTTGCAGCAAAGAGTTACGGCCCTTTATGATCTAAGTTCAAATCCCATCGAGGTTAACTTTACCTTTCATCCTTACGGGGTCGATAAAATAAAGTACCTGTAATGCACTGGGATAACTGCTGGCCCTGTGCCAAAAAGTAGAAACAATTATAGCAGTATCGGTAGAGGGTTGGATGCCATGCTTGCAGCAAAGAGTTACGGCCCTTTATGGTCTGAATTCTAATCCTTCCGAGGTTAACTTTGCCTCTCACCCTTACATGGTTGATCAAATAAAGTACCAGTAATACACTAGGATAATTGCTGGCCTTGTGCCAAAAGTAGAAAAAATTATTTACCATTCTATACTTGCTTTTATGCGCATATACAAGCACTCTTACACGTATATATATATATATATATATATATATATATATATATATATATAAATAAAATATTAAACAAATAATGAATAAACAATGAGACAGTTCCTTATATTAAACAAAAAAAGTTCATTATTTAACGATCGTTTCTAGGATATATATGTGTTAGAATTGGCATGCATATTCAACAGATCTATGTACAAAATTATACAAAATTATACAAACTATCAAGATTAAATATACATACCAACACATATATACGCCGTCTTCAGAAATAATGAAGTATATTTATTGATAATAACAACAATTCAAAATTTCAGGTCCGTTTGGGAACAAAATTGACCAATGAAAACACAAAAGGTTAAATGCAGTTCGGTGTGTGTATATACATGTAAAACCCTTACACATATTTTACAAAAATGTATGTATAATTTGTATACGCATACTAAAAGGATGGATGCAAATACAAAATTTCAAGGTTAATGTCTCTGTAAGTTTATAATGCACAGATAAGATGCGTATAGACACACAAATATGAAATTAAGTATATAAATATATTTTTTCATACTCACACATATCCGTACAATCACACATACACGCGCGTATATGCATAAATATACACATAACCACGAACATACAAACACACACACACCCCCACTCACATTTATATATGTGGATATAAAATCATAAGCACATGGATATTAATTCACTCACATAAACACTGGCACACACATTTAGATCAAGATACAGAAATTAGGTGGGAGGGGGGGGGAGAGGTCAGTATTCAACGGTCTGGGCAGACTGCCTAATATAGATGTATCTATAAACTAAGAAAATAAAAAATAATAAATATTTTACATGTATATACACACACCGAACTGCATTTAACCTTTTGTGTTTTCATTGGTCAATTTTGTTCCCAAACGGACCTGAAATTTTGAATTGTTGTTATTATCAATAAATATACTTCATTATTTCTGAAGACGGCGTATATATGTGTTGGTATGTATATTTAATCTTGATAGTTTGTATAATTTTGTATAATTTTGTACATAGATCTGTTGAATATGCATGCCAATTCTAACACATATATATCCTAGAAACGATCGTTAAATAATGAACTTTTTTTGTTTAATATAAGGAACTGTCTCATTGTTTATTCATTATTTGTTTAATATTTTATCTTGACTCTGTATACCGTTTATCTTTCACCGAAAGTGATTTTTCATTACATCTCTTCTTTCCATGATATCCGGAATACATTGAGTTCTTCATACGGATTGGACACTACCGTAAACTCTTGGTAGATTTATCTACATATATATATAAATATATATATATGGGTGTGCGTGTGTGTGTGTATGTGTGTGTAACAAATAGTTATAGCTCTATTTGGCTGAATACAATAAATGTAATCTGAGTTTTTCGAATATTAATAACACGAGGGCTCATTCTACAGACATGGCTTAAAAAAGGGGTTGTTTGCATAATTGTAAACGAATTGAATATTATTATTAATATTCGAAAAACTCAAATTACATTTAATCTATTCAGCCATATAGAGCGATGAACTATTTTTTTCTTTTATATATATATATTGCTTTGCAAGAGATGTCAACATGAATGGACCTGTTATTTTTATCTAAAGACATTTTTTCCAATTCCGTCACGCCCGTCCCCTCAATCTATTTTATTTCTCATTCTTTCTTCTGATGAAGGACTAGCACCTGAAACGTTAAGACCCTTTTCCTGTTATATCAAGCGTTAAACTAGTATATACCTTCCATATACTGTACCGATTGTGTTGTTATTTCTGTTTACCTTTTACATACATACATACATATAATAACAGATTAAATCGCTGCTTTCACCCTTAACTGGATCTTCAGAAGGTCCCATTAAGGGTGAAAGTAGAAACAATTTAACACTGGAAAATATTTGGAAACTGAAAAATATTTTTTTAGATTTATATTGTTAGACGCATATTTCATAATAAAACCCATGTCACATATATTTTATTGCTTCTCATTTCATTAATTTCTATATGTCCAAACATATAGAATAGCCATGTTTAATTTGAACGAATTACATAAGAATGACAACCAAAGATATTTGATTGCAAAGGAATTTACGTATTAACAATTCTTCAAATATTATAAAATGCTACAACACGAAAACATAACACTCCAATATATCGCATTATGTCGGGTAAAAATATCCCCCGGTAACGGGAAAACTGGACTCTCCACATGTTGCTATCTCCAGGGGTGTTTGACCCGGGATATTAGACTGTTACTTATGTCTATATGCATTGTAGTACCTTTTCAAAGAGTATACATAAATACATATCCCCACACCCTATATATATATATTGTTATACTTGGGGAGGCTCATATTGTTGTAATAATATTGCCAGAAATAATAATAATAATAATTGTTTCTACTTTTGCCAGCAAATACCCAGTGCATTACTGGTACTTTATTTTATCGACCCCGTAAGCATGAAAGGCAAAGCAAACCCGCAGAGGTTAACTTTCCCCCTTTTTTTTACCCGACATAATGCGATATATTGGAGTGTTATGTTTTCGTGTTGTAGCATTTGATAATATTTGAAGAATTGTTAATACGTACATTCCTTCGTAATCAAATATGTTTTGTTATCATTCTTATGTAATTCGTTCAAATTAATCATGGCTACTCTATATGTGTGGACATATAGAAATAAATGAAATGAGAAGCAATAAAATATATGTGACATGGCTTTTATTATGAAATATGCGTCTGACAATATAAATCTAAAAAAATATTTTTCAGTTTCCAAATATTTTCCACTGTTAATAACATAGAGATCACGTTTTATATTTTCATTTTCTATACACTTGAGAGATTTATGACATTTTCATAATTTTAAATAACCTGGAATCTAGAGAAAAAAATGATTTTACTTTTTAGCTTCCTGAGCAAAAAGCCAGTGAAAAAAATATGTATATATTTGTTGAAATATAGCACCAAAAAATACATAAATGTAGTATATATAATTTATATATAGATATATATATATATAATATATATATATATATATATATATATATATATATATATATATATATATATACATACATATATATATGATAATAATGGAGCTGCGGCGTTGCAAATGGGTTACATATAAAAAAGTGAGTCCTTCATCAGTGACCCTCCAACCGTCCCAGGCATTTCATCGCTTTAAGGGCCATATACCTCAGGTTGGTGCGAACAACGGCTAAAAAAAGTCGTTGGGACACGTAAATAAAGAGAACGTTAGGGTGAATAAACAAAATGGTTTAAGCAACAGAAAGTGAGAGGAAAGAGACAAGTCCCAGATTTCTATGAATATAAACTCGATAAAATCGTGAACTAGAGAATAAAGACCATCAGACCTGGTTGAAATGTGAGCAAGGAAGGAATTTCGCACAGGTCTAACGGGAGGAAGAAGAAGGGGTCTGGTCTGCGAATTCGGTAAACATAAGTTCTGTGAAGACGCAGACGAGAGAAAAAAAAAAAAAAAAAAAAAAAAAATTCATACCGGCTTGGCCAAGAGTGCGCGAGAAAAGAAATCGGACAGGTCAAGCGGGAAGAAAGAGGAGTGGAGGAGAGGTAGTGACAGGGTATGAGTGAGTGAAAGTTGAGGAAGATATATATATATATAACGGAGGAAATGTGGTAAGGAACCAGGTGGACCATAACGCACCAAAGTACTCAATACTTGAGGTAGTAGAGTGGGTAATAGGAACCAGTAAGACCCCGACAGCTGAGCTCAAGCCGTTTCGACGGCTAATTCTGGACTAAATGAACATTTATCCTGGTATTTAAATAGCCGATCTTCTCAAGGGGTAATTCCATATATGGTCAAAGTGATTGTCAAAAATCAGTAGTAATTCTGTGGTTGCAAATTAGTAGGGGAGATGGTGGCTAAACCTGCCAGTAGGAGAAAGAGGGGAGGGGGTGGAGTAGACCCAATCAAGCGTTCGTAGTGCCAGCTACAGCTGGGCATGAGGTCAAAGAAGATACAGGGGAGGGGGGAGGGGGAGGAAGTCGGAACGGTAGGTAGAACAATGGGGGGTAGAAAAATATATATAGGAAAGAAAAAATACTGAGAGTGAAGAAAAGCAAATAAGTGTAAAGAAAAAAGTAAAGTAAATTAAATTCTACGACCTAGGTCTCAGGCTATTGTTAGGCTAGAATAA
>OZ024750.1:27400505-27405505 GCA_964016885.1 Eledone cirrhosa | reverse complement strand
TCCATATCCCTTTACTTCTGTGGATAGGCGAAAGGATGTATTGTAGTTAATCCAATGATAGATCACCTGGAACAAAACGTAATCCAGAGCAAAAGTTATGCCTCGGCAATCCGTAGACTATATAGAAAACACAGTGTTTAGTGGATTATATTTAACACATTATCTATTCAATGTTGACATATGTTCGCCTCTTAAACTTCAGGAAATAACAAAATGACATTTTAAAAAGTGATACAGTGCCAAGCCTAATAAAAACTGAAAGAAGAATCCTTTAGCTGGCTGACAACATCCTGTTTTCCAACGTTTCCTTTATATATATATATATATATATATATATATATATATATATATATATATATATATATATATATATTTATTTATTAGTAACAGATTAAAGTTTAAGCAAGGAATCGCTGCTTTCACCCTTAACGGGATCTTCTGAAACTAACAAAGTCAATCTGTGAACGCAGAAGTGAATATTTAAAAAAACGTTGCAACCGGAGGAAGACAGGAAGACGATACTTTGGTTCGTGGAAACGTTCTCTGGCAAAGAACAGGAAAAAACGAATATAATACGTCATTATTTGGAGCAGTGAAAAACAATTACATGCAAAGACAAAACCACGTTTATGGTATAAAAGAGGTCGTAGACTAATGTTCTCTTAGGTGGTTCATAGAGACGTTCTCTGGCAATGAACGGAAACAACGAAGATAATACGTCATATGTGGATCGGAGAGAACAATTGCACGCAAAGACAAAACCACGTAAATAGTATAACTGAAGTCGTAGACTAAAATTCTAACTAGGAAACCGAATGATTCTCCTTTTCGTGTATGGTATAAAAGAAGTCTACGACTTCTTTTATACCATAAACGTGGTTTTGTCTTTGCGTGTAATTGTTTTTCTCCGCTCCAAATAATTGTTTCTACTTTAGGCACAAGACCAGCAATTACCCATTGCATTACTGGTACTTTATTTTATCGACCCCGTAAGGATGAAAGGCAAAGTCAACCTCAGCGGGATTTGAACTCTGCTCCAAATAATGACGTATTATATTCGTTTTATCCCTTTCTTTGTGAGGGAACGTTTCCACGAACCAAAGTATCGGCTTCCTGTCTTCCTCCGGTTGGAACGTTTTTTGAAATATTCATTTCTGCGTTCACAGATTGACTTTGTTAGTTTCTGAAGATCCCGTTAAGGGTGAAAGCAGCGATTCTTTGCTTAAACTTTAATCTGTTATTTTAATAAATATTTGTTCTACGGTTCTTATATATTTGATATATATTTATCCTTATCGAGCCCTCTCTGGATTTTAGTCTTCAAGTTTATTATTATTACTATATATATATACAATGATATTAAATAAATGGAAACTATATTTATAAAACCATATTTATTCTATTACATATATTTCAAGGGTACCAAAACTTTGGTACGCTCTCATCAGATAAAATACAAAGTTTGTTTTTTAATATTGACATAACCAAGAAAAGATACCTTAACGGTTCAAGTTTTTCTTGGATAGTGAAGGAAAAGAGAAGAAAAGTCAGATATTTCAAATTATTAAGATAAGTATGCAAATGAGGTTGAGGTATAGGGCTGAAAAAACGTTATTTTTAGAAGCTATGCAGAATTTAAATAGGATATATGTATGTATAAGTAGGAAGAAGAAAAAAAGAAAGAAGAGCTTGTATTTATATTTGTTGAATTACCAACAAATTGAATATCCCTTTTGTTTATATATATATATATATATATATATATATATATATATATATATATATATATATATAATGTAGGAGGTGCGTTTTATTGTAGCACAATAAAGCAATGCAAATATCGACGGCTAATTCTGAGGCCAGAATTAGCCGTCGAAACGGCTTGAGCTCAGCCGTCGGAGTCCTACTCGTTCCTATTACCCACTCTACTACCCTAAGTATTGAGTACTTTGTTGCGTTATGGTCCATCTGGTTCCTTACCACATTTCCTTCGATATATATATATATATATATATATATATATATATATATAATGTAGAAGGTGAGTTTTATTGTAGCACAATAAAGCAATGCAAATATCGGATAAGTAGCACTCTACAGTTTGTAGGACTGGAGTATAAATAATATAAGATCAAAAGATGGTTAAAAGAGTTCCAAGTATTTTATTATGCGCATTTCAAAAACAAATATCATCATGGGATAATATCTGCGTTCTCATCAGATAAAATATGGATACATGACATGAAGCTTAAAAAACACTTGTGAATAGTGAAGTTTTAAATCAACATATGTTAGAACTTCCGCTTGTCTCCTTCATACACCAGACCAACGTCACCTCAGCCAACATTACCACCCACACAAATATATTTAATCATCAAAGATCTATGTATTAAGTGTGTGGCTACCGAACTTTTTGTGGCTCTGTGGGTCTCTGTATATATATATGAACACATCCACATATATACATATATACATACATCCGCAAAGTGAAGTTATACGTTAATATATTATATTTTATGTAAAGAGTGATGTGCTCATAGCTTATAAAATAGGATGAAGCCAACAACCCCCACCCCACCCATCAACCCCACCCCCATCGAACTTATTTTTCAGTCCCTGTGTGGTCTTCATTCTCTCTGTAATAGCTTAAACAAATTGATGTTTAGCTAGAAAAAAAAAATGTTTTCAAGCATCTAATTGTCTAGCCAACATTCCCAACCCAGTTACTATAGGTAAGGGTTAGCAGGGGCTGGAAGTTTTGTCCAGTAGGGGTTTAAGGTTTTCTACAATAGGTGTGAGGGTTTTGTCCAGTAGGTGCAGATGGTTTCGTCCAGCAGGGGTGAGGATTTTGTCAAGTAGGGGGTGAGGGAATTGTCCAGTAGGTCCAGACGGTTTTGTCCAGTAGGGCTGAGGGTCTTTTTTCTGATAAGGTTAGTATTTTGTCCTAATAAGTCTGGAGGATTTCATCTGTTAAGAGTTTTGTCCTGTGGAGATTTTATACATGAGGTAGGGTTGTCGGCTGTCTTCTTGTCTGGTGGAGTTTTTTAATTCATATCCTATTAATAACGATGAGTTTCTTCTAGGGATTATAAATACCGTATTTCCCGGCGCCGAAGACGCTTCGTCCTCGAGGATGCACCCTAATTTTGACAACCAAAAATATGTAAAAAAAATAATTAATAACCTTCGGCCTCCAGGACGCATGGTAGATTTTTTAGACGTATTTTAGGAAAAAAGTAGCGTCTTCCCCGCCGGGAAATATGGTAATTAGATTTATTACAGTGATGTTTCTTTTGTACCTCGTTCAGTTTAGGGTCTGGAGCGGTAAACCGCGATTAAATCAAAATAAGGTAGAAATACAAGTATTTCCAATTATTGATACGTCATACAGGGAAGATCGATTGGCAGGGTCGTTAGGGCGTCGGAGAAAACATTTTGTGGCATTTTGTTATGACTAATTACATTCTGAGTTCAAATCCTGTTGAGGTCGAATTTGATTTATATCCCCCCAGGGTAAAGAAAATAAAGTATCAATCCATTATTTGAGTCGATTTAATCGATTTTCCTCCCTCACCTATATTGCTGGCCTTGTGGCTAAATTTAAAAATATCAATATGAAACATTTGATTTCTACAAACATTTAGAAACACCTGAAAAGAAAACTTTCACAGAAGTTGACAACTTATATAATAATGGCCGTAGAAATAGGTTCAGGTATAACATGTCAATCAAGACTCACCTGGAAGAAAAGGAAGAAAATAGAAAAAAGACAAAACGGTAAGTAGTGAAGTACAAAGACTTTTACTCTCTCACACGCACACTCTCTCCCTCACACTCACCTCCTCACTCCCTCACTCAAACTCTTTCTCTACCTTCAACTCTCACCAACACTTACTCCCTCCCTCACACTCTCACACCCACTCACTGCGCTATTGGGAACTTTTAGTTTTGCTTTATGATCCTGTGAGGGCGCAAGTAAAACTCTTGAGTAACAAGACTCAAAACTGAACCTTATTAAATGAATATTTAGACTCTCCTTCCGTATTGAGAACTAATTCTCATACCTGTCAATAATACACACACACACACACACACACACGCACACACACACATATATATATATATATATATATATATATATGTGAGAAAAACCACAGACCCTCCATCTTAACTCTACTTTTGAAAAGCAGAAGAACTGCGAAACCGGTAAAGGAACCAAATAAATATATATATTTAAAAAAAAAATAAGACTCCAGTTGCATTTTCGATTTCATCTCTTTTTCTTTATATATATATATATATATATATATATATATATATATATATACGATATTAAACAAATGGAAACTATATTTATAAAACCATATTTATTTCATTATACATATTTCGGGGATACCATATTAAAAATATGGCATGCCTTCTTCAGATAAAATACAATATATAAACAGTTTTATAAATAATTTTGACGTACCATAAATATTGAGCAACCGTTATGTAGGAAGCCGGTTTTGGTAGACTACCAAAACCGGCTTCCTACATAACGGTTGCTCAATATTTATGGTACGTCAAAATTATTTATAAAACTGTTTATATATTGTATTTTATCTGAAGAAGGCATGCCATATTTTTAATATGGTATCCCCGAAATATGTATAATGAAATAAATATGATTTTATAAATATAGTTTCCATTTGTTTAATATCGTATATCTACTCCAAAACTTGTCGAGTGCTTTATATCAGTTATAAAATATTTACTTGTTGTAACCCAACAATTTTAAATAAAACTTTTGCATATATATATATATATATATATCGATGACCCCCTTCGGTCACAAATGAACATGTGATTTGCACCTAGAAAGTTTCCATCCGAGGCACAAACCTGGAAAAGGTTTGTTTGAGGAAGACCAGCAGTCGCCCATACATACCAGTTTCCCCTTCTCCACGCCACCGATGATGTCCAAGGGAAAGGCTATGGCCGATACAGCTTGGCACGAG
>OZ024750.1:27390505-27395505 GCA_964016885.1 Eledone cirrhosa | reverse complement strand
CTCCAGCTGTCTCTGTCCTTCATTATCGCCGCCATGTTCTGCGTCTTCAGGAGACCTGTGTCTGTACTTAGGGCATCAACATATGTCAATCGGTCTCCCTCTTCTAGTGTGTCCGTGTAGGGGCTCCCAAAGGAGTACTAAGTGCAGTGTCAACCCTGAATGAATATCGGTGAACATGTCCAGCTTTCGAGCTCACTTTTAGGCGGCTCCCATACAGCTCTGAGTTCTTCATCCTCAGTGTATAATGACTAATGTTCAGAACCATCCTCAGTATTGTCGTGTAGCACCCATCCTGCATCTGAGTGAGTTTCTCAGATAATATATATATACACGTACGTACATAAGCAAAATAATGAGTGAATGAAAGAGATACAAGCCGTTAAAACATATCTTGTAACTCTTTCATTCACTCATTCCTTTTCTTATTCCAGCTCTGCTTAATCCTTACACTAAATATTAACTTTCTCTAATATTTAACCCTGATAACCCAAGTATTAAGCACACTACGCATCTACTTTTGGCACCTTTCTATACTCTCTTACGATACTATAACCCTATTATTACATATATATATATATATATATGTATATATATATATTTAAAAAAATAGAGGTGTAACACACGAGTTGTGATAAATCGTTTTTGCAAATTTACTGAAAATATCGAATAATGTACACCATTTTTATCACAAAAATACTGGTCCATCCACACACACACATACACACACACATACACACATACATACATACACACACATACACACACACACACTTCTCCGTATAAGACAAGCGCTGAAAAATATCTTTCAACATGTTAAAATATCCCCTACACACGTACACACACATTCCTACTGACCGAATTTATTCCCTCTACCACGAACCACTCTGCTACACACACACACACACACGCACACATATTTGTCTCAATAGACACCTGAACTGTTGACCTTTCAACATGACTGCAATTCACACACACATCCCTACTGACCATTATCACAACAATGAACCTCTTTACTACACACACACACACACACACACACACACACACACACACACATATTTGTCTTAAAAGACTTATTTTTCAGTGACTTCTCAATCAGGCGAAAAAGGACACTCTTCGACAAACCTACATTTGGCGAAAAATCAATTTTTAACATTCACGTGATCTCTACCGACCAATCAAAATTGTTTTGACTACAATAATTTTTACAACACGAATTGGCGCGAGTTTATAGTACTCATTCACGTGACATTCAACAACCAACCAAATCTTAATACCTCTGGAGCCACTTTTTTCACATAAAAGAGGAAAAATTTCCAAAACTGATCAGATTAGAGCAAACAACATAACGTGCGCTCTATCTCAAAATTATTTTTGAAAAGCATTAGAAATGCGCAACCGGTAAAAACTTAAAACTAAAACTGAATTCTAACCGATACTTATTACTAATTTATACTTATTCCTAATTAAACTATTTTTCACTGGGAACAATTTGTCAGCATTTTCTTTTCCTTTTACTAATATATATATATATATATATATATATATATATATATATATATATAGTGGTAGAACACTGGAAGGTAATATCCGTAGTGATAGAGCACTCAGTCCATGGGACGAGTTAGGTAGAAGTGGTTACACAACAGTTAGTCCACCATACCGAGAACAATTGTTTCACCTTAGCGGGTCCAATTCTTTCACCCTAGTGGTCCATTTCGAGTTGAGGATCCGCTAAGATGAAACAATTATTCACGCTATGGTGAACTATCTGTTGTTTAACCACTTGTATATATATATATATATATATATATATATATATATATATATATAATATAAGATCAAAAGATGGTTAAAGGAGTTCCATATATTTTATTATTATATGTTGATTTAAAACTGCACTATCCACAAGTGGTTTTTAGCCTTCATATCATGTTATCCTGTTTTATCTGATGAAAACACAAATATTATTGCATGATGATGTTTGTTTTTGAAATGCGCATAATAAAATATATGGAACTCCTTTAACCATCTTTTGATCTTATATTATGCATACTCCAGTCCTACAAACTGTAGAGTGCTTCTTATCCGATATCTGCATTGCTTTATTGTACTACAATAAAACTCACCTCCTACATATATATATATATATATATATATTTTTAAATCGATCGACTTTCGTCAAATCGGATCGAGGAAACAAAGTTTCCATCGGTCTTTCCAGTTGCTAGTACTATCTATCGGTCGCAACTCCAGGTAGAAGGAGCAACGTGAAATAATATATATATATATATATATATATATATATATATATATATATATACTATAAAGTAAAGCGTGTCCAGAGCATTATTTGATAATATATATACATCATTTCTTCTCCCAATTAGCATAATTAACCACACAAAAAATCAATTAGACCAGGCTTTAAGATTAAAAGGCACCTATGAAGAAACAGTAAATAAGTACACGACAGCGGCGTCTTCGCGGCAAACCGCTATAGAATATAATTGTTTCTACTTTAGGCACAAGGCCAGCAATTACCCAGTGCCTTAATGGTACTTTATTTTATCGACCCCGTAAGGATGAAAGGCAAAGTCAACCTCGGCGGGATTTGAACTCAGATCGTAAAGGGACGTAACTATGCTGGAAAGCATGGCGTCCGACCCTCTACCGATACTACCAATCCACCACTATAGAATATAATATTTACCCGACATTTCAACAGCACGTGGATATATATATATATATTTCATGATATGAAATGATTTAGAGTGCCGAGTGTGTAAATATTTCGTAAAACTGTAGGAATCTCAAACACAGAAATAGCTGTAAAAACAGCCATGTGTTATGATGATCATAACAAAGTGTCGGGTTACACAAAACCTCTTAATGAACGGATAGAGAGGGAGAAAGAAATATAGAAGAAGAACTGACCCCAGTATTTAATTGGTATATTTTTTATCGACCTCGAATGGATGAAAGGGAAATTTGACTTCAATTGGATTTGAACACAGAGAGCAGGGAGTCGCAACGAGTACCGCAAAACTTTCTATCTAACGTTGTAATGACTCTGCCAACTCTCTGCCTTTAGAAAGAAACTAATGATTGCTATCTCTCTCAATGTCATTGTACCAGAGTTAACTGGTTCAATAGAGTGCTGCAAACTGGGTTAAACGTTATAAATGCTAATCATTTAAGAGATAGTTATTGTAAAGTCTTACTTTGATTTTAATATAAACTAGTCAGTACCAGATGTGTTTCAACTGCATATGTATTTCGTGACATGATTTGGTAATCATGATTAGTGGAAGGTGAGTAAATGTAAGTAAGTATGAGTAGGAATGTGCCTTAGTGAGTGTGTGTGATTATAAATGTGTAAATAGAATTGTAACTGACAATGAATAGTATATTGGTATATATATATATATATATATATATATGTGTGTGTGTGTATGTGTAAGCCAAAAAACTGTATTTAGGGAAGTATAAGTCAAACAGACTAAAATAAGTTTGTCTCACTCGCACACACACATTATATAACATATATATATATATATATATTGAGAGAGAGAGAGAGAGAGAGAGAGAGAGAGAGAGAGAGAGACCGAGGAAACAACTAATCATGGGAGTACTCAACGCATGGAGAGATGTAGGGTGGGTGTAGAGATATGTAAAATCCCGACACTCTACTAATGTATTGAGTACCTTTTTAAGTGTGGTTACCCACGATTTCACTATGGATATATATATGGGCATATATATATATGATATCATTTAACTAAACGTATTTTTATTGTGTTTTCATAGAAGGATAATCGAGCGGAAAGTGAGTTGAAGTGAATCACTGGGTTGACTACTTGAGAAGAGAAAGGAGACGATATTATGATAAAGAAGTATAAAGGAGAGGTGTAGTAAGAGGACACTAGAAGAAAGTAAATATACTTAACTAAAAAAACTGTCCAGTGAAGTAGGAAATATAACGAGAAAACGAAGAGTAGTTATATTTATATATATATACAAATTCCCAGGTTCAATTGGGGGTAATGACTGTTAGTAAAATACTCAAATCATTTGTAGAGTGTAAATATCAAGTTCAATATAGAAATGGCTTCTACAATTCTAGAACTGTTTCATTGAATAGGAAATTTCTTTTGAATGAAACAGTTCTAGTCCTGTAGAAGCCATTTCTATATTAAACTATATATATGTGTGTGTGTCTCCGTGTATTATTGACAGACGTGAGAAAAAGTACCCAATACCAAAGCAGAGTTTAAATATTCATTTGATTATGGCTAAAGAGTGAGCCTTGTTAATCTGGAGTTTCATCTGCACACTCACAGTATTATCATGTTTTGTCTGATGATCCTGTAAGAGCACAGATGAAACTCCAGAGTAACACAACATTTAAAAACTAGCTGTTACGGTAGTATCAGGGAAATGCCTTGTGGTAGTGTATTATGTCTCCCTATGAATCTCCCCATATTCAACTCTCGTGGTTCCAAGATTCATAAAAAAAAGTTCTAGTCAATATATTAGACTATTTGTTATTTTGTATCCAAACATCTGTGACATTGCGCCTCTCTGCTCTATGCCATTGTTCAGTATTTATCTACTCTAGTCTAATGTCGCTTACAACAATGAACTGTTCTGCTCCATGCCACTGTTCAGTATGCATCTACTCTAGATTAATGTCGCTTACAACAATGAACCGTTTGCAGCTATTTGAACTGGGACATTTAAAAAATAGTTATCACGGTATTATCGGGAAAATGCCTTGCAGTAGTTGATTATATCTCCCTAGAATCTCACCGTGTTCGACTCTCATAGTTCCGAAATTCATAAAATAAGTTAAGTTGTATTCAATATAATAGACTGGGGTCTTTTGTTTCCAAACATCTGTGACGTTGCGCCTCATTTCTATATATTCTTATTTTTACAATATTCACAATATATAAAACAAGAAAACCAACAAATAATATATATAATAATAGTCTGCT
>OZ024750.1:27358005-27383005 GCA_964016885.1 Eledone cirrhosa | reverse complement strand
TCACCTGGGCTGGGTTGAGCCGGCTCCATCGAAGATTTCTACTTAATTTCTTGAATCCTCCTTAACTTATTTACTTTTCTTGTACTTGTGGCGTAGTTCACCTGGGCTGGGTTGAGCCGGCTCCATCGAAGATTTCTACTTAATTTCTTGAATGCTCCTTAACTTATTTACTTTTCTTGTACTTGTGGCGAAGTTCACCTGGGCTGGGTTGAGCCGGCTCCATCGAAGATTTCTACTTAATTTATTGAATCCTCCTTAACTTATTTACTTTTCTTGTACTTGTGGCGAAGTTCACCTGGGCTGGGTTGAGCCGGCTCCATCGAAGATTTCTACTTAATTTCTTGAATCCTCCTTAACTTATTTACTTTTCTTGTACTTGTGGCGAAGTTCACCTGGGCTGAGTTGAGTCGGCTCTATCCAAGGAATTCACGGTGTAAGTTCATTTCAGTGGTGCTTCTTAGGGCAGTTGGTTTCAAAAGCAATGCCCATCCACAAGTAGATGCAATCTAAGCATTGCATCGGTTGTAACGCCCAGCTCTCGTTTTCACACCCAACCCAATTAGATGGAGCAAGTGTCGCGACAGGGAGGCATGGGAGGGAATTTGGCCGGCAGGGATGCTAAACACAACCTATTTGCGCCATTTTGTAGGCTAACATGAGCCCACCACACTGTCCAGCTCAGGCATACCGACCCTCGGCACCAATAGCCAGCGGAGTTGGTAAACACAAACTATTTGAGCCATTTTGTAGGCCAACAGGAACTGACTCCACTGTCCAGCTCAGGCATACTTACTTTGCCTTTGTCGTCACTATTTGGCAGTATCGGTAGAAGGTCGGACGCCATGCTTTGCAGCACAGAGTTATGCCCCTTTATGGTCTGAGTTCAAATCCCACCAAGGTTAACTTTGCCTTTCATCCTTACGGGGTCGATAAGATAAAGTACCAGTAATGCACTGGGATAATTGCTGGCCTTGTGCCAAAAGTAGAAACAATTATTTAACATAAAATGTTACTAATATGAGACGTCCGTTGAAATAAACCAGTCTCTGGTAGATCAGGTTGCAAAACATGTAAACACACAATGATGGAATTGAATGTATGGAATACAAAACTATATGAAAATATTAAAATTAAGTGGTTTATAGTAGAAATAGCGAATATTCTGAAGAGTGTACTTGAATAGAGATTGGAGATATATGATATTCATCTCTTCTCTATGTCTGTCGTATAGTGTATATGTATATATACTTACTGTGAGATAACCGCAATAAGTAAGGTACTCAATACATAGTAGCGTATATACAAGATTTAAAATAGAAATGACTTCTACAAGACTAGAATTGTTTCATTCGAAGGAAATCATCTGGAAAGCCCATATATATATATATATATATATATATATATATATATATATATATATATATATGTGTGTGTGTGTGTGTGTGTGTGTGTGTGTGTGTGGCAGAAATCGGTAGAGCATCAGAAATCATGCTTTGCAGCATATAGTTGCATCACGTTACGTTCTGCCTTCAAATTCCGCTGAGGTTAGCTTTGCCTTTCATCCTTACTGTGTCGATAAAATAAAGTACCAGCAATGCACAGGGGTCTATTTAAGCGACTTCCCTCGCCTCTCAAAATTTCTAGCCTTGTGCCTAAAGTAGAAACAATATATATGAAATATCTACAACCAGTGAGTGGTCTACCAGCAACTTACCTTTTTCTTAAGGGCGTTTTTTTCATAAACACGCGAACAGAATAATAATCAAATATCTTGTAATAATATATTAAATTGCTTAATAATAGCTCCGTAGTGTTTGATATATATCACTCTGGCGGGAAACAGAAAAAAAAACGAACTTGAGAAATTTGACTAAATTTTATTTTTAATTTTTGCTATATATTTTTTATTTTTTATTTTTATACTCACGCTTGAAGGTCACTATAGCAACAGCAACCTTTTATCACGACAGGCATTTTGTGATTTACCCCAGACTATATTTGTTAAAAGATATTGTCAACTCGTTTTTACTTGTCACTCTGCTGTCGTTAGTTGTAACCACAGAGCGAGGGAAATATAAAAAAAAGGGGTTTCGAGAAATTCGAATCTAAAGGTCACACTAGAACCGTTTGCTAACTCCAACCAAAGAAAGTAAAAATGTCGAGGGGCTCGTATTGCACCATTAAAATTGCATTTAATTGGTTGATATTTATTGTCTACGCAGTTCTGAAACAAACTTTTTATTCTATATTTTATATTTATTTAAGTATAGGTAATTCTGTCAATCGTAAATCTCTACTCAATTTACCATTTGAATTCTTTGATAATATTAAAGAAAAAAAAAGTCTCTTTGAATTTTCATAGTTTAGAATATCTATGCCAATTATCGACATTATCATGATTACATGTGATCTTGTATCTCCTTTATATACTTTCAATCATTCCCGAATTTATTTTTTCTCCGGCAACGGAATGTTGTAAATTCAGTTGTTTAAGTTACTTTATTTTTACAAAGTTAGAGCGCCTGTTAAAGTTACTTTAGGGCAACTGTTGAAGTTACTTAAGGGCACCTGTTGAAATTACTTTAAGACGGACGCCTGTTGAGGTAACTTCCTTTCCCTGATTTTTTGCATTTTACTGGGATTATATCAATACTTTTACAAAAGATATGAACTTCAAATTTCTTAAAATCTCTTATCTATAAAATAAAAATTAAATCTCATAAAATAAACCAGACAGAATTGGTGATAGAGTATTTCCTACAAGTCCTTCACGTTGTTTTTGTCAGCTTATAACTGCTAAAATAAAAGGTATTTTGTTTACGCCTAGCTTAACAAAAACGTATCCTCAAATATTGTGAAACCGAGGTGATTCGATAGCCTCCCACTATATCACGTTGTAAACCTACATTATAATCATAGTCATAGTATTGATTCCCAGACATTTGGGTACATTGGGTCTTGGAGCACGTTATTTATTTCTTGTTGTTCCAGTTCACTCAGTTGAAAATTCATACCAGTACCAGCTGGGGTTTACCCCTGTGGCAGACTTGTACACTCACTCCCTTAATGCTTAAAAGAACTGGGAAAAGCACCGGCTTCTTCCAGCCCGCGCAATCATGATAGAATTGGCGTAAAAACAAAGGCACTCATAAACATAATATTAATTATTATTTTGTGAAACTATTTATATTTTGTTTCAAACAAATGTTTCCGCATAGAAAATCATGAATCATATTTCATCCTTATGGGATCAATAAAATAAAGCACCAGTAACACACTATGGTCGATTTAATCGACTTCCCCTCCCTTCAGAGGAATCATTATTTTATTGATTGGATTGGCAGTATCGGTAGAGGGTCGGACGCCATGCTTTCCAGCATAGTTATGTCCCTTTACGATCTGAGTTCAAATCCCGCCGAGGTTGACTTTGCCTTTCATCCTTACGGGGTCGATAAAATAAAGTACCAGTAATGCACTGGGTAATTGCTGGCCTTGTGCCTAAAGTAGAAACAATTATTTTATTGTTTGGCAGTATCGGTAGAGGGTCGGACGCCATGCTTTGACGCATTGAGTTACGGCCCTTGCCATTTCCGAGTTCAAATCTCGCTGAGGTTAACTTTGCCTTTCATCCTTACGGGGTCGATAAAATAAAGTACCAGTAATACACTGGTTAATTGCTGGCCTTGTGCCAAAAGTAGAAACAATGATTTTATTGTTTTATGTAATTGTTATATATAGTAATAATTGTTTCTACTTTTGGCACAAGGCCAGCAATTTTCCCAGTGTATTACTGGTACTTTATTTTATCGACCCCGTAAGGATGAAAGGCAAAGTTAACCTCGGCGGGATTTGAACTCAGAATGGCAAGGGCCGTAATTCTATGCTTACAAAGCATGGCGTCCGACACTCTACCGATACTGCCAAATATAATATATACTATGTATAAATAGATATAACCCCTGCTGAAAATGTTTCCCTCTGATTTATATGAAATTTCAGCCATAGGCAAATGATAAGATATGATGCCTATTCACAAAATTTCAGTAAACTTCAATAATATTAAGACACCCTAATGGGGTTTAAACCCTCTATAGTGAACATTTTGGAAGCCCATAACTTGAGAATTGGAACTTTGAATTTCTAATTTGAAAATAATGCTTTACACAAAAATGAAATGATCAAGTTTTGAATTGATATTTTGAAAAAAATTATTTACAAGAAACAAAATAAGAATAAGATTTAATGATGTAATTTTGATTTGATATAATACAAAAAAATAATTGTTTCTACTTTTGGCACAAGGCCAGCAAATTACTCAGTACATTACTGGTACTTTATTTTATCGACCCCGTAAGGATGAAAGGCAAAGTTGACCTCGGCGGGGTTTGAACTCAAAAAATAATGCTTTCTAAATTTCTCATGCATTATATTTTACACTGAGTAATATTGAAATGCAGAGTTTTTCTTCATAAATTATATCACTGATTTAAAATCAATCATCATTTTCTTACAAAAGAAATGTGTGAAACGCCGCAACGCGCGGGTAATTCGGCTAGTATATATATATATATATATATATATATTTTTTTTTTTTTTTTTCTAACAACTGCTACGAATATTCTGGACTATTAGTTTACAGTTAGAATGTTATCATCACTCCACTGAGTAATTTATTTTTTATTTTCTTCAGTCCTTTTCTGCTTTTGATTTCACTTCGACTAATCTTAGTGACCGTCAATCTCCTCTCTTTTCTCTTTCTCTGTCTCCATACAATTATGTCTGACTGTGTGTATGTATGTATTTATGTGTGTATGCGGCTATCTATCTATCTATCTATCTATCTATCTATCTATCTATCTATCTATCTAATCTAGCTGTCGTCTGTTCTACAGTGTGGATGTCATTCACTTCGCACAGAAGTTTTGTTCAAATTTATTGAGGAAATTTTGTGAGTTCAAACTTAATTTTGATACAATTGTGTAGCTTGACCCTCCGTCTGAACTGTCAGGCGGTGGGTCAGCTCATCTTTACCCCTCCTAGAGGTGAAAAACCTGTTTTAAAAAATTTTGTGTAAAAAATTTCAATCGTCTAACAGAAATGTTAAACGCAGCGAACGAAAATAGTGGTGGGGGGACAGCGGTAAGAGTTGTAAGCTCGCACGCTTTAGTCCTCCCTTCCTTCCCAACTAACGTCATAGAGAAGGAAGGAAAAATGAAAATAAAAACGGACGAATCTGCGGAGGAAAAAAAATTAAATGACGAAAACAACGAAAAAAAAAAATTTGAAAAATTGCATGACAATACTAATAACACAAACAAAGACACAACAAACAAAAAAATAACAGTTGAAAATAACATAATATCAGAAAACAAAGCAGACGACAAGATTTCTTTTGCACAGAAAACAAAGAAATCTTTGACTTATATAGCGGAAAACATTTCAGATGTGGTACGAAGGATCACGGACGCAAAACAATACATAAGTGAAGGTGAGAATGGTATTTTATTGGTAAAAATGCCTCAAGAATTCACGAAAGACATTGAAAGCCGAACGGTCAAGTTTCGGACCATCAACAACAGTACAAAAAAACCTGAACAGCCTTCTCAAGCAGATATCAAAACAGTACTCGCAGAAGTACTGAATGAAACAACTTTCATAAGAAAAGACAGACTGTATGGAAGCCTAGCAATTATCATGAAGAACGAATCGGCGGCAAAAAAATGTGCTTTGTCACCGATTCGTTCGAAAAATTTCACCTTTTATCCATCTTATATGGGGAAAAAAACTCAACGCATATGGCTGGATGCAATGATGCCAGATGTGGACTACTGCTGGCTCATAGCTGGCTTCATCGATCCAGTGAATGACAACGTGATTTCCATTGGGAAAACCACAGGCAATGCGTTCAGTGGAACAGGTATAGAGCTGGTAGTACAAATGAAGCCTGAACGCATCGCCCAAATACCCGACAGAATCCTATTAGAGGACCACGGGTATATAAACATTAGCGTGGAGGGGAGAAGGCCGTCCTGCCATATCTGTGCAGGCAGAGGGCACCTGAAGGCCGCTTGTCCCCAACTCAACAAAAAGAAAACCCTGCTACCAACACCAGCTCCACCACCACCACCACAACAGATAAACAAACAACAAAACTCAGTCCCACCCAACCCGTCCCTCAGTAACACCACAACACCACCACAACACAAACAGTCACAACACATTACCCCAAAACAAAATACAGGCCCACCCAACCTCTCACTCAATAAAACAACACAACCACCGCAGACACAACACACAACACAGTCTAACATAGTGACATCCATCTCCCCCACAAAGAAAACCAACACGGAAACATTACCAGCAAACATACCTCTTCCCTCCAACACTGAAGATAACCCAACGAATTCGGAGGAAGAAACGGAGTCCTTCAGACAGATTAAAAGGAAAAAAAGAAAACATGTGCAAAACACACAAGGACAAACAACCCCCACCCAAATCGCAACACAATCTAACAAAACAGAAAACACCCCTCCAGCAACAAACAAAACCAAACCTGCCCCTCCCCTCTTCGAAACACTCACACCATCGGAAAAAAAGACATTACACTATACTTACATCAACAGAAACAATAATAAATTAAATGAACTCATATACAATAATCCTTCGGTACAAACCGAAGGTGTAAACTTTGTTTCATCAGAAAACCACCCACATTTAAAACTAATAAAAATCCCAATGAACCTCTACCAAAAACTAAAAAAGGATTTTAAGGAGGACGTAGGACCACCCTCTGTCAAACCCATAAACCGCGTCCTACTAAAAAGCTTTCCCCCTCCCCTTCCCCTCCCCAACACAACTCCAAACACCCCAACCCCACCACACACCGACGACCCCACACCACCACAAGACACCCCTTCACCCAACACCCCCGACCCCATGGAAGTCGTGCAACCCGAACCCCGGGAAGCGGAAAGGTAGGTCTCTACACTCTCCTTTGGCTCTGCCGCCCACATGGATGTGTTAAGAGTAGGATGTTTGAATGCACGTGGCCTGGGCTCAACTTGGAAGCAAGCAAAGCTTCTAAATGACCTCAGGTCATGTAGTATAAATGTAATGGTTATCTGTGAGACTCGAATCAGCGTCATGCGGCAGCTGGCCCCCACCTTCGATGACTTTGAGGTGCATGCATCTCTCTGTCAACCTGGAGGTGGGGGTGGGGTTGTCGTGCTGCTGCAAAAACACCTGGGTCTTGCCGTACAGGTTGTGCACTCGGACCCGGAGGGTCGTTTGTTGGTGCTAGACGTTGGCAGTAGTGAAAGTGCGGCCTTGAGACTGGTCGCCGTCTACTCCCCTTTCGGAGCTGAACGGCCCGACTTCTTCCAGCGTTTGGAGACTTTTCTGGGAACGTCGCGTTCCCTGCTTCTAGCGGGGGATTGGAATGACATCCTAGATGCACGTTGGGACTATGCAGGAGCATGTCCTAATAGAGGGGGGTGTAACAGCCTCAAGGGGTTACTCGACCGTTTTAACTTGGTCGATAGATATCGACTAGATTTTCCAACTGTGCCTACCTGGACTTGGAGAAACCACAGTGGTCAATCTAGATCGTACTTAGATAGATTCTTAGTTAGAAGTAAGGATAGGGACATATTAAGCTGTCCAGAAATGCGCACGGTTGGCTACACGGATCACAAATTAGTGACCTGCGTGGTCAATCTCGAGAAAACACATAGACAGGGTCCCGGTTACTGGAAACTTAATTTGTCTTTACCGGCAAAAGAGACTTACAGAAACCGGATTAGCAGATTAGTTAAGGAGAGGTTGACGGGTGCAATCGTCAACAACCGATGGTGGGCATCTCTCAAAAGAGAGATTAGAACAGAATCAATAAGTTATAGCAAGATGTTAGCTGCCAATAGGAATAGAAACGAGAAAGAATTAACAGGTAAATTAGAAGAGGCAATCAAGAGCGAAGATGTGGCCAGAGTGCTGGCATCGAGGACGGCCTTGAACCAGTTTTTCGATGCAAAGCATGAAGGCTGCGTCATTCGAAGTAAAATACGTGCTCTAGGTAATGAGGGGGCCAAAGCCGTTGGATGGGCCCGCGTGACAGAAGCTAAAAGTGGAAATCGATCCACCATCCGGTCGTTGCAAGACGAAGATGGACGAGTGATCCGGGAGCCTAAGCAGATGTGCGAGGCCTTTCAAAAGCACTTTGCCCGATTGTTCGGGGGAGGCGAGGGTCCGGGCCGGGGCGTGGATTTCGGTCCATACCTCGACGGCCTGCCGCGTCTCTCGAACAAAGAGGCAGAGTCCTGCGAGGGACCAATCTCGGCTGATGAGATCGGAGATGCGCTGAGCCAATGCAGCAGACGCAAATCTCCAGGTCTCGATGGTATACCTTACGAACTTTATTTAGCAATGCCGGTCTTCTTCTCCGAACTCCTCGAAGCGGTCTACTGCAATTGGCAGCAGAACGGGAGAATTCCTTGTTCTGTAGCCAAGGGCGTAGTCACGCTGGTGAGGAAGGACGAGAACAAGGGGGATAGTATAAATAATTTTCGGCCCATAACCCTGCTAAACACAGAGTTAAAGATTTTGGCCAAGGTGTTAGCAAAGAGGTTGGCGCTTGTCGTGGGTGGCCTGGTGGGAGATGCGCAGACATGTGCTATCCCATCCAGGTCCATTCACGATAACCTCCACCTCATGCGATACATCATAGAGAGGGTTGGCAACAAACCCGGCTTCGGTGGGGCCCTGATCAACTTGGATCAGTCTAAGGCCTTCGATAGGGTCGACCATGGTTACCTGAATGCGGTGCTAGCGGCGGCTGGGTTCGGTCCTGTTTTCAGAGGCTGGATCACTGCCCTACATAGCAACCACATCTGTTCTGGGATCAAGGTGAACGGCTACCTTTCGAAGCCGTTCGAAATCACACGATCCATTCGACAGGGGTGCCCTCTCTCCTCCCTTCTGTACGTATTGACTCTCGAGCCTTTACTGAGGAAGTTGGAGTTGTTGCAGGGTATCCCCCTGGAACCAGGATTGAGCAAAGCGGTGTCGGCCTACGCCGATGACGTAACAGTAATGGTATCAACCGACTCGGAGATCGAGGCGATCGGTACCTTACTGGAGGAGTACGAAAGGTTGTCAGGAGCGAAACTGAACCGGGAAAAATCCATCGGGCTGCAACTCGGAACGTGGAGAGGCAAACCGATGCCTCCTGACAGTGTCGTCGGACACTGGACGGAGGGCCCGGTAAAGTTGCTTGGGGTCTGGTTTGGACCGGACCTCCAGGTGGAAAAGAACTGGAACGAGGTTACGAACAAGGTGTTTGCACTAACCCAGAAATGGGCCAAGTGTAAGCTGTCCCTAAAAGGCCGGGCGGAGGTGGCGAACATTTACATAGCGTCCGTCACTTACTACCGCCTGACTGTCGTGCCTTGCCCTAAGGAAACACTCACCACCATGGAACGCATGCTCTTCCAATTTCTTTGGAAGAAGCGTCCTCCTATGGTGAGAAGATCCATCTGCTGCCAACAACCTTCGAAAGGAGGGCTGGGGATGCCGTGGTTGATGATGCGTAGGCACGCATTAAGGCTACGGCACCTACAGGTATTCCTCACTGGTCAACCGGTGTGGGCTCCGTTCGTGAAACGAGCCTTTCCGAGACTCGTCTCACTCACCGAGCTACAGTCCTGGGTCAAGCAAAGATCCGGAAAACTGGGAGACTGGCACACTGAGTGTGCTCAGGCGCTCAGGGCTCTCTGGCAAGCGGGCCGGGCCATCGGTGGAGAATCCACCTCATCATTCTATAGAGGGCTGGTGGCTAGCAGGGGCGATGACACCCTTGGAGAGTCGCTGGACATGGAAGAAGACGAACTGGCCAGCCTGTTCGGTAGGACTTTCGGCCCAGGACCAATGGACAACTTCCAGAAGTCACTGGCCTGGCAGTGCTACCGAGGGGCTCTACCCGTTCGAGAGAGGCTCTACAGACACGGGCGCCCGGGCAGGGATCCCTCAAAAAAGATTTGCCCTAGATGCGTGCGTCACGAAGAAACCGTGGCGCACGCATTGGTGCAATGTCCGGGCGTGGCTGATCTGTGGGGCTACGCCGAACAACTGCTGTCGCGGGTGGCGCCGATTAAATTGACCGCCGAGTCCGTGATGACAATCAAACCGCCTCCCCTCTTCACAAAGGAAGCAAAGGCGGTTTTTCTGTGCGTAATAGCCATGTTGAAAGAGGTTGTTTGGTGGACACGATTGAAAGGTCTGAGGTCAGGCAACTTCCTCTCTGGCCATAGTCTGGTCTACTTCTTCCGATATCACTTCGGAAGAAGGATAAGAATGGAGAGAGAGGTGCTTGGCCACAGGCAGTTTTATGAAAGGTGGGTGATAGTGGCGAGAATGGCTCGTGTAAATGGGCCTTCTCTGTATACCATCCTGTAGGTAAAGAAGTAAAGGAGAGGGGAACACCTTCTCCATGTGCTCCCCGGGCAAAGGATTGCACACTTTTTCGGGGGTGTGTGCAACCCCCATCACGTCCCCTCCCTTTTGAGGTTATTTTCGATTATTTTCATGTTACACCCTTTTTACTCGATTATATGTAAACTCCCCCTTTGTATTTGTCCCTTCTTTTTATGCCTTTATGGTAAATAAAGAAATCTATCTATCTATCTATCTATCTATCTATCTATCTATCTATATGTGTGTGTGTGTGTGTGTGTGTGTGTGTCTATTTATGTGTATGTGGCTATATATATGTAAATATGTCTTCATACGTATGTGTCTCTACAATTATGCCTGACTGTGTGTGTGAGTGTATGCGTGTGTGTATGTGCATGTGTGGGAGTGTGTGCATATGTCTATATGTGTGCATGTCTGTGTCTGTGGCTATGTAAATATATGTAAATATGTCTTCAAACGTATGTGTCTCTATAATTATGTCTGACTGTGTGTATGTGAGTGTATGTGTATGTACTTATGTGTGTGTGGCTATATATATATATATAGATGTGTGTGTGTGTGTGTGTGTGTGTGTATTTATGTGTGTGGCTATATATATATAAATATGTCTTCAAACGTATGTAACTCTATAATTATGTCTGACTGTGTGTGTGAGTGTATGTGTATGTATTTATGTATGTGTGTGGCTATATATATATATATATATATATATATATATATATATATATATATGTGTGTGTGTGTGTGTGTGTGTTTATGTGTGTGGCTATATATATAAATATGTCTTCAAACGTATGTGTCTCTATAATTATGTCTGACTGTGTGTGTGTGTGTGTGAGTGTATGTGTTTGTATTTATGAATGCGTGTGGCTATATATATATTTATATATATATATATATATATATATATATATATATATATTTATGTGTGTGTGTGTGTGTGTGTGTGTGTGTGTGTGTGTGTGTGTGTGTGTGTGTGTGTGTGTGTGTGTGTGTGTTTATGTGTGTGGCTATATATGTAAATATGTCTTCAAACGTATGTGTCTCTATAATTATGTATGACTGTGTGTGTGTGAGTGTATATGTATGTTTCTATGTATGTATGTAGCTATATATACAAATATCTCTTCACATGTATGTGTTTTCTACAATATTTTCGTTGTCTCTCTGTGTGTTGTTAGATCTTAATACAAAGATAATTTCCTAGGATGTTTTAGTTAATCCCTTCGCCTTTTTATCTTTTGAGATAAAAAGGAACAACAAAGGGAGAGATTTTTATCTGAAACAAAAAAAAAAAAACCCCCTCAAAAATACTCGAAAGCGAGACGAGTGTAAGACGGAATGTAGAATAAATAAATAATTAAATAAATCTAGAGATCTAGAGACATAAACTAAAGACGAAGCAGTTTCTGTCGGAGTAACTAAAGTATTCGCCATTTTCTTTTATCTATCTAAATCACACGAAGATCAAACTCATCAACTAGATATGTTTGAAGGTATGTGCATGTGTGTGTGAGAGAGTGTATATATGTGTGTGTGTGTGTGTATGACTGTGTGTGAGTGTGTGCGCGTGTGTGTGTGAATATGTCTGTGTAAAGAGAGTGTGTGTGAATATGTCTGTGTAAAGAGAGTGTATGTGAGGGAGTGTGTGTGAGAGAGAGAGAGCGAGAGAGAGAGAGAGTGTGTATGCATGCACATGTGTATATGTGACTACTTCTTTGTATGTTAGTGTTTTTCTGCATGTATGTGTGAGTGTATGAATGTGTGTGTATGTGTGCAAGAGAGTGTGCGTGTGGATGTGTGTGAATGTGTGTGAGTTTGTGTGTGAGTATGTGAATGTGTGTTTGAGTGCGTGTGTATGTGTGTGTGAGTGTGTGTGTATGCGTGCACAAGTTTATATGTGACAACTTCTTTGTATGTTTGTGTTTTTCTGCATGTATGTGTGTGTGTGTGTGTGTGTGCACGTCTGTATGTGAATAATTGTTTGTGTGTTTGTGTATGTCTGTGCGTGAGCATTTGTGTATGTGTGTCCATTTGTATGTGCATGTACAATTGTATATGTGATTACTTCCTTCTTTGTGTATATGAGTGGCTGTGTGTGTGTATGTGTATGTTCGTGTATGTGTGAGCATGTGCATGCATAAGTGTATATGTGACTACTTCTTTGTATGTTTGTGTGTGCCTTCATATGTGTGTATGTGTGTACGTGTGTGTGTGCGTTAGTGTATAAATGTGTATAAGTGCGCGTGTATGTTGAAGCATTCACCGTCAGTAATTTTATTATACAGAGAGAAAGAGAGAGAAAGAGGGAGAGAGAAAGAGAGAGATAGAGAGAGAGAAAGAGAGAAAGTGAGAAATAGAAAGAGAGACAAGAGAGAGAGAGAGAGAGAGAGAGAGAGAGAGAGAGAGAGAGAGAGAGAGAGAGAGAGAGAGAGAGAGAGAGAAAGAAAGAAAGAAAGAGAGAAAGAAAGAAAGAAAGAGAGAGAGAGAGAAAGAGAGAGGGAGAGAGAGAGAGAGAGAAGGATATATATATATATATATATATATATATATAGAGAGAGAGAGAGAGAGAGAGAGCAATTAGTCAAGCGGTATATGTTTTAAGGTATATAAAAGGCGGTGAATTGCCAGATATTTTGAGCAGGGACCTCAAACACGCAGCCTGCAAACAATCTTTGTATGGCCCGCCTTAAAATAATTTTCGTGATAAATATTTCCCTAAAATTCGGTAATTTGTTCCAGATTTAATAATATTTATAGTACAATTTATTCTAATTTACCCAGGAAATACAATAAAATAGAATTTAAAAAAAAAATCAGAATTTATGAAAAGTAAAAACGGAAAAAAAGGAATTTACCAAAAGTAAAATCGGAAATAAGGAGAGTTTGAAATGGAAAATAAAGTACCAGTAATGCACTGTGGTAATTGCTGGCCTTGTGCCAAAAGCCGAAACAATTATATTATATATAACAATTGCATAAAATAATAACATAACCGTTTCTACTTTTGGCACAAGGCCAGCAATTACCCAGTTCATTACTGGTACTTTATTTTATCGACCCCGTAAGGATGAAAGCAAAGTTAACCTCGGCGGGATTTGAACTCAGATCGTAAAGGGACGTAACTCTTTGCTGCAAAGAATGGCGTCCGACCCTCTACCGATACTGCCAATCCACCCCCCAAAACAATAAAATAATGGTTCCTGATTTAGGCACAAGGCCAACACTTTGAAGGGAGGGGAAGTCGATTAAATCGACCCCAGTGTGTTACTGGTATTTTATTTTATCAACCTCCTAAGGATGAAATATGATTCATGATTTTCTATGCGGAAACATTTATATGTTTGAAACACAATAGTTTCAGAAACACAATAGTTTCAGAAAATAATAATTGTTTCTACTTTTGGCACAAGGCCAGCAATCACCTAGTGTATTACTGGTACTTTATTTTATCGATCCCGTAAGGATGAAAGGCAAAGTTAACCTTGGCGGGATTTGAACTAAGAAAATAATAATAAAATTATGTTTATGATATCAACATGTGGAAAATTATCATTAAAGAGAAAATATAATTAAGATTCGAAATAACACCCGCTATTGATAGGATCTTCAAATTATGGCTTAGATATGCTTGAAAAGTTAACATAACAAAACAAAACAAGAAACATAATTGAAGAATAATGATATTTTCTGAGGCGTACATATTAAATAATTGTTTCTACTTTTGGCACAAGGCCAGCAATTACCCAATTGTATTACTGGTACTTTATTTTATCGACCCCGTAAGGATGAAAAGTAAAGTTAACCTCGGCGGGATTTGAACTCAGAATGGCAAGGGCCGTAATTCTATGCTTACAAAGCATGGCACCCGACGCTCTACCGATACTGCCAATCCACCGCCCTTCAGTTTCAGAAAATAACTGTTTCTACTTTAGGCACAATGCCAGCAATTACCCAGTGCATTACTGGTACTTTTATTTTATCGACCCCGTAAGGATGAAAGGCAAAGTCAACCTCGGCGGGATTTGAACTCAGATCGTAAAGGGACGTAACTATGCTGGAAAGCATGGTGTCTGACCCACTACCGATACTGCCAATCCACAAACATTATGTTTATGATATCAAGGGCGGTAGATTGGCAGTATCGGTAAAGGGTCGGACGCCATGCTTTGACGCATAGAGTTACGGCCCTTGCCATTCTGAGTTCAAATCCCGCCGAGGTTAACTTTGCCTTTCATCCTTACGGGGTCGATAAAATAAAGTACCAGTAATGTACTGGGTAATTTCTGGCCTTGTGCCAATAGTAGAAACAATTATGTTTATGATATCAACATGTGGAAAATTATCATTGAAGATTGAAGAGAAAATATAATTAAGATTCGAAATAACACCCGCTGTTGATAGGATCTTCAAACTATGGCTTAGATATGCTTGAATAAAAGTTAACATAACAAAACAAAACAAGAAACAGAGCTAGAATTGAAGAATAACGATATTTTCTGTGGCGTACATATTAAATAATGCTGTCTTTAATAATTAATTAATATACAGATGATTAATAAATAAATATAAAAAGATATCAACAGATAGCTATGAAATGTTGAACATGTGTGCATGTTTTAAAGTGGTTTTAGAAGGCTAAGCTATCACTAAAAGATAAATGAGTCGTTTGGTAGTTCCATGAAGTCTAACTAGGTCACCATTTGCAACCTAGATAAAATACATCGAAAGGAAATCTAAGCTGCAAGGCTGTAAAAGGAATTAGTTATGCCAGAATGTGTCAAATGAGAATTGAAATGGTTTTGTTTTATTTGCGTAGTTTTTGTTGCGTATATATGTATATGTATATATATATATATATATATATATATATATATATATATATATATATATATATATATATATATATATATATATATATATATATATATATAGTGGAATATATGTATATATATATTTGAATAGATATATATCCGTATGTGTTGGGGGGGGGGGGGGGGCTGAGAGTATATATATATAAAATATATATTATATATATATATATATATATATATATATATATATAAATATATATATATGTATATATATGTGTATATATATATATATATATATATATACATATATATATATACATATATATATATATATATATATATATTTGAATATATGTATATATATATATAATATATTATATATATATATATGTATATATATATATATATATATATATATATATATATATATATATATATATATATATATATATATATATATATATATATATATATGTATATATATTTATTTATTTATTTATATATATACACACACACACACACACATATATATATATATATATCCTTATGTGGTTGACGGCTGAGAGTCTATGTGTGTGTGTGTGAGTATCTTTTTTCCATATGTTCGTTTCTACGTTAATGTCATGCCTTGTTTTTCCGAACGGTTTGCAAACAATCATGTTTGTGGCATAATCATATCTACTTGTTGATCAGATTAATGTAGTTATAGACTATCCCTTACAATACTTTTAAAGAACCACTGACCTGAAACTATCGATTAGATCTTATTTTATTTTACTTATAAAGTATATATATCGCTTTTCCACTGTTAAATATGTCTGTATTCACGTATTCAGAGATAGATAGGGAGAGAGGGGAAACCGCTTGGCGCTGTGGTCGGGATTATATCTCTCTATAGTATATATGCTAAGGTCTGTAAATGTAAAGAAAAACCAAGAAACGATATATCATAAAATATAGGAAAAAAAGTCTATCTTATGAATACTTTGTATTATTTCGTCGAAAAAATAAAGTACCAGTAATGCACTGAGTAATTGCTGACCTTGTGCCAAAAGTAGAAACAATTATTTCGTTGACCATCACGAAGTTACTAAACATATTTCATAAAATGTTTCTAAATTTAGAGGATTGTGTTAGAACGTAGATGAAAATGACAATCCTAACTTTAAACTTAACAAACTGTTGTAGTTTGCTTGAAGCATTGTGGAATAAGAAATACTTATATATATATATATATATACTACAGATACACGCAAACACTGCCGCAATATATTTGAAAACTCAAACACAGACATATATATATATATATATATATGTATATATATATATATATATATATATATATATACAAATGAATATATGAATGGGATAAACACTGATACAAGTATACATGTGTTTGCATTGCAAATGACCAAGTTAGCTAGATTGAAAAATACTAATTAAAATAATACGGTTTGCCTGTCTCGATTTAAAATAATAAATCAATAAAAACAAACCTATATTGGCAATAGCCGTGATACCTGGACAAATTTAAATTTTAAATTTTAAATTTGTTTCGCAACAATTAATTGTAAAAGACTATTTTATTTTATAACTCTATATATAATAAAATATATATATATATATAATGAAAATATGAACAGGGACAGAACAGAGAGGCAGTACAATAAATGTTTATTAAATTCACGCTCAGGAGAGTGGGGGGGGGGGGGGGGGCGACGTTTCGGGCATAAGCCCTTCTTCAGGTGAGAAGTGTGTGGGAACAGAGTTCAAAAGGTGTGTAGGGGAGTGGTGGAGAGACATATAGGGAAAGGAAACGGTGCGAATGAAAAATTAACAAATAAAGACAAAAAATATATATAAAGACAAAAAAAAAATATATATATATATATATATTATTTCATTTATATATATATATATATATATATGAGAGAATACATGAAAAGAACATGCTTTTTCATTATAGAGTATTTTACCACCAGAGTGAAAGACATAATCTGTGAAAGGTACGAGTAAAACATTATAATCAAACAGATTAATATATTTAAAAGTATATCTCAATAACTATGACACCTGTAAAGTCCATGGTAGGATTGTTTCGCTTATCAGGTAACAACGGGAGTCCCTTTACTCCATTGCTTCATTTGATATATATATTTATACACATACACACACACACACATATATATATATATATATATATATATATATATATATATATATATATATATAACAGAGTGTTGTAGTTTGCTTGAAGCGTTGTTGGAACAGGAAATACAAATTTAAATAAGTTGAAAAAGCCCTACAATGCGTACAAGAGTAAAGGTGCCAAGGTTATATAAGTTATACAGGAAAGAATGACGACGATAGAATTTTACCTAAGCAAATTTAATTATCTCAGATATTTTCGGATTTAAAAACCCATTATCAAGAGATGATCAAAGAGAAAACTTAAGCTTTTAGCTAAGTTTAATCCTAACTTTAAACTATAAAACTTTAGGCTGTTTAATCCTAACTTTAAACTACAAAGCTTTAGACTAAGTTTAATCCTAACTTTAAACTTAATCTTTTAGCTAAGTTTAATCCTAACTTTAAGCTATAAAGCTTTAGGCGAAGTTTAATCCTATCTTTAAATTTAAGTTTTAGGTTAAGTTTAATCCGAACTTTAAATTTAAGTTTTTGGTTAAGTTTAATCCTAACTTTAAATTTAAGTTTTAGGTTAAGTTTAATCCTAACTTTAAACTATAAAGCTTTAGGCTAAGTTTAATCCTAACTTCAAACTATTAAGCTTTAGGCGAAGTTTAAACTGAAACATGAACCTGAATTTTATAATGAAATAGAATATCTTTCTGATTCAAGCTGTAAGTATAATGAACTGCAAGTTTTTGTATTTCTCATAATATTGTTGTTTATTAAAGAGTCTCAAGTAGGTTGGTGGATTGACAGCAGACCCGGTAGAGCGTCGGACATCATGCTTTACAGCATAGAGTTACGCCCCTTTACGTCCTGAGTTCAAATCCCGCCGAGGTTGGCTTTGCTTTTCATCCTTACGGGATCGCTAAAATAAAGTACCAGTAACGCACTGGGGTCGATTTACCTAAACGATATTCCCCTTCCATCAAATTGTTGGCCTTGTACCTATATCAGAAACCAATATTAAGAGTTTAAGTAGGGCGCTGGATTGGCAGAATTGGTAGAGGATCGGACAAAATGCTCTGCAGTATTTAGTTGATATTTTTCATTATGGGGTCAAATCCCGCCGCGGTCAATTTTGCCATTCATCCTTCTGAAGTCGATACAATTAGTACCAGTCAAGTACTTGTCGATATAATTGACTTTTTCTTTCTCCTCAAATAATTGCTGACATTGTGCTTATATTAAAGTAGTATTAAAGTATCCAAAAGACTGAACATGATGTACGATAACTAAATGTTGAGCACTCAACTAAATATTGTGTACTCCTCTATATTTAGATAATGGTTTCATATATAGGCACAAGGACAGCAATTTGGGAGGAGGGGAAAGTGCATTAAATCGACCCCAATGCGTGACTGGTACTTTATTTTATCGACCCTGTAAGGATGAAAGGCAAAGTTAACTTTGGCGGGATTTGAACTCATATCATAAAGGGCCTTAACTCTATGCTGCAAAGCATGGCGTCCGACCCTCTATATTTAGATAATACAAGGAGTAGATCACTGGGTATAAGGTCTTACGATATTTAGTTAAGTTCTATTACACATTCTAACTTCAAGATTTGACAATATCAAATATACCTATGTGTTATTTATTGACGGACGCGGGAATGAGTACTCAATACCGAAATAGAGTTTAATTTTTTTTTTTAATCATGGCTAAGTGTTGAGTTTTCTTACTCTGGAGTTGATACCCCTGTGAGAGCACAACCACAATAAAGGATATCTAATATATGTTTTATCCTTGTGGTTTTCATAACATAATTAACAGATATGCTAGGATCGATTAATCTAGAGGTTCACAAACCTTTTGGGCCACCTGCCCCCTCATGGCCACGTAATACCCTCAGAAGACCCCCCTTAACCCTATTTCCAAGGAGACCTGCCAACACGCAAATTGTACATAATATATAATAAATGAAATCGTTAATTTATATATAATAAATAATATAATATATACTATGCATAAATAAACATATTTTTTTTATTTTACTATATTTATATATAACATGTATTATTTGATATTTAATATACTATTATATCATCTCTACCGCCTCAGCCCCCAGCGCCCCCCGGACCTTCTCAAAGCCCTCGGGGGAAGGGGGGGGGGGGATACCGTTCACTTTGAGAAAATCTGGATTAATCCATCTAAAGTTCTTGGTCGCAAAAGTCTCTACCCTTATGCTAAATATAGAAATCAGTATTAAATCCTCGAAACCTTTCTATGGTACATCGTATGCTTAACATATCGACTAACATTTTAGCAGACCCCCAAATGATAAAACCAAGAAGTATAACTACTATACTACACTTGCAAAAACATATTACTATAATCTTGTGGAGGGAAACTTCCCAACTCAAGTCGTAACAATAAATAAACAATTGCTCGTGTGGATACTTATCTTGCAATTGTCAAGAGTTCTAAGCAGAATTGATAGATTTATCTTCCATCTGCTTAATGTTAAGGGAAACTAGAGATGAAATACAGGCCTTTTAAGTCTTGGACGGGAGTTGAAAAAACAACAGAAACAAAAGTAATAATTGTTTCTACTTTTGGCACAAGGCCAGAAATTACCCCAGTACATTACTGGTACTTTATTTTATCGACCCCGTAAGGATGAAAGGCAAAGTTAACCTTGGCGGGATTTGAACTCAGAATGGCAAGGGCCGTAACTCTATGCGTCAAAGCATGGCGTCCGACCCTCTACCGATACTGCCAAGTAATAATTGTTTCTACTTTTGGCACAAGGCCAGCAATTAACCCAGTGCATTACTGGTACTTTATTTGATCGACTCCGTAAGGATGAAAGGTAAAGTTAACCTTGGCGGGATTTGAACTCAGAATGGCAAGGGCCGTAACTCTATGCGTCAAAGCATGGCGTCCGACCCTCTACCGATACTGCCAAGTAATAATAATCGCCTGTAATATTACTTACTATCCGTTCTTTATAATAAGATTTGTAACTGGAATCAACAGAGAGAATGGCAAGATCTAAACATATAACACAAGGAACGAGTAGCCAAGGTTCAGTCTATGATTAAACCTAATATCTGATGTCAAGAATTCACATCTTGCCAGGCGTGCGTGTTTTATCATTTTCAGGCATGGAATTGATACATATTTTTTTTTTTCTTTTTCCTTAAAGACATTTTATTTTCCATTCTATTCAAACCTGTTTGTGTACGTGTATATAGAACAGCTATAAACATGTCGTTCGTGTACATATGCACGTTTACGTACTGAATATTTAGGATGTCTATAAATAGACTCATTTATATACATATATATATATATATGTATATATACATGGGGAGGGTCATATTTGTGTAATAATATTGCCAGAATTAATAACAGAACACACTCACTGTTTGGTTGGTTTTCGCTTCTGTATCTTTTATATCAGTTAATTTAATTTATTCGGTCCTCAATGTTAACATTGACTGACCAACGGTTAAAAATACAGATATAATATAGATACAAACACATATATATAGTGCATATATATAAGTGTGCATGTATGTATATATATACATACTACTGTACGTCTGTATACATATATGTATGTACGTATACATACATACTTACATTTAAGTAAGTGCCGTACTAAGAGTGAGAAATGAAATTTCGTTTCATTCTATTCCATTTATCGTTTTCGGTGTGCCCGGCCGACTGAACTCACTAGATATGCAAATTAGGCTGCTCAGACGTTAATATGCATAAGGAAAGTATATACTTTCAGACGTTCAACCATCTGGCAGGAAGGTATACGATGCTGACGATAGCTAATAATCTTGAAACTAGTATATCGTTCAGTGTTGAGCAAAAAGGTGACGTGGTTGCCTAAAACTGTACGGCGTAATTCGGGCTGTTTGTTTGTTTACTTAAATGTAAGTATGTATGTATACGTACATACATATATGTATACAGACGTACAGTAGCATGCATATATATATATATATATCTATATACATATATACATACAGGTACACACACATATATGTACGCATCAGGTGACGTGGTTGCCTTAACACCGTGCGGCATAAATTCAGGCTGTTCAGTTTGTTTACAAACGAACAAAGCGGGCGCTATAATAAGCGTCCGCTAAACTGATGCGTACATATATGTATGTGTACCTGTATGTATATATGTATATATATATATATATATATATATATATATATATATATATATATATATATATATATATATATATATGCATGCTACTATACGTCTGTATACATATATGTATGTACGTATACATACATACTTACATTTATGTAAGTGCCATACTAAGAGTGAGAAATGAAATTTCGTTTTCATTTTATTACAACTCATCGTTTTCGGTCCGCCTGACCGATTTAACTCACTCGATATGCAAATTAGGCTGCTCAGCCGTTAATTTTCACAAGGAAAGTATATACTTTCGAACGTTCAACTATCTGGCAGATGGGTATACGGTACTGATGATAGCTAACAAGCTTGAAACTAGTACATCGTTCCTGTGTCAGTGTTGAACAAAAGGGTGACATGGTTGCCTTAACACCGTGCGGCATAAATTCAGGCTGTTCAGTTTGTTTACAAACGAACAAAGCGGGCGCTATAATAAGCGTCCGCTAAACTGATGCGTACATATATGTATGTGTACCTGTATGTATATATGTATATATATATATATATATATATATATATGTATATATATATATATATATATATATATATATATTTATATATATATATATATATAAATATGCATGCTACTATACGTCTGTATACATATATGTATGTACGTATACATACATACTTACATTTATGTAAGTGCCATACTAAGAGTGAGAAATGAAATTTCGTTTTCATTTTATTACAACTCATCGTTTTCGGTCCGCCTGACCGATTTAACTCACTCGATATGCAAATTAGGCTGCTCAGCCGTTAATTTTCACAAGGAAAGTATATACTTTCGAACGTTCAACTATCTGGCAGATGGGTATACGGTACTGATGATAGCTAACAAGCTTGAAACTAGTACATCGTTCCTGTGTCAGTGTTGAACAAAAGGGTGACATGGTTGCCTTAACACCGTGCGGCATAAATTCAGGCTGTTCAGTTTGTTTACAAACGAACAAAGCGGGCGCTATAATAAGCGTCCGCTAAACTGATGCGTACATATATGTATGTGTACCTGTATGTATATATAAATATATATATATATATATATATATATATATATATATATATATATATATGCATGCTACTATACGTCTGTATACATATATGTATGTACGTATACATACATACTTACATTTATGTAAGTGCCATACTAAGAGTGAGAAATGAAATTTCGTTTTCATTTTATTACAACTCATCGTTTTCGGTCCGCCTGACCGATTTAACTCACTCGATATGCAAATTAGGCTGCTCAGCCGTTAATTTTCACAAGGAAAGTATATACTTTCGAACGTTCAACTATCTGGCAGATGGGTATACGGTGCTGATGATAGCTAACAAGCTTGAAACTAGTACATCGTTCCTGTGTCAGTGTTGAACAAAAGGGTGACATGGTTGCCTTAACACCGTGCGGCATAAATTCAGGCTGTTCAGTTTGTTTACAAACGAACAAAGCGGGCGCTATAATAAGCGTCCGCTAAACTGATGCGTACATATATGTATGTGTACCTGTATGTATATATGTATATATGTATATATATATATATATATATATATATATATATATATATATATATATATATATATATATATATATATGCATGCTACTGTACGTCTGTATACATATATGTATGTACGTATACATACATACTTACATTTAAGTAAGTGCCGTACTAAGAGTGAGAAATGAAATTTCGTTTTCATTTTATTACAACCTATATATATATATATGCGTGTGTGTGTATATATGTGTGCGTATATATGTGTGTGTCATTATTTTAGAGAGAAGTGGCGGTGGAATAGCAGTATCGGCAGAGGGTGTGACGCCATGCTTTGCATTTGCAGCAAAGAGTTACGGCTCTTTATTATTTGAGTTCAAATCCCACCGAGGTTAACTTTGCCTTTCATCCTTACGGGGTCGATAAAATAAAGTACCAGTAATACACTGGTACTTAATTGCTGGCCTTGTGCTAAAAGTAGAAACAATTATTTTATAGAAAAGTAATCTCAACAGCACTAGAACTGTTTCGCTCGTATGAAATCATGATGATTTCTTATGAATGAAACAGTTCTAATCATGTAGAAGTCATTTCTATATGAAATATAGATGCCTATACTCAACCCACGTATTGAGTACATCTATTAACTGTGGTCACCTCCCGATCCCCCTCGGGAATGTACCTATTATATATAACTACATACATTTGTGTGTCTGTGTCTGTGCATGTATGCATATATATGTGTGTGTGTGTGTGTGTGTGTATGTGTGTGTGTGGCTATTTAAGGAAAATTTAATATAGAAAATAAGAGATCATCTTTATGCTTTTAGATGTTTTTATCTCCTCATCAGAAGGCAACGAAGATGAAACCTTCTAATACAAGCGATGTTCTAGAACAAACATTAATTACGGCGTGAAACTTAATTTAAAGTAAAACTTTGATCATTTAATTAACGTTTAATTAGTATAATTTGGAATAACATTTAACCCACTTTAAGAATAACATATTTTGTTACACAAGACATAAAATTAACCGAGATATTTTATTAGGATTCAACATGCCGAGTAATATAAGGCCGCTTAGGACTAACATAAAACACCACAAACACCCACACATATATATTATATATATATAAATATATATTATATAAATAAATATATATATATATATATTTATATATATTTATATATATATATATATATATATATATATATATATATATATATATATATATATATATATATATATATTTTTATTTTATAGAAGGAACTTCTACAGGACTAGTACTGTTTCATTGAGTACCTTACTTACTGTGGTTATCCCCGACTCAACCCGGGACCTACGTATATATATGTATATTAATATATATGTATATATATATATACACACACACACACACACATATATATATATATATATATATATATATATATATATATATATATATACATTCATCTACCTACATATATATGCTTGCTAACACAGAATATGCAAAAAAGCGAAAATGCATACAGATAGGAAATCCATAGTATAAACAAATACTCGCAGACACGGACACACACACACTTATATATACATACATATATGAGAGCTACAACTCGATTTCGAGTAATGCCTTCACTTGATACTTAAGCATGAGATATCTCACATATCAAACAAAGCCTGTGCCTTAAGCTTTTTTTAAGCGAGGAAATGCTTTGCACGGGGCCAATCCCTCTCACTGAACATCGAATGCATTTACTTAAAAAGTAGAACTGGTCTACATCATTGGATTCAAATGAAGTCGCAGGTTTTATATCAGAGTGACCTTCCCCTAGAGAGTTATCTTGATGAAGACTAGGAATCTCTCGCTCCATAAA
>OZ024750.1:27343005-27353005 GCA_964016885.1 Eledone cirrhosa | reverse complement strand
TATATATATATATATATATATATATATATATATATATATATATATATATATATATATATATATATATATTTATATATATATATATGTATGTATGCATATGTGCAGACATGTGACCAGGTGGCAATGGAGTTGAACTTACGGTCATAATGTCGCGGGTTCGATTCCTGGGTTGCGTGCTGTGTTCTTGAGCAAAACATTTCGTTTCACGTTGCTCCAGTAAACTCAGCTGAAAATTAGTACCAGCAATAGCTGGGGGTTTAAACCTGCGACGGACTGGCGTCTTGTCCGGGGGGGGGGGGGGGGTCTTGTACTCTCAGTCGCTTCATGCCATGAAACTGGGATAAGCACCGGCCAAATAAACCTTGTTGATTAAGACACTTTAGATTTTTAGATACATGCATACATGCATGTGTACGGTAAAAAACAAGAGATACTATACTATACTGTTAGATCGAAGCTGGGACCTCACAATTACAAATTAAGCTTCATAAGTACTCGATCATGTTGACCTACCAGTAAAGCTTGGGATGGGGGTTTACTAAAGGGAATTCCAAACCAGTTGCTTTTGGTGACATACCAGGTTTCGTTCCCTGAAAATATGAAGATGGCAACCTATCGATGGCAAGTTTCAGTGGCTTTCTTATAGGTTTGTGGTTGAAACTACAGCAGTGGAAACTTCTTGTCTTGTTCGTCCTTGGACTAGCAACCTACTAATTGCTTTCGGAGTAGAGTTGGCAACAATTTCTCGATACTGCGCGCTGGGAAAACGAGGGTCCTGTACACAGTTTGGGGTTGCCATATTTGGGTATTATTTCTTATATTTACCTTGTATGGTCTCTCACTCTCTCCCTGTCACCCCCCCCCCCCCCCACACAGACTACTTAAGTACTTTAGTGGGAATAAAATCTCATAGGGTGTTTGATATCAGTTGCACAATAACAAATTAGCATTAGAGAGCGATATTGAGCTCAAGAGTATATATATATATATATGTGTGTGCGTGTGTGTGTGTATCTGTGTGTGTGTATATGTGTGTGTCTATCTGTGTGCGTGTCTATGTGTGTTTCTGTGTGTGTGTGTGTGTGTGTGTGTGTGTGTGTGTGTGTGTGTGGCTCTGTGTGTGTCTATCTGTGTGTGAGAATGTGAGTGTATAACTCGGACAATGATTTTTAAAACAATTTTTCTTGCAATGAAAGTCTTACTGCTCTGCAGTTTTGTAGTTCTGGTTTTTATTTTTGTACTTTAGAGAATCACATACTCCTACACAGATATACAGATGGGATGTGTCTAAATGTATACTAAATACTATTCCTCTTTCATTTATATTTGCAATCTATACATTTGTTTATATATATATAACTGAAAAGTGTTCAAGAAGGCATTAACCACCTAAGCCAAAAAACAAGTCTAGCTAAACAGGTCAAACAAAATAAATGATATAAACAGACCTGGACCCAAATGGAATTGATGGTAAAATCCAAATGCAGGGTTTCTATGACACCTAAATCAATAATACTGTCTGCTTAAAACTATAAACTTTCAGCATAAAGATCGAACAAGGAATATCACGTTATCCACAGGTATTTTGCTCTTTAACCAACTTTGTGATTGACGCAGAACCTTGTAAAGGCACATGCGTAAGTCACGATGGGAATATTCTCCAGATTTTGGCAAATGAATTCAGTATGTGTATATCATACAAAAATTGCATAGATAGCACAAATCGAATAAGCACTCAACCAGGTAGTTTTTAAAATAAACTTATACAATTAATCTGTCAATAGAATTATTAACAGGTTAATTGTAAGACTCGGGAGATTAATATAAATATATATTCAGCGAGAATCGTATTTCGGCTGGTAGAAAAAGCGAAACGAAACATAAAATCGTAGAAATGCTGGCAAGCGCTCCAATAGTTAAGAAAAATTAGAGCTAAACAATATGTTAAAACGCCATACAAACTGAAAAGTGGTCAAGAAGGCATTAACCACCAAAAAACAAGTCAAGCTAAACAGGTCAAACAAAATAAATTATATATATATATATATATATATATATATATATATATATATATATATATATATATATATATATATATATCACACACTCTCTGTCTCTCTCACTATCTATCCATCCATCTATCTGTCACTCACTCTTTGTCTTTTCTTAACTGACCCCTCCACATTTCTCTCTCTCTCTCTATATATATATCTCAGTCTTTACTTGTCCAATTGCTACCCTTACGCCCACTGTCCATCGTGTATTTGCAAGTTATTTATAATTCTGTGTTCTGTAAATGTTGATCCCGGCTTCAATATATATATAGTTTCAGAAGATCCCGTTAAAGGTGAAAGCAGCGATTCTTTGCTTAAATTGTAATCTGTTATTTTAATAAATATTTGCTCTAGGGTTCTTATATATTTGAAATATATTTATCCTTATCGAGCCTTCTTTGGATTTTAGTCTTCAAATTTATTATTATTACTATATATATATATATATATATAGTAATAATAATATTGTAGTAATAATAATATTGTTGATTAGGCCACTTTTGAGGGTCGAAAAACTCGCTTGAGGAGGGGCTTCTTCTCTGAAGACCTTCTGCTGTTCAGCTCTCCTGGGAGTTTCTTACCGCTTGAATTGGGTCTATATGGATGTACAAGACGTAATGACCCACGAAGATCATAAAACAATTCCAGAGTTGTGCTCCATAAAAGATTAGCGAAAGAAAAAATTGTTCTTCAAAGTAGTTGCCAAATTCTCCGTCCATTTAAAGTTATATTCAATAATACAGACGTGAAATAGAGAAATTGGCAGCGTTCAGCAAGTCCTTAGTTGAAATCTGGCCGTGGAAATGTCAACACAGTCATTAACCCTTTACTATGACAACAATAGGATGTAAGCCGGTGCTAAGGAGACCCAAACAGATAGGTTACATTTAGAATTTGACATCACACAGACCATCTGATATAATATGTCAGCGTGTGTGTGTGTGTGTGTGTGCGCGCGCGCTTCTGTGAGTGTGTGTATGTGTGTGTATATATATATGTGTGTATGTGTGTCAGTGTGTCTGTGTCGGTGTGTGTGTATCTATATATGTTTCTGTCTGTAAACGTGTGTATGTGTGTCTATAAACGAGTATCTCTCTCACTCTATATATATATATGAGTGTATATATATATATATATATATGTGTGTGTTTGTGTGTATGTATATATATATATATATATATATATATATATATATATATGCGTGTCTATATGAGTGCGTGTATGCGTGTGTATGTGTGTGTGTGTGTGTCTATGCGTACGTGAATATGTGGTTATATTACAATGGAAGGTTTTAGCTGGCACTCATAAAACTGCCAACTTCCGGGATACAAAAATAAAAATTAACATAAACCAGTAGCGACGCCATTATATAGGACGTGTGGAATTACTAACTACTTCGCCTTCTCCATAGATTATTTGAAAGGCAACTAGAAATAAAATTGAAACAATAAAGATATATATAAATACATTGACAAGAACAATTAAAATGTCTGCCAAGACCAGCAACAACAGCAGCAGAAGCAGCAATCATTTCAACAGTAGCAGTAAAAGGAGTTACAACAACAGCAGTAACAACAACAACAACAATGAGGACGACAATAGCAGCATAAGAATATACAACGACAGCAGCACTTGCAGCAGCAGTAACAACAACGACAACGACAGTAGCGTATGGACATACAATGACAATAGCTGTCGCAGCAGCAACAACAACAATGACAGCAGCATAAGGACATACAACAACAGCAGCAACCACAGCAGCAACAATAACAACAACAGCTTCGTATGGACATACAGCGACAGCAATAGTCGCAGCATCAGTAACAACAACGACAACGACAGCAACATATGGACATACAACGACCGCAGCAAACGCAGCAGCAACAATAACAACGACAACAACCTCATATGGGCATACAACAACAGCAGCAGTCGCAGCAGCAGCAACAACAACAACGATAACAGTAGCATAAGGACGTACAATGACAGCAGCAAAAAGAGCTACAACAACAACAACTACAGCAGCAGCAAAAAGAGCTACAACAACCACATCAACGTTAACCCAGTTACAGTAAGCTCAGAGATCCTTTTAAGGGTCATTGAATGATTTCATGGACTGGATTAATGGACAAGTTTAGGGGGAATTGACTAAAGATGTCATCAAAAGAAATTGTGTCTCAGTAAAGAGAAATATATATCTGTCTCTGTTACCAATCGATAGTTCAACCTGCTAGTGCTGAGAATGGCCCACGGAAATGTCTTCGAAGAAAACCGCACTGCATTGGCGCTGGGGTACGTACGTTAAAACGCAAGATCACGAAACCCGCTCGGTGTGTCCAGGTAGGGGAAAACTAGCGTGGCAACACATCCACATTTTGATATCTGAATGATCGCTGCGGATACGTGCTATCCGATTCTAAGCAGGTATATGTGGATTTTAAGAGATCGCTTTCAAAATATCAATCTTGCTTAAATTACATGACGATGTCATTTATTCTTAGCTTGAAAAGTTACGAGCATAAGGTAAATCTAAATGACTTCATTTCATTTCAGGGTTTAAATTTTTAACTTTAAATTGAAATATTCGATGTGGAAGCTTTGGTAAGAACGGGTTACTCTAATACTAATTACTATGCACCGCTGGCTGATATGAACTTTCCACTCCAGGGCTGCAAGTCCATTGGTTAATCTGGCTTCATGTGTGCTAAAGTAATCGCTTGGTAAACTTCCAATATGGTGCTGAAGTGTTTGGATCAGGAGGTGAAGCGGCCCGCATATTTATTCAAATATGGTTCTTTTGTGTCCTATTTCACGGCAACCAAATCTTTACTAAAGAAGGAAATATATACATTTCTAACGTTTAGTTATAATTTCTAACTTTAAACAGCTGAAAGTATGTGTAGGGTGTGTATAGTATGGCGTGCCTATTAAAACGTCTATTTAATTTCTATAGTAAATAAGATAAATGAATAATATTATCGTGGTACAAGTTTACAATTGAAATACTCGAAGAATATGAAGAAATGAAACTTCAAACTGAATCTATATTGAGACTTCGAATCTATAACCAAAACATCGTTGAAAAAGTTGTTCTAATCAAATTATTATAAACGTTTTCGGATAACTTTTTCCAATGAAATTTCTTTGAAATTCTTTCATAAAATAAAGCTGTAATTGGCATTATTGGGAACATTATTTTGAAAAATAGAAAGATATTGGTTTAGTGGTGAAAGTTTTTTAAAGTTTTAATTAAGAATTTGTAATAAATAAACAACTTTCCTAGAATCTACCGATACACAAGACCTCTAAACACACTTTAGATGAACTATGTCCTTCATTAATAAATAATAGTGTCTATGATAACAATGGTCAACTGATTGTGTCACCATGAATAATGAGCTTTGATGAATGAATAGTGTTAATAAACTTGTCCCAAGAAAGGTCATCCATTTATTCAACAGAATTAACTTCAATGTACTCTTAACATCCGATGGATCATTATGTACTTACAGTTGTTCTTGGCTGGAATAACCTCAAAGAAATTGAAATTATCTTCTTTCTTAACAGAGAGGATATCAAGAAAGTTAGGAAAAATGTTTACCAGACTCGTAGGATAGTTAGATTTTGGTAGGGTAACTTTGAAATATAAATAGAAAAGTAAATTTTGAGAAGATTAATATAGAGAAGATCGCTATAAAGAAAGTTAGGAAAAATGTTTACCACACTCGTAGGATAGTTAGATTTTGGTAGGGTAGCTTTGAAATATAAATAGAAAAGTAAATTTTGAGAAGATTAATATAGAGAAGATCGCTATAAAGAAAGTTAGGAAAAATGTTTACCACACTCGTAAGATAGTTAGTTTTGATAGAATAACTTTGGAATATAAATAGAGAAGTATATTTTGAATTTGATTCACTTAGGAACAAACAAGTATTATTTTCTCGTTTACTATGTCTGACTTTTAACAAGGAACTTTAAGTCTCAAGAGTGCGTTTTCAACAAAGGTTTCTCTGTTACAGGACATAGAGTCGATCACTTAAGTTGACTACTTTGGTTCTGTGTCAGGGAGCGTTGACCCCTAGTCTGCCAATACCCTTTCTTTCAGCACCAAATTTTTCTTTATTTAATGTTGGAGCCATTGCATTTCATTCATGTCTCTAACAACAACTACATCAGCAACAGCAACAACAACAACAATCTGTGTCAGCACCTCACATCTTTTATAATTTCCTACAAATTTCAGGGCTTCATATAAAATCCGATATATAAAATTTATTTACGACTGCTACCTAACATGATAAGTCGACATGGTGGATTGGCAGAATCGGTAGAGCGTCCGACAACATGCTTTGTGGCTTGAATTTCGGCCCTTTACGTTCTGCTTTCGAATCCCGCCGAGGTTAGCTTTGCCTTTTATCCTTACGGGGTCGATAAAATAAAGTACCAGTAATGCACTGCATCGATTTAAATGACTTTCCCCCTCCCACTCTCTGAACATCGAATGGATTTACCCCAAAAGTAGAATTGCTCTACATCATTGGATGCAAACGAAGTCGTGGGTTTTATATAAGAGTAACCCTCTCCTTGAGAGATGTCTTAATGAAGACTAGGACCCCCCCCCCCCCTCCAAAACAAATCACCTTATTGGACGGCCGTTGAGACTTCTGAGTTCCTCCGCCTTTTGACGGGTTTTGTTTTTCATCCCGGGGGGGAAGGCAAAATCACCCTCACCAAGCTAGCTTAGTGGGGTTGCCGGTTTAATTACCGACGACCCGATCATGCACAGGTAGTACTGGATTACATGTTACCACACACACACAATAGATGTCAACATGAATGGACCTATTATTTTTTATCTAAAGACATTTTTTCCAATTCCATCCCGCCCGTCCCCTCAATCTATTTTATTTCTCATTCTTTCTTCTGATGAAAGACTAGCGTCCGAAACGTTGAGACCCTTTTCCAGCTATATCAAGCGTTAACCTAATATATATCTTCCATATACTGTACCGATTGTGTTGTTATTTCTGTTTACCTTTTACATATATATATATATATAAGATCAAAAGATGGTTAAAGGAGTTCCATGTATTTTATTATGCGCATTTCAAAAACAAACATCATCATGCAATAATATTTGTGTTTTCATTAGATAAAACAGGAGAACATGATATGAAGGCTAATAAAAACACAATTCTTTTAATTTATACATTATCTTCCAACGGTTTTCAACCTCTCTATGTAAAACAATATATCTCCTCACAGTTATAAAAACTATCTCTTTCTCTCTATCACCCATCTCTCCCTCTCATCTCCTCCCCTTTTTCATCCTTTCCAACCCCCCTCTCTAAATAAAATATTTTTCCCAATATCACACATCAATCTAAAACCACTTTTCATATGTTGATTTAAAACTGCACTATCCACAAGTGTTTTTTTTAGCCTTCATATCATGTTCTGTTTTATCTGATGAAAACACAAATATTATTGCATGATGATGTTTGTTTTTGAAATGCGCATAATAAAATACATGGAACTCCTTTAACCATCTTTTGATCTTATATTATATTATATTATGTATACTCCAGTCCTACAAATTGTAGAATGCTTCTTATCCGATATCTGCATTGCTTTATTGTACTACAATAAAACTCACCTCCTACATATATATATATATATATATATATATATATATATATATATATATATATATATATATTGTTATACTTTGGGAGAGTCACGAAGTATAAATATATATGTGTATGTATATATATATATATATATATATATATATATATATATATATGTATGTATGTATATATGTATATATGTATGTATATCATCAATATATTGTATTTTGATGTCATTTTTGTTAGTTTAAGATTGTAGTATTTAGTTGTTAGTTAGTGTACTGTGTAAGGAATAATTACATATTTTATTCATACATGCTTATACAGTGGAATCCCTTTATTGTTATCAAAATTCTGATTAATATTATCACCCATTTATTTTTATCTAAATGCTTCCGACCGAAAGTTATCACAATAAGAAGCTTCCACTGTATGTGTGTGTGTGTATATATCTATATCTACATATATATATATATTTATATATAATATATATATATATATATATATATATATATATATATATATATATATATATATATATATATATATATATATATATAGAAGAGCTTCTACAGGACTATAACTGTTTCATTCGTGAGAAATCATCAGGAAGCAGTAAGTAAGGTACTCAATACATAGCAGAGTATAAAAGTTTCCTGATGATTTCTCACGAATGAAACAGTTCTAGTCCTGTAGAAGTTCTACTACATTAAAACTTTTATACTCTGCTATGTATTGAGTACCTTACTTACTGTGGTTACCTCCGATTGAACCCGGAAGAACTTATATATATATATAAATATATATAAATTAATAACAACAATGAATAAAAACAAAGAAACAGTTCCTTATATTAAAAAATTCATAATTTTACGATCGTTTCTAGGATATATATGTGTGTGTTTTTTACATAGATCTATATGATATACATACCAACACACACATATATATCCTAGAAACGATCGTAAAATGATGAATTTTTTAATATAAGGAACTGTTTCTTTGTTTTTATTCATTGTTTTATTAATTTATCTTGACTCTGTTTTCCTGTGATTTTCATCGAAACAATTTTTGAATACATCTTTTCTTTTCATGATATTTGGATTACATTGAGTTCTTCATACGGACACTACCGTATATTTTGGTAGATTTATCTATATATATATATAGTTATGTAATAAACAACATAAGGCAATTATTCCATTCACACACACACACACACACACACACACACACACACACACACACACACACACACACACATATATATATATATATATATATATATATATATTCTTCTTTCTTCTCATGTTTTTTATATATATTTACCTTGGCTGCGTTTGTCTGTTTCTCTCTTACTGCTTCACCGCTCTCTCTGTTTCTCTCACCTTCTTTCGCCCCCCCCCCTGTCAGTTACACTTTCTCTCGACTGACCTCTTCCTCACACTTCCACTCACTCACTCTCTGTTTCTCCCCTTCTCACTTCCTCCCGTTTGGCTTGTGTGGGTCTCTTCTTGCTCACATTTCACACACATCAACACGGTCTGTACCTCTCTCGCTCATGAAATCCACCCAGTTTATGCTGACCGGACAACCATGTTGCTTGTTTATTTTCCTATCTTCGGTTTGCTTTTATCCTTCTATGTTGTTTACTTGTCCCCCTCGTCTCACCCGAATTCTGGTCCCAATAACTTTTTCTAGTTATTGCTCGCACCAACCTGAGGTATCTGATTTTTAATGCGATGAAATACCAATGATGGTTGAAAATCACTGACGAAGGACTATTTTTATCATATGTAACCCATGTGCAAACCACGCAGTATTCTTCTTTCTTCTCATGTTTTATATATATATATATATAAACTATCTATATATATATATATAAACTATATATATACATATTTATATATATAAACTATATATATACATATTTATATATATAAATTATCTCTCTCACATTTTTATAACTGATATCAACCACTCAACAGTTAGTGGACTTAAACTATTAATAAATATAATTTTGCCAAACTTACTTTAATAAAATAAACTATACTACATATTCTCTAATGTAAAATACTATATATTTATTTAAATAATTTATAATTGTTTCTACTTTTGGCACAAGGCCAGCAATTATCCCAGTGTATTACTGGTACTTTATTTTATCGACCCCGTAAGGATGAAAGGCAAAGTTAACCTCGGTGGGATTTGAACTCAGACCATAAAGGGACGTAACTCTTTGCTGCAAAGAATGGCGTCCGACTCTCTACCGATACTGCCAATCCACCATTTAAATAATTTATAATCCATAACATA
>OZ024750.1:27333005-27338005 GCA_964016885.1 Eledone cirrhosa | reverse complement strand
ATATATATATATATATATATATATATATATATATTTTCTCTGCTATATATATATATATATAGCAGAGAAAATAATTCACAACAGTATGGTATATTTAAAGGGCTTTAATTACCATATTTCCCGGCGCCGGAGACGCTTCGTCCTCGAGTACGCACCCTAATTTTGACAACCAAAAATTTGAATAATAAATAATAAGCAGCCTTTGGCCTACAGGACGCATGGTAAATTTTTGAGACTTATTTTTGGAAAAAAAGTACCGTCTTCGACGCCGGGAAATATGGTCTATCCTTTTTGTTCAAAATTAAGACTAAAACAAAATAAAGTCTATACTTTTGCCATATATTTCATATTTCTGAGTTATGACCAATTTTTCAAACGAAAAGGAAATTTGTTAGTTCACCAACAACAACACACCATTTGCTAAGATCACGATCAACATCACATCTCATTTTCTATGTCCATAGAATATTTAACCTTGGAATTGTTTAACATTATCGGCATCATCATTATCATCACTATCGGCATCCTCATTATCATCATTATCGGCATCATCATTATCACCCTTAACGGCATCATCATTATTATCATCATCATCATTATCATCATCATCATCATTATCGTCATCGTCATCATCAACAACGCTGTCGTCTTCACTATCATCACTGTGATGCCCGGAACCTTTCTTTGACTTCCTCCTAAACAACAACAGAAAAGGAATACAGTTAGTAAACCCCAACTCCAGTAAATTATACAGTTATTAAACAGGAAATTATCTCCAGAGGGGTTTGAGATGGACTAATGTAGTAGTGAAAAGCTATAATAGAATATTATATTTAGTTTCTTCATAATTAGGATATTATTTAATTTCCGAAAGGTTTTGGTTAGCAGAGGCGGTAGCGCGCTTTTCTTAATGACATGTTGTAATGACATATATCCTTTCACATACACAGTTTATATCTCATTGAGAAGAAACTTGACTTACATTCTTTCGTCCCTGACAAACTTTCTATGAGTAGTGACCTTGATATATTTACATCTAGCTCGCCCTAAAATATGTGTCCTTGAATTGTGCTCAAATTATCTGTTTATCCTGCGTTAGTTTTAAACAATTACATCCCCATTGGAATTGTTTGGTCTTCGGCCAAATAGATGATTTTTATTATACAATATAATATGCTATCTGTCTAAACCAAAAGGTTCTCAACGGGGGGGGGGGGGGGGGCATATGAACTCCCGGGGGCGTTTACGAGCAAGGGGTTATTAGGGAGCAAGGGCCGTTAGGTGGAAGTTTGAAGATTTGGGGTGCTGGAAGTCTCTTTACTTTGGTAAATTTATAAGCCATATTTGTACGTCACTGAGACAGCCAGTGTGGACGCATTTAAATGAAGAAAACGAAGAAAATAAATAAAAGAAGCTTGTCAACGAATTCCTTAGAGAGATAAAAGAAAAAAACGAAAGAAATCAAAGAAAATGAAACTAAGGGCTACTCAACTATGACAACAGTTACAAGAATAACATGAACAGAAATGAGAAGAAAATGTAGCAATGGTGATGAAAGGTGTGGGTAAATACTTATACATACATACGAACATACACACGCATGTATACAGATACAGGCCGGCGTTGGTGTTTGATGAGGAGGAAAAACTGTTGTAGTTAATCTCCCTAGGTAATAAAATCTGGAGTCAAAATGTTCTCCTTACCCAAAACAATATAAATCAACTCACATATACACACACACACTTAAACATAAATGCATGCATATATACAAATCTATAAATCTATAGTTATACACATACGTAAATGTATGTACATATGTATGTAGTTTTATATATATATATATATATATATATATATATATATATATATATATATATATATATATATATATATAATAAAATATATATCCCTACATGCAAAATACATATAGGGACACATGTATTATCCAACCATTTGCCAATGTGGTTCTATGGCAGGTTAATAAATTAACGAGCCAGAACATATATAATCAAGGTTTAGCAAATAAGAAAAATGTTTAAATAAATTTTAAAAAATTCACTGTACCTGCTGTAGTTACCTTTACCGTACGGTTTCAAGTCTCAAAGATAAATGGATAGTCCTTACGGACATCCATTAAGGAGAAAGACTCTCGTCAGAAAGATCTTTTCACTTGGAGAATATAAAATTGCCGAGTTCAAATTACGAACTGGCGCTATTCAAAATTGTTCCCGAGATGAGAGTGAATGATATAGAAACAATTCTGTCCAGTGCCGTGTGCAAAAATAGAAGGCAGAGGCGGAAAGGTCAAACCACTGCCACGTACGAGTAATTTTTAAGTATATTTTAAAAAAAATTCTAACATATTAGACACAATTATGAACTGTTTCAATAAGTATGCCTATGACTCGTGACATTTTGTACTTTATAACGTTATAAAAAATAAACTTGATATTGCTTGGGCTATAGAAATTGTAATTAGCTAATCAAAATATTTCTAGTCAAAACAATAAAATACTAATATGAAATATATAGGAAATTCACAATATTGAGAACTAGATGTAATACTTTACAGTTTCCAACTTTATGCCTGATGTATCTCTATTCAAATAACATCATGGCAAAGATTGTTTTAGCCAATCAAACACAATTACTCTGTTTTTGTGAAAAAGAAATTTTTTAAATGCCCTGGTCAAATTATGAGGCAATAATTAGTCAAACGACTGCAATTAGTACATTTAATATTATACGTGGTCATTAATATTCACCGAACAACCTAACTGGGAAAATAAGTTTTCATATTGAAAACTCATCGCTGAAACATACGGAGGTCAATTACCCAATATACAATTATAAAAGAAAAATACAATTTTATTGATTTTAATCTAAACATCAGACAGATTGAAATTCACCAATTACTGCTAACAATTGTATTGATACAATAAATCACATACCTGTAATAGATGAATGGAAACACAGCTGCAACTAACGCAATTGGTATACACCCAACTAACACGACATAAAGGGGATTTGGTGGTTCTTTCCTTATTTCTGTTCAAAAGTAAAATATGATATATATATATATTTATATATATATAGTTTTGCGAGGTTTTTTATATGAAATCGTGTGTCGAAACAGATATTGTTATATTTGGGGAGGGTCATATTTGCGTAATATTGCCAGAATTAATAACAGAACACCAACCAAACAGTGAGTGTGTTCTGTTATTAATTCTGGCAATATTACGCAAATATGACCCTCCCCAAATATAACAATATATATATATATATATATATATATATATATATATATATATATATATATATATATATATATATATTTATTAAAATAACAGATTAAAGTTTAAGCAAAAAATCGCTGCTTTCACCCTTAACGGGATCTTCTGAGCCCTCTTTGGATTTAGTCTTCAATTTTATTATTATTACTATATATATATATATATATATATATATATATATATATATATATATATATATATATATATATATATGTGTGTGTGTGTGTGTGTAAAGTTCGGAATAACAGAAAACAAAAAACAAAATACAGACAATCGCAGGAATATATATATACATACATACACAAAAGTATCAGCCATGGGCACCAAAGTAGCGCCAACATATGCAACACTCGTCTTAGGTCACCTAGTGGTAAAATTATATTCCCAGCTGCAGGAACCCTTCAGTCACGACTTTGCCACATACATTAATAACAACTGGAAATGTTACCTAGACGACTGCTTCATCTTCTTTAATAGAAGCCAAGGAGACCTACAAAGATTCCATTTCATCATAAACAGGCTTCACGAAGCAAGACTATTTACCATGGATTGAAACAAAAAGGAACGACCGTTTTGGGATATCACTATCATTAAAGAAGGGAAAAATATAAAAACAGACCTATTTTACAAACGAACAGACACACACCAGTACTTGGATTTCCGGTCAGCACACAACTCACATACCAAAAGGAACATTCCCTTTAATATGACAAAGCCCAGTGACAAAACTGAGAAAAACTAACCAACAAAATAAAAGGGAAAAAGCAGTTATCCCTTTTATCGTCACTTACAATCCATGGAACTTCAACATCGTGAAAGACGCTAAACAATATCTCCCGATTCTCAAGCACTCCTCCAAAATGAAAGCACTCATAAAAGACTCACAAATACTATATAGTAGACGCCAAGCACCTAACTTTAAAAATACCGTTTATTAAGGCGAAATTTACGTCTGACAATGAATCAATGCAAGTTAAGAAATGCCGGTACCCTTTATACGGAACTTGTTAATTCATTGAAGAGAGAGGGCAAATCTCCTTTTGAATAAATGACATTTTTAAATTTAAGGCAAGTGTGAATTGCAAAACAAAAACCTTAATTTATTGTGTGACCTACCCACAACGTGAAGAATACTACATTTGAGAACGAGTCTACATGACACGGTTCGGGTCCATAAAAAACAAATTAGAGATCCCTATGTCAGAAACAACACATGCAGTGAACACTTCGCATCATGTGGGAAGGGAAAATTCACAATTTCCCCTTCTTTAAGGGCGGACAACGAATATTTCCGGAAATATAAAGAATTCTATCAAAATGCACTACGCCGTGTGAATACGGGTTTGTGTCTTATAACTGGTACTAACTAAATTAGGTACCTCGTATTACCATGTGTGCATGTACACCTATCCTATGTATCTGCATATATTTACGAGTATATGCATTGGAGGATGTACAAACACGTGCAAGCTATGCATCTACAGCTATGCATCTACAGACGTTCTTCCTAACGTATGGTCTTATGTTAACCGTCTAAGATATTACACCTACCTCTAACGTGCTTGGTATGGTAATATCTCGGAGAGGCTTGCTTTTATAAATGATATGATATAATTGAACTTAAGCATGTTTAAGTCTATTATATCCACTTAATTGTTCACTACATCTTTCAAAGCTGCAATTCACACTCATAATAGTAAAAGT
>OZ024750.1:27323005-27325505 GCA_964016885.1 Eledone cirrhosa | reverse complement strand
ATGATGTTTCGTATTAATTGTGAAGAGGAATACCAATTCTTGCTCATCAGCGGGTGAAGAATTATTAGTATCCGGGTCACTTCTAAGTATATTAAAAAAGGGTATAGTGTGCGTATATATAATAACGCCCATGGTATCCGAACTTTGCGTGTATCGCAAACTTACACCACTAAAAATAGCAGCAGGGTTTATTCGACATTTGAATTAGCTAAACAAATTAACGGAGCCGAATATATCAAAGGTATATATTGAGTTAGAAACTCCATTGCGATTTGTACACATATATGTATAATGTCTGTGTTCGTTTTTCTTTTATATTCAGTTATAATTATATATATATATATATATATACATTTAGAACTATTAAACTATTTCATTCAAAAGTAATAATCAGGAAAGCCGTTTCCTGTAGATTTCTTCGGATGAAACTATTCTAGTCCCGTAGAAGCGATTTCTATATTAAACATCATATTTCCACACACACACGGAAACACATGCACACACACACAATCTCAAGCATACATATACATATGTGAGTGTGTGTGTGTGTTTGTGTGTGTGTGTGTGTGTGTGTGTGTGTGTGTTAGTGTGTGCGTGTGTGTGTGTATGTGTATGTGTTTGTGTGTATGTGTGTGTGTGTATATGTGTGTGTCTATGTGTGTGTGTGTGTGTGTGTGTGTGTGTGTGTGTGTGTGTATAGTAAATACGTAACAAGTATATCATATACTTTCTTGGCAATTGTCACCAATATGACCTGCCGTACATCCATCTAAACATCTTCCATTTCGAGTGTCACAGTTTGTGTTGTTGATACAATTAACACCAAACTTTCCTGTTCGGTATTCTGAAATATATATAAGATTTCTATATTAAACATCATATTTACAGACACAGACACATGCCACGGACACCCCCCCCCACACACACAAACGCACACGCACACACATATATATCCGTGTGTTTGTGTGTATATAGTAATTATAGTAATTATGTAACAAGTTTATGATATACCTTCTTGGCAATTGTCACCAGTATGACCTGTAGTACATCTATCTGAACAACTTCCATTTCGATGGTCACAGTTTTTGTTGTTGATACAATGGCATGTCCCTTTACAATTATCACCAAACTTTCCTACTGGGCAATCTGAAATATATATATAGGATTTCTATATTAAACATCATATTTACACACACACAGACACACACATACAGAGTCGCACCACACACACACACACACACACAAACACACACATACGCATATATACACGTAATTCGGGCTGATTGTTTACAAACAAACCGAACATTATAATAAATGGTACATATAGGTACATATATATGTGTGTGCATGTATATATATATACATACTACTGAGCGTCTGTACACATATATGTATGTACGTATACATACTTATATTCAGGTATCAGCCGTACTAAGTGTGAGAAATGAAATTTCGTTTCATTCTTTTCCATTTATCGTTTTCGGTATGCCCGTCCAACTAACTCACTCGATAAGCAAATTAGGCTGCTCAGCCGTTAATATGCATAAGTAAAGTATATACTTTCTGACTTTCAATCATCTGACAGAAAGGTATACAATGCTGACGATAGCTAATAAGCTTGAAACTAGTACATCGTTCCTGTGTCAGTGTTGAACAAAAAAAAGGTCGACGATGGTTGCCGAGCACTGTGCGGCGTAATTCGGGCTGTTTGTTTACAAACAAACCGAACATTATAATAAATTTTCGGTAAACCCATGCGTATATATATACATATATGACTGCATGTATGTATATATACATACTACTGTGCGTCTTTACACATATATGTATGTACGTATACATACTTATATTTAAGTATCAGCCGTACTAAGAGTGAGAAATGACATTTCATTTCATTCTTTTCCATATATATATATATATATATATATATATATATATATATAAGGTAAGTTATTCCGGGTTGAATCGGAGGTAACCACAGTAAGTAAGGTACACAATACATAGGAGAGTATAAACATTTTAATATTGATGAGATTCACTCTAAATATAAATTATAGCCTTAAAGAATTAGCTTTTAATCTATTCCTTTTTCTTTCAATCAAAGTCCTCCACCCATCCCACTCCCCACCCTCTCCTACCACCAGAAATGATATAAATACCACAACATTTATTTGGGACAGCCAGATTCATGATGATTTCTAAAGAATGAAACAGTTCAAGTCCTGTAGAATCTCATGTATATTAAAATTATATATATATATATATATATATATGTATATATAATAAAGTATGTCCATAGAATCATTTGATAATATATATACACCATTTCCTAACCCAATTAGCATAATCAACCATACAAAAAAACAATTAAACCAGGCTATAAGATTAAAAGGCACCTATGAAGAAATAGTAGATAAATAAACGAGAGCCATCTATTCGCGATCAACCGCTATAGAATATTTACCCAACATTTCAATAGCACGTGGAAATCGATTAAATA
>OZ024750.1:27285505-27313005 GCA_964016885.1 Eledone cirrhosa | reverse complement strand
TTTCGCCCCCTCTGTCAGTTACACTTTCTCTCGACTGGCCTCTTCCTCGCACTTCCACTCACTCACTCTCTGCTTCTCCCCTTCTCACTTCCTCCCGTTTGGCCTGTAGTGGGGGTCTTATCCTGCTCACACCTCACTCGCGTCGGACGGTCTGTAGTCTCTCGCCCATGAAATCCACACAGCTAAAGCTGATCGGACTCCCATGTGCTTGTTTTTTCCTATCTTTGCGTTGCTCTCCTTCTATGTTTGTTTACTCGTCTCGCTGGCTTTACGCGATTTACTTTATTTACCTATTGCTCGCACCAACTGGAGTTATATGATTTTTAAAGTCATGAAATACCAATGAAGGTTGGAAAATCACTGATGAAGGACTATTTTTATCATATGTAACCCATGTGCAACCAAGCAGTATTCTTTCTTCTCCTGTTTTATATATATATATATATATATATATATATATATATATATATATATATATATATATATATATATATATATATATATATATATTATGTATATATATATATATATATACATACATATATATATCAAATGTATATAATGAGTTAGAAACCCAAAATAGTCTCTTACAATAAAATAACATTAGGAGAGTGAATATAAAAGAAAAAATAAACGAACACAGACATATACATATATGTGTTCAAATCGCAAGGGAGCAGATTCGCTAAGGTGAAAAGAATACTAACTATAGACAATAGAGTTTTCCAGACTCAATTTAAGAATAAATCAAGAAAGTAAATACGAACAGGAATTGTGGTAACTTCCAATCACCCGGACATCTTTGATAATGATGTTTCGTATTAATTATGAAGAGGAATACCAATTCTTGCTGATCAGCGGGTGAAGAATTATTAGTATCCGGGTCACTTCTAAGTATATTAAAAAAGGGTATAGTGTGCGTATATATAATAACGCCCATGGTATCCGAACTTTGCGTGTATCGCAAACTTACACCACTAAAAATAGCAGCAGGGTTTATTCGACATTTGAATTAGCTAAACAAATTAACGGAGCCGAATATATCAAAGGTATATATTGAGTTAGAAACTCCATTGCGATTTGTACACATATATGTATATGTCTGTGTTCGTTTTTCTTTTATATTCAGTTATAATTATATATATATACATTTAGAACTATTAAAACTATTTCATTCAAAAGTAATAATCAGGAAAGCCGTTTCCTGTAGATTTCTTTGGATGAAACTATTCTAGTCCCGTAGAAGCAATTTCTATATTAAACATCATATTTCCACAAACACACGGAAGCACATGCACACACACACAATCTCAAGCATACATATACATATGTGAGTGTGTGTGTGTGTGTGTGTGTGTGTGTGTGTGTGTGTGTGTGTGTGTGTGTGTGTGTGTGTGTGTGTGTGTGTGTGTGTGTGTGTGTGTGTGTGTGTAGTAAATACGTAACAAGTATATCATATACTTTCTTGGCAATTGTCACCAATATGACCTGCCGTACATCCATCTAAACATCTTCCATTTCGAGTGTCACAGTTTGTGTTGTTGATACAATTAACACCAAACTTTCCTGTTCGGTATTCTGAAATATATATAAGATTCTATATTAAACATCATATTTACACACACAAACACATGCACGCACACACCTGCCCCCCACCCTCACCCCCACACACAAATGCACACGCACACACATATATATCCGTGTGTGTGTATATAGTAATTATAGTAATTATGTAACAAGTTTATGATATACCTTCTTGGCAATTGTCACCAGTATAACCTGCAGTACATCCATCTGCACAACTTCCATTTCGCTGGTCACAGTTTGTGTTGTTGATACAATGGCATGTCCCATTACAATTAACACCAAACTTTCCTATTCGGCATTCTGAAATATATATAAGATTTCAATATTAAACATCATATTTACACACACACACATGCACATACACACCTGCACGCACACACTTGCACCCAGCACACACCCACAGACACAAGAGAGAGTGAAAGATAGAGAGAAATAGATAGTGGTTGTAAACGAGTAGATTGAAAGAGGGACATAGAGAGAGTGAGAGGTGACAGCGAAGGATAATGGAGCTGCAGGCGTTGATGTGTATATATTTGTATATATAAAGTTCTTTCGTCACATATTCTGTGACCTCTTCAGTGACTGGGGATTCTTTTCTTTGTTTGTGTGCCTCTCCTTTGTTCTGTCCTACGCCAGAGGAGCCAGAACCAAATGGGAAAAAATGGGAAAATGGGAAATAATGATACAAATGGTACATGCCCCTTGTGTAGGAGCAAATTTTGGAATAGAATAGAAAGAACTAGGAATAAGGTTAATAGAATAAACTCATGGTATGATAGCAATAAATACCAGAGTGTAATGTTCAACAATACAACCCCTAGAAGTGAATTAGCTTACAAATTTAGAACGGCCCTAGATAAACATAAACTCAATATTAAGATAGTAGAAAGACCAGGTACCTCCATAAACACACTTATTAGCAATACATACCCTTTCAAAGACCTCCCTGTATAGATAAGAAATGTATAATCTGTAAACTAAGCCCCCATATTAACTGTAAAACTAGAAATGTAGTATATAGCATAAGATGTCTGTCTGACTGAATAAAAATAGCGTAGACATACAATACAACAGGAGGAAAAGATAGCACCACTGACGATGTTGCAGATGTGCAACGAAAGGTTTATGATAAACTATATATATGTGTTTGTGTTTATATTGTATCTGCATTATTTTTGACCGTCGGTCAGTCAATGGAAACATTGAGGACCGGATAAGTTAGATTACCGATATAAAAGACACAGAAGCGAGTAGCGAAAACCAACCAAACAGTGAGTGTATTCTGTTATTAATTCTGGCAATATTACACAAATATGACCCTCCCCAAATATAACAATATTTGTTTCGACACACGATTTCATATTAAAAAACCTTGCAAAACTAATTCATCACCGCTATATATATATATATATATATATATATATATATATATATATATATATATATATATATATATATATATATATATATATATATATATATATATGTATATATACATATATATATATATATATATATATATATATATATATATATATATATATATATGTATATATACATATATATATATATATATATATATATATATATATATATATATATATATGTATATATATATATATATATATATATGTACATATATACATATATATATGATTATTTGAGTTTATTTATATTTTCCGCATGCTTACTTTGGTGATTACTATGGTGATTACTTTGGTGATAACATATCAATAAATATATATATATATATATATATATATATATATATATAGCAGTAATAATAAATTTGAAGACTAAAATCCAATGAGGGCTCGATAAGGATAAATATATATCAGATATAAAAGAACCGTAGAGCAAATATTTATTAAAATAACAGATTAAAGTTTATGCAAATAATCGCTGCTTTCACCCTTAACGGGATCTTCTGAAACTAACAAAGTCAATCTGTGAACGCAGAAGTAAATATTTCAAAAAACGTTGCAACCGGAGGAAGACAGGAAGACGATACTTTGGTTCGTGGAAACGTTCTCTGGCAAAGAACAGGAAAAAACGAATATAATACGTCATTATTTGGAGCGTTGAAAAACAATTACACGCAAAGACAAAACCACGTTTATGGTATAAAAGAAGTCGTAGACTAATATTCTATTAGGTGGTTCATGAAGACGTTCTCTGGCAATGAACGGAAAAAAACGAAGATAATACGTCATTATGTTGTACAAAGAGAAGAATATGTATATATATATGTATAAGTATGTATACGTACATACATATATGTATACAGACGTACAATAGTATGTATATATATATACATACATGCACACATACATATATGTACGTATGGACTTACCGAACATTTATTATAATGCTCGGTGTGTCTGTAAACATACTTATATTTAAATAACAGCCGTACTAAGAGTGAGAAATCAAATTTCGTTTCATTTTTTCCGTTTATAGTTTTCGGTGCACCCGGCCGATTAACTCACTCGATATGCAAATTAGGCTGTTCAGCCGTTAATATGCATAAGGAAAGTATATACTTTCAGACATTCAATTATCTGGCAGGAAGGTATACGTTGCTGACGATAGCTAATAAGCTTGAAACTAGTACAGCGTTCCTTTGTCAGTTTTGTACAAATGAGCAACGATGGTTGCTAGACAGTGTACGGCTTAATTCGGGATATTTGTTTACAAACACACCGAGCATTATAATAAATATTCGGGGAATCCATACGTACATATATGTATGTGTGAATGTATGTATATATACATACTACTGTACGTCTGTATACATATATGTATGTACGTATACATACTTATATTTAAGTAACAGCCGTACTAAGTGTGAGAAATGAAATTTCGTTTCATTTTTTCCGTTTATATATATGTATATATATATGTATATTTATATAATCGAAAAAATTGATGAAAGAGAAGCAAGCCGTAAAAACACATTTATGGGGCTCGTCTGAGGCGGTTAAATAGGCAAAGAAATTAATAACGAATCCTGTAAGGTTACGAGCAAAATGTTAACATCGAAATCCATTACTTCGTGTTACTAAATCGAGTCAAGATCTTTGTGTACTAAGGGAAGTAATTCCGGTGCATGTTAAAGTTATCTATTTGATTAATCACCGCTATTAAAAAATTATATTTCTTGTTATAAGGTGTTAATTAATTATGGTTTGTCAAGTCAATTTAATGAGGCACACATATATATATATATATATATATATATATATATATATCGTATTGAAAATGGTGGAGAGAATAACAAAGATTTATAAATATATGTATATATTTAATGGCTGACAAGTTTTTTCAAATATTGCACAGTAAGGATGGACATACATGTTGGGATATCGAATATAAATAGATATTACTCCATTAGAAATTACTATTATCATCAGAGCCTACCAAAAATAAATTGTTCATAATATATTAATTCATAAATTATATTATATCACCCAAGTGAAAAACCTTCTTTAAATGTGGAATATTGATATTAAAAGGTTAGAAGTGAAAGGACCCTATAGCAGCCACGCAAAATGGCTGTTATAAATTCTTTTTCACTGCCATTCTTGTCAGCCATTAAATATATATACATTTATTCATAAATCTTTGTTATTCTCTCCAGCTTTTTAAAAACGGTTTTTCCTCTGCTTATTATACGATTTTTAAGCTATCTCTCATTACATTTAATCACATGATTCGCTAGTCTAACAACCTATATGCATTGAGCACATTAACCTTCTCTATACTGGCTAGAAATCTGCATAACTAATCACCTTTGTCTCCTCCGGATTAGCTTACTTGCATTTTACTGTAACATTGGCCCAGAGCAGCAGTGTTAAGGCGAAAAAGATATCGAATGGTGAATTTGTCGATGACATAGTTCTGGTGACAAACACAGTGAAGGAGGCATAGGATTTGATTCAGGAGGTGGAGACTGTGTCGATGAGTATGGGGCTTTGAATGAATGAGATTAAGATGAAGTATATGGGAGAGAATATTAAGAAGCCAGAGAAGATTATTAAGTGGAGTCTGAGCTACTGTATGGGTCTGCGACTGGGACACTGACCAAGAAACTTACTCAGACGGTGGATGGGCGATACACGAGAATGCTAAGGATCGCTCGGAACATTAATCAGTATACACTGAGGATGAAGAACTTTTTGTTTTGTTTTAATTCATATGATAGAAGAAGATATTAACTATAGTTAATATCTTTTTTTGTCTGTTCCTGGCTGGTAATCACTTTTTTTGTGTTGCTTAGGTCCCAAATAAATAAAAAAAGTGCTACTAAACAGTTAAAAGCTTGGGTTTGTGAAAATTCTAAGCTATTCACTAGAATTATTTGTATGCTGGATTTTACGTTGTATGTAAGTTTAGTTTGCTTATATTAAATGATTTTTTTTAATATATGTTTCAGTTTAAATTAAAATTATAAAATAAAGAGTAATACCTAAAGAAAATTATAAAAGTGCAATAAAGTATAAAACTGTTAAAAAGTGGATTAAAGAGATTTATTGATACTGGATTTGCGCACCCTGAATAAAGGGTAAGTTTTTTTTTAAGCATTCTCCCTATTTATATATATATATATATATACATATATATATATATGTGTGTGTGTGTGTGTGTGTGTGTGTGTGTGTGTGTGTGTGTGTGTGTGTGTGTGTGTGTGTGTGTGTGTGTGTGTGTGTGTGTGTGTGTGTGTATATATTACTTCAATCATAATTTCCACTGTGAAACCATATCTAAAGAAATTTGTTGAAAATGTTATAGCATGAGTAATTCGGGAGATAATCAAAGATAAGTTGACGTTTGAATTTATGATAGGCAAGACTACCAGTGGATAAATGGTGCTAAATGGAAACCATTCAATATGGGAGTCGGATTCTGCCAAGGACGCGTCTTTCAACTATCGTGTTCATTATTTACATGAAAATGATTGACATGGGCAGTCGGGCTAGAAGTTCTATCACGACTGACAAGTGTGAAATCAGTCGGCTAGAATTTTCAGACGACTCGGTATTCCTTAATTCGGCAGAAGGTAATCACCGAATTGCACTCTGTAGGTTTGATATCGAGTTCTGCATGGCTGGAATGTAAATCAATGCTGCGAAAACTGAGATACTCGTCGTCCCAAGGAATATTGTGCCTTGCAATCTATATATGAATGGGGTTCCACTGAAACAGGTGGAGAAATTTATGTATCTCGGGGCAATGTTCACAAGTGATGGAACGCATGGGGCTGAATTAAGTTCCAGAATTGCAGGAGCTGGTGCTGTAATGCGCCAGCTTCAGCTGTTGTTATTCAGAAGAAGGGATGTAGGTGAAGAATCCAAACTGGTTATCTTCAGTACGGTATTCGTGTCAACACTCATTATGGTCATGAACTTGGGTAATGACGAAACGAACATGATCTTTAATACAAGCGTCAGCAATGGGGATCCTCCAAAGGGTATTTTGAGTAACGTTACTCAGTAGGGTGCGTAGCTTGGAGATCAGGTCTCCCTCCAGGGAGAGTCGCTACTTCTCCGAATTGAGAGATTACAGATACGATACTATATCCCTGCGTTTAGAATGTCTCGGGGAAAAAATCGCTATAAAGTTTTTACGGGTAAACGCAACCGGAAGGAAGCCCAGAGATAGAGACCGCGCAAGATGATTGGATAACATCCATGAGCACATCTGGTCTAGATTGGGGATCCAGCCGGATTATTTGAAGACGGTTGCTTCTGACAAACACACTGGAAGGAACGGTTGAAGACTCTTCCCCCACCACTACCATTTTAGCAAGAAGAAAAAGAAGAGTGCCATTGATTCTCCCTTTATAGTGCGACGACTGCTTGAGAGGTACTTAGTGAAGTGTAAGTCATTGTATCTAGATTTTGTAGACAGGGAGAACCCTTTAACAGGGTCCCATTCTCCGTAGTATGGTGGACACTTAGGAAGCTAGATGTAGATCAAAGGTTCCCAACGGGAGGCATATGCACCCCTGGGGGGCCGTTCGAGCTCCAGGGGGGTGGGCGTTGTGGAGCAAGGTGACTTTAGGGGGGCGTTTGAAGATTTGGAGGTGGGTTAGAGGGGCGCTATAGGGGCGCTGGAAGCTCCTTTAGTTTGGTAAGTTTAATAAGTCATGTTTGTACGTCTCTTAGGCAGCCAGTCTGAATGCATTTGAATCAAGAAAACGACACTAAGTATTTCAAAACTGTACTGAGTACTTCAACTGAATCAGTAGGATGGTAAGAGACAAAACTTCAAACATGCAAGAAACTAGAGTTGAAAAGCCTAAAACTAATCGCATCAGAGGCAAAAGGGCTAACACGAAAGAAGACAAGATGGGGATACAATCAGAGAAATGGCTGTGATCGATATGCCAGAAAAGGGTGGGCAGGAGTTCTATAAGGTGCACAGAGTGAAATCGATAGACGCACAAGAGATGTGGCAGATGTGGCTGGCGCTATGCTGTGTTAATGAAGACCCGATATAAAGTGGAGTAAGAGACATATATATATATATATATATATATATATATATATATATAAATACCGACTACAACGGTTATTAACTCCATGTCAACTATTAATGTGATCAGGTGACAACATGACAGTATTAATGAAAATGAAAAAAATATTTGAGGACAGACAAGAAATCAAAGTATAAAATAAGTGAATTGAATAACAAATGAGTTATTATCTTACCATCTGCTAAAGTGTTCTGCCATGTTAATAATATAATAAATCCAGCAATAGAAATGGAGGACATTGCAAGCCGGGTTAAATTATAAATCGAAAGTGAGGAAAACTCCGAAGATTTTGTCTGAGTGGCGTTCCTCACGACGATGCTAACGGAATTATCGTTAGCGTTCAGTGTCTCGAGACGACGTGTGCACTCTTTGTGCTAAACTTCAGTAGATTACTCATGTTCTATTTCACTATATAATTTGCTTGCATTTTCTTTTACTTCAGTATTATGTAAGACAAACCTTTTAACTGTAAAAGAGTAGATAAAAGAAAAAGAGAGGTTATATGTCTTAATCCGTATGGTGAGCAAATGGGGTCCCAAGTGCTGGCCCCCCACAGCCCAGGCGGACAGAATGGAGAAGGCGTTTCCCCGGAGGATGGTGACGGAGATGTTCTGGAAGAGCCAACTCGAGAGGCACACACCGCCTAAGGTGGTGAATAGAGAGGTAGCCCTAGGGCCAAGGACACCAGAAGTTTCCTTTGTCGGAGGGCTAAGAGTACTTGGTGAGTTTGACCTCCTCAGAGCGACGGCAGTACTACCTGGCAACCCAGACGAGGGTTTTGCCTCCGCGGAACGGGAAGATGGTCATACCTTCTGGCGTTTTGCCGTCCCCTCGGCTCAGTCCCACCGGCTCGAGTTGGGAAGGGAAGCCTGCAGCGTGCAAACCAGTCTTTATGAGTTCGTTGAGGACAGCATAGCATGGAAGGCGGCTGGCACTGTGGTGACAGGAAAGCGGTTGTAGGCCGAAAGTGTCCATGATGGATCCACGATGACATTCTTGTAACTCGTAGATCCGGAGGGCAAGCTTAAGCAAACGCCGATACGCACGTTGTCGTTTTCCAGATGCGTGCCTTGGTGAAAGGAGAGCCAGGCATGGAGCCAGGCACCACTGTGGGTTTTGGAGGCCGCGCGAAAACAGGCAAGGCGGTACTGGTCGAGCTGGCGCATTAGCATGTCTGAGGCCAGGCTGCACTGGATGGCATCCCAAATGCTTTTGGGGAGACATGACTACATCAGGGGGAGAAGGAGGAGGGACGTCTACTGTGCTAAGTTCCAGCCGGTCCCACGTCTCAAATGCGACGTCACGTTCCTTGATCATATAGAGATCCATTGTTTTGGAGAACCCTGCTGAAGAGGACGCGGCATGAGGTTACCGATGAAAGAAACGCCACCCAATATCAACAAACCTGACGTTGCATATCTCCTCGGCTGCCACTCGGATATAAGTATCGAGGTCAGCGAGGAGAGATGCGTGGCTGTAGCACCGAGCGCTGCGAAGCGTGCAGAGGAACTTAGGCATGGCGAAGCAGTTCCTCAACAGGAACAGAGCTGTTGAGAGTTGTTGGAGCCTGGATCTGATGGTGGAGCCTATGGACGGCGGGTGGATCTGTGACCCGAGGATGAGGACATCCTCCTTGGAAGTCACCTCTACCTGGTGGAGAATGGACCACACGTCCGAGACGGAGGCTGCAAAGCTGACAGTCACCACATTCGACTTGGACGAGTTGACCTGGAGGCCGATTGAAGGTCATGGCAGACAGTCTCTCCGGCGTCTTCCAGGGTAGCATCATCCAGGTACCAAACGTTGAGAGGGACCGTGATACTACAGGCAATGTGGTTTATACCAAGCGCAAACAGGAGGGGGATCTAAAGGTCACCCTGTAGGCCTCTAGTGGCCTAAGGTAACCGTATCAGCAGCAAGGAGCATGCTCGGGGCTCCATATGACAGGTAGGCCAGCCGGTAGCCGGAGAGGGTTCGGCTGAGACAGGCATCGAGCAGATGGTCCCTCATGTCAAGCTTGATAATGAGGTGCCTGGAGTCCCTGGATGCCGATTCCAGTAGAAAACTGCCTGGTTGCATGTGCGCCCCCTCACAGCCACCGGACACGCCGACACCCAGATGCACCGGACTGAACTCCTCATCCAGTTCAGGTGTTATGAACCTGCAGATTACCTTAGCACCCAGCCTCCGGAAGAAATTACCCAGAGCAATGGGGCGTATACAACCCTCTTTCTTCCTGGGAGTGGTCAGGCAAGCCGAAAAAAAGAGGCCTCGGGCGTGAGGATCCAGGACGCCTATTGGTGACACAATTGCACTCAGAAGGCGGTGGCCGGCCTCAGCGGAGAGTGGGGATAGCAACTCCTTGAGGTGGCTAGGTCAGAGTCCATCAGCACCTACGCTGCAGCTAGCTGGAAAGAGGCAGGTGGGGGTCGAGTGGAGGTAGGTCAACAGGTGGCTCAGGGAGCTTGAGTCACAGGACAGCCAGGAACTCACCAGATATGGAGGCAACAGAAGAGAAGATCGAAGAGAAGGGGGTGCACGGAGGGGGACACACTAGAAAGTAGAAATAAATAAATGAATGAATGGAAGGGTTGTTCCCAGCGGAAATACCTAAAAGTTGTTATTGTCACTGTTGCCGGAGTTGGCTTCCTCTTGTTTATGGTAGTGGTAGTGATTGCTCCTATGATGTTGGTGTATACACATATATGTTGCTGTTGTTATTGTCACTTCTGCTATCGTATGTCTCCTCTTGTTAATGGCAATGGTAGTTGATACTGATTCCTATTTCGGCTACCAGCCTGGCTGCTGGGGTTCGAATGGCTTTTTACAGCGAAGATGCGGGTGGTTGTTATTGTCTCTGTTGCTGTCGTTGCATTTCTCTTGTTAATGCTGGTAATAATTGTTGGTGCTACCTATTTCGGCTGTCAAGCTGGCTACTGAATCAGCTTCTAGATTTAGTATTATAAATTTATTTATTTATTGATACAGAATCGGAAGAGAAATAATCGTGGCATTTTCAGTTCTGTCGTGGCAGATGAAACCGAGGGGAAGAAAGAGAAGTGATGTATTTTCATGACATGTCCCGAATAGATCCAAACGACTTAAATCTGGTAAAACTACAGATTGGTAGTATCGGTAGAGGGTCGGACGCCATGCTTTCTAGCATAGTTACGTCCCTTTACGATCTGAGTTCAAATCCCGCCGAGGTTGACTTTGCCTTTCATCCTTACGGGGTCGATAAAATAAAGTACCAGTAAGGCACTGGGTAGTTGCTGTCCTTGTGCCTAAAGTAGAAACAATTATATATACATATATATATATATATATATATATATATATGTAGGAGGTGAGTTTTATTGTAGTACAATAAAGCAATATGTTGATTTAAAACTGAACTATCCACAAGTGTTTTTTAACCTTCATATCATGTCTTCCAGTTTTATCTGATGAAAACACAAATATTATTGCATGATGATATTTGTTTTTGAAATGCGCATAATAAAATACATGGAACTCTTTTAACCATCTTATATATATATATATATATATATATATATATATATATATATATATATATATATATATATATATATATATATATATATATATATTAGAAAGTGAAGTTTTTTTTACAAAATGAAAAATAACCGAGGTGTCCTACACGACTTAAAGTATAAAGAAAAAAAGATGAAATCGGAAATGCGACTGGAGTCTTATTTTTAAAAAAAATATATATATTTATTTGGTTCCTTTACCGGTTTCGCAGTTTTTCTGCTTTTCAAAAGTAGATATGGAGGGTCTGTGGTTTTTCTCACATCTCATAGTAGAATAGTAGAAAGACCAGGTACCTATATATATATATATATATATATATATATATATATATATATATATATATATATATATATATAGAGAGAGAGAGAGAGAGAGAGAGAGAGAGAGGGAGGGAGAGAGAGAGAGATTCTATACTTGAGAAAGAAAACAAGGGGTGGACACGGCTGGAATTCCTTTCATATTAACATATATAATCTGCTCAATCTGGATTGATAAGAATCTAATGAGAACAACAACAACAACACCAATTATTGATGTTATTATGTTAGAGAGTTCAGAAAGAAAGAAAGAAAGAATAGAGATAAAGAAATAAAGAAAGAGAGAAAGAAAGAAAAAGAGAGAAAAAGAAAGAAAGAAAGAAAAAGCGAGAAAAAGAAAGAAAGAAAGAAATATATATATATATATTATATTATATATATATATACATACACATACAGACAACCCCGGGCTTACCTCACACATATATATATGCATACAGACACCATGGAGCTTACACATACACACACACGTACACATACACACAACACACACCACACACTCACACACACACACACACATATATATATGTATATATATATATATACAGACACCCCCGTGTCCACACACACACACACACACATATATATATATATATATATATATATATATAGTAATAATAATAAATTTGAAGACTAAAATCCAAAGAGTGCTCGACAAGGATAAATATATATCTAATATATAAGAACCGTAGAGCAAATATTTAATAAATATATATATATATATATATATATATATATATACATTAATATATATGATAAACACAAAACGTGTTTGCATTGTAACAGACAAAGTTACCTATTAATGAAATAAACTAATTAAAGTGAATACAATTTGTCTGTCTCGATATAAGTCAATAAAGACAAGCTTATATTGGCAAAGGCCGTGATTCCTGGACAAATCTAAATGCGGGACGGCTAGTTTGGCCTGGCTACACACGTGTAGTCAGGCCTGCAAAATTTTTGTTTGTGGAATATACTAATTTTACTGGGTTCCTGTTAATAAGCACAGAAGATTTGGATATTTCACTTTTTATTTCAATTCCATTTCGATTCTCTTTATTTTTCAATTCATGTACCATCGTTGCGAAACATATTTAGGTTTCGAGGTTCAAATTCATCTACGGAGAACAACAACAACAACACCAATTTGGTTTTGATTTTGAAAGTTAGATTTATCCAGGAATCACGGCCTTTGCCAATATAAGCTTGTCTTTATTGACTTATATCGAGACAGACAAATTTTATTCACTTTAATTAGTTTATTTCATTAATAGCTAACTTTGTCTGTTACAATGCAAACACGTTTTGTGTTTATCATATATATTAATGTATTTAACTGCTCGGAAATGCCCCTTTTTGGGAGCTGATTTATTGTAAACGACTGAGAGTTTATTCTCAAAATATAATATAATATATATATATACACACACAGATACAGACATCCCCGAGTTCATATACACACACACGCCGAAATGTCGAGAAGTGGAATTCTGCTATTCTTTAGCATAATAAACACATCAAATTTGAAAGACCTCTCGAAAAGTTGACAGCCGTGGAATAACAGGTAAATAGTTGAGATCTCGTGAAATGAGACCTAGGAGTGTAACACTCTCTTAAACAACAATCAAGATTTATTGGGAATCTCTCAGCAGAAGGTCTTCAGAGAAGAAACCCTTCAAGCAAGTGTTTCGGGTCTTAACCTCTTACACTCTCAGGGACCGGGCCGCATTCATGTCATGAATCGGAGGTGTCCTGCTGCTGATATTTAGCCATTCAGATATCAGACACTTGGTGTGTATTTAAACCATATGGATTAAAATTAAAATACTTCGATTTCCCATGGACTAAATGTCACCAGAAGGACCCCCAGAAGTCATGGCCTGGATCTGGATACCGCCCGGCCTCCTTAGAGTGTATGGTATATATGGTATGGGAGTCGTAGGGGCGGTATATCGACGGACGGCGTTTCAAGGGCATTTTTTTAATACTTGGCGGCTCCCATCTTCTCCCCAGGCCTGAATACAGTAGCTTCCTTACAGAGAAGGATAGAGAGTGAGAGAATAGGAAGTGAGAAATAGATATATTGACCCCAGTACTTTACTGGTACATTTTTTATTGATCTTGAATAGATGAAAGGCATAGTTGACCTCGGCGGGATTTGAACTCAGAGAGCAGAGAGCCGAAATGAATATTATAAAGCATTCTATCCGACGTTCTGACGAATTGCCAATTCACCACCAATCCTTGGAGTGTAAGAGGCATAAAAGTTGTCCATATATGACCTAATTAAAGGGTGGTTGTTTGGCTGTATCGTTAGAGCGTCGGACACCATGCTCTGCAGCATAAAGTTACGGTCTTTCATTATCTGAGTTCAAATCCCACCGAGGTAAACGTTGCCTTTCATCCTTACGGAGTCGATAGAAATAAAGTACCAGTCAAGCACTGGTTCGATTTAATCGACTTTTCCCTCCCCAAAAATTGCTGGCCTTGTCTCCTATATAAAAAACCATATATGGCCTAAGTGGTCATAACAAATGGACGTATAGTTAAAACGTTCGCTTTGCAACCATTAAGTCGTTGTTTCAATACCACCCACGTAGCATTTTGAGCAAATATCAGTGAACATAGCCTCGTGTGAACCCATGCCTTGTGAGAAAAAATGGGGAGTTGGAAATGGTTAGGAAACTCATGAAGGTGATTTGTACCTATGATACCTGTAAATCAAAGAACCAGTCTTGTCCCACACTGAATCACGCTGAATCTCCCTGAGAATTAAGATCATGTTACATATGTCTGTAGGATGTTCAACTACTTTATATTCAATGAAAATCCTCTCCTCCTCCTCATCCCACTTATTCCTGAGAAGGTCGTGGGGTCAGAGTCCTCAAACATTCCTTCCAGTGGGTCGTGTCAGAAACAACTCTCTCCAACTGATCCGACTGCATCCCCAAGCGTGTCCAGCCAATCTTCTGGAAGAGTGATACCATTAAATATAAATATTAAGAAGAGAGGAAGTTATTTGGTCTCGTGTATTCTTTAGATCAACTTTTTCAGCGCTTCTCCCAGACCATCCTCCGCGGAAATGCCTTCTCTGTTCTGTCAGCCGGGGCCACGGGGCGGCCAGCGCCTGAGTTCCCATTTGTTCACAATAATGAGAGATGGGAAGATCGGGATATATGAAGACAGAGACAGCGGAAGAAGTTTGGTCCTTTTCTGTTCGGACATGGTGTATATATGTGTATATAAGAGAGAATGACTCTTTCCCCACTATCAGCATCTTTGTTAAACCTTAAGCATTTGCATTTCTCTATATTTACTACTAGCAGTAAAGCCCGGCGTTGCTCGGGGTCGCTCAGTAGCTGTGTTAAAGTTACAATGTTAAGTTTCTTTTTTGGCTTAAAAACTGTAGTGTCTACTGTGCAGACTTGCATGTGGTGTTTTTGATTAATATTCCCTCAACCAACAATATGCCTTATGAAGTTAAGAAAACATAACGATAACGCGAATTAAAGTAAATTCAGCCTTATAAGACCGTAAAATTAATTTAAACGTTTAATAGGGAAAGTTTGCTAACCGTCGTAATAAAAAAATAAATATCAATAACTTACGAAGTAATGAACTCGCCGAACTTTTAAAGCGTTGTAGCATACAAAGGCAGTACAGTGCAAATGAAGCTATTAAACAAACTGGAGATTCCAATTCACTCTACTAAAGATTTACTTAATCGTCTGCACATTCGCTAATCGTCTGCTCATTCCATAAAAGGGAAATAATCGCCTATATCACCTCTCTGCATGACTGTCTGTCTGCACGCCTATATCCCCTCTCTGCACGACTGTCTGTCTGCACGCCTATATCACCTCTCTGCACGACTGTCTGTCTGCACGACTGTCTGTCTGCATGCACGCCTAACGAAATTTACAGATACATATATTTTAAATAAACTTATATAATTTTTGCTTTTTTTTACGAAATATTTGCTTGTTTTACGTAGTCTTTAAATAGACTTGTTTTCAAGTAAAAATATTGTTTTAAAAGGCTTTTAAATGGAAATGAAGCAAAACGGAAGCTTAGTGTTCGAACTGATGAATTTTGCAGGTCAAAATTTTGCTGGCTCGACAACTGTTCGTGTATTGTGTTAATGTCATTTTAAACGCTGAGAAAGCCAGCGTAATTTTTTTAATTTTTGCCAGCGTAATTTTTTTAATTTTTGCACGCAGAAAATGTAAACAGAACGTAAGACGCTACGCTGAATGTAAACAGAACAAAGGGAAATAACTGATCACTTACGCTCAAAAATCGATACATTATATTCGATTTCGTCACATAGGGCGGGTCAATTTGAAATATTTTTTTTCCGATGTCTTCGCTAGGGCTCAATGTACAAGTATAGCAATTTCGGTGCAATTCCGTGAGAGATTCTAAGAGGAGATGTGTGCCAAAAATCGATAGACAGACAGACAACCTCAGTTTTATATATATAGATTGTATTGTCGCAATAAAGGCTTTACCTCACATGATTATCTCACATAATATCGAATCTATGAGATTTTGATATTATCTATTTTGAGAACAATACCTTAACAGCCTCCGTCTCGGACGTGCGGTCCATTCTCCACCAGGTACAGGTGACCCCCAAAGAGGATATCCTCATCCTCGGGTCACCGAATCACCCGCCGGCCATCAACTCCACCATCAGCTCCAGGCTCCAGCAGCTTAAGACCTGCACGAGCCGACTGGGCTTGATTGACGGCCACCCAGCCCTCTTCCTATTAAGGAACTGCTTCTCCATGCCGAGCTCCTCTATACCCTTCGCAACGCTCCGTGTTACAGCCACGCATCTCTCCTCGCTGACCTCGATACTTGTATCCGAGCGGCAGGTTTAATGACATTGGATGGCAATAGACCATTTCACCTATTAGATATGGTGGCCTTGACCTCCGATATCAGTGGCCGGTTATGGCCGGTTTGAACAGAAAGAAGTGAGAGAATTCTAGCCGGATATGGCATGTTTAAATGCTAAAGGGTTAAGTTACAGTGAGTCATGACTTTTAAATGTATCTCTAATTTAGGCTCAAGACCTGCATATTTAGGGAAGAAGAAAGTTAATGAAATAAACAGCAGTTGTTTACCGAATCCGAATGAAGGAGAGAAATGTAACGTTGATTAAATAAACCCAAAGCATAAATGGTACTTAATTTTCTCGACTCCAGTAGGAAGAAGGAAAGTTTACCTTAAGATCTGACTGTAAAGGGCCAGAATAATCCCGCAATGGCATCTTATACGGTGCTTTACTAATTCTACCAATCACTATCCCTCAATTTCTCTCTAATATTGATACCAATATATTGTAGTTAAAAGGTGTACCGTATATGTTGGTATGTAAGGTGAATAGCTGTATAAATATCCCTAATTTTTGTACTTAAAAGTTAGAATTTTGATTATACTCGCTACATAAATATATATATATATATATATATATATATATATATATATATATATATATATATATATATATATATATATATATATATATATAGGGAAAGAGTAAAGAATTACATGGTTGGCTGTACAAAAAGGGTTTTACTTACAGTATTAACAACCTCTAACTGGATTACCTTAAATGGTAACTTATTATCCTATATATTTTATATATCTCTCTATATATATATATAGATATATACGTATATATATGTATATATATATATATATATATATATATATATATATATATATATATATATATATATATATATATATATATATATATATATATATATATATATATATCTAGCAGAGAAAATAATTCGCAACAATATGGTATATTTAAAGGGCTTGAATTACCATATTTCCCGGCGCCGGAGACGCTTCGTCCTCGAGTACGCACCCTAATTTTGACAACCAAAAATTTGAAAAAAAAATAATAAGCAGCCTTAGGCCTACAGGACGCATGGTAAATTTTTGAGACTTATTTTTGGAAAAAAAGTACCGTCTTCGACGCCGGGAAATATGGTATATCCTTTTTGTTCAAAATTAAGACTAAAACAAAATAAAGTCTATACTTATGCCATATATTTCATATTTCTGATTTATGACCAATTTTCCAAACGAAAAGGAAATTTGTTAGTTCACCACCAACAACACACCATTTGCTAAGATCACGATCAACATCACATCTCATTTTCTATGTCCATAGAATATTTAACCTTGGAATTGTTTAACATTATCGGCATCATCATTATCATCACTATCGGCATCATCATTATCATTACTATCGGCATCATCATTATCATTCTTATCGGCATCATCATTATCACCCTTAACGGCATCATCTTTATTATCATCATTATCATCATCATTATCGTTATCGTCATCATAAATAACGCTGTCGTCGTCACTATCAACATCGTGATGCCTGGAACGTTTCATTGACTTCCTCCTAAACAACAACAGAAAAGGAATACAGTGAGTAAACCCCAACTCCAGTAAATTATACAGTTGTTAAACAGGAAATTATCTCCAGATGGGTTTGAGATGGACTAATGTAGTAGTGAAAATCTATATTAGAATATTACATTTGGTTTCTTCATAATTAGGATATTATTTAATTTCCGAAAGGTTTTGGTTAGCAGAGGCGGTAGCACGCTTTTCTTAATGACATGTTGTAATGACATATATCCTTTCACATACACAGTTTATATCTCATTGAGAAGAAACTTGACTTACATTCTTTCGTCCCTGACAAACTTTCTATGAGTAGTGACCTTGATATATTTACATCTAGTTCGCCGTAAAATATGTGTCCTTGAATTGTGCTCAAATTATCTGTTTATCCTCCGTTAGTTTTAAACAATTACATCCCCATTGGAATTGTTTGGTCTTCGGCCAAATAGATGATTTTTATTATACAATATAATATGATATCTGTCTAAACCAAAAGGTTCTCAACGGGGGGCATATGAACACTCGGGGGCGTTTCGGAGCAATGGGTCATTAGGGAGCATGGGCCGTTAGGTAGGAGTTTGAAGCTTTGGAGGCGCTGATTTGAAGACTCTTTAGGTGTGGGTAAATACTTATATATACATACGAACATACACACGCATGTATACAGATACAGGCCGGCGTTGGTGTTTGATGAGGAGGAAAAACTGTTGTAGTTAATCTTCCTAGGTAATAAAATCTGGAGTCAAAATGTTCTCCTAACCCAAAACAATATAAATCAACTCACATATACGCACACACTTAAACATAAGTGCATGCATATATACAAATCTATACGTAAATGTATGTAGTTTTATATATATATATATATATATATATATATATATATATATATATATATATATATATATATATATTTCCTATCCACTGAATTATGTTTTAATAAGTTTCCAGTGTCCACGCTTTGCCTGGATACTTAGATGAGAATTGACCTCCCTGACGACGAAATGCTTCTCTGTATCTTCTTCGGAAAATATATTTATTCCATTGCAGCAACTAATTAGTTGGAAGTGATATTTTAGTAAGTAAGTTCATTTTATAATTTTCTTATTTTACGTCTCTCATATTATTGTTCTGCAACCCCATGCATTGAACCGCAAAGTTACTAAGACAAAACCTATATATTTGCTAGCATTGATATGCATCTGTATGTATATATATGTTACTAGATATTAATTCTTTATATATATATAAAGTATATATCCCTAAACGCAAAATACATATAGGGACACATGTATTATCCAACCATTTGCCAATGAGATTCTATGGCAGGTTAGCAAATTAACGAGCCAGAACATATATAATCAAGGTTTAGCAAATAAGAAAAAGTTTTAAAATAAATTTTTAAAAATTCACTGTACCTGCTGTAGTTACCTTTACCGTACGGTTTCAAGTCTCAAAGATAAATGGATAGTCCTTACGGACATCCATTGAAGAGAAAGACTATCGTCAGAAGGTTCTTTTCACTTTGACAATATAAAATTCCCGAGTTCAAATTACGAATTGGCGCTATTCAAAATTGTTCCCGAGATGAGAGTGAATGATATAGAAGCAATTCTGTCCAGTGCCGTGTGCAAAGATAGAAGGCAGAGGCGGAAAGGTCAAACCACTGCCACGTACGAGTAATTTTTAAGGATATTTTTAAAAGATTCTAACATATTAGACTCAATTATGAACTGTTTCAATAAGTATGCCTATGACTCGTGACATTTTGTACTTGTAAAGTTATAAAAAATAAACATGATATTGCTTGGGCTTTAGAAAATGTAATTAGCTAATCAAAATATTTCTAGTCAAAACAATAAAATACTAATATGAAATATATAGGAAATTCACAATATTGAGAACTAGATGTAATACTTTACAGTTTCCAACTTTATGCCTGATGTATCTCTATTCAAATAACATCGTGGCACAGCTTGTTTTAGCCTATAATACACAATTACTATGTTTTTGTGAAAAAGGCATTTTTTAAATGTCCTGGTCAAATTATGAGGCAATAATTAGTCAAACGACTGCAATTAGTACATTTAATATTATACGTGGTCATAAATATTCACCGAACAACCTAACTGGGAAAATAAGTTTTCATATTGAAAACTCATCGCTGAAACATACGGAGGACAACTACCCAATATACAATTATAAAAGAAAAATACAATTTTATTGATTCTAAATCTAAACATCAGACAGATTGAAATTCACCAATTACTGCTAACAATTGTATTGATACAAGAAAACACATACCTGTAAATGGCTATTGTAGACACAGCTGCAATTAACGAAAATGGTAACAACACAACTAACACGACATAAAGGGGATGTGATAGTTGTTCCCGTATTTCTGTTCAAAGGTAAAATATGATATATATATATATATATATATATATATATATATATATATATATATATATATATATATTTAGTGTGGAATAACAGAAAACAAAAAACAAAATACAGACAATCGCAATACATAAAAGGATCAGCCATGGGCACCAAAGTAGCCCCAACATATGCAACACTCGTCTTGGGTCACCTAGGAGTAAAATTATATTCCCAGCTGCAGGAACCCTTCAGTCACGACTTTGCCACATACATTAATAACAACTGGAAATGTTACCTAGACGACTGCTTCATCTTCTTTAATAGAAGCCAAGGAGACCTACAAAGATTCCATTTCATCATAAACAGGCTTCACAAAGCAAGACAATTTACCATGGATTGAAAGAAAAAGGGACGACCGTTTTGGGATATCACTATCATTAAAGAAGGGCAAAATATGAAAAAAGATCTATTTTACAAACGAACAGACACACACCAGTACTTGAATTTCCTGTCAGCACACCACTCACATACCAAAAGGAACATTTCCTTTAAAATGACAAAGCCCATTGTCAAAACTGAGAAAAACAAACCAACAAAATAAAAGGGAAAAAGCAGTTATACCTTTTATCGTCACTTACAATCCATGGAACTTCAACATCATGAAAGACGCTAAACAATATCTCCCGATTCTTAAGCAGTCCTCCAAAATGAAAGCACTCATAAAAGACTCACAAATACTATATAGTAGACGCCAAGCACCTAACTTTAAAAATACCGTTTATTAAGGCGAAATTTACGTTTGACAATGAATCAATCCAAGTTAAGAAATGCGGGAACCCTTGATACGGAACTTGTTCATTCATTGAAGAGAGAGGGTAAATCTCCTTTTGAAACAATGACATTTTCAAATTTGAGGCAAGTGTGAATTGCAAAACAAAAACCTTAATTTATTGTGTGAACTACCCACAACGTGAAGAATACTACATTTGAGAACGGCTCTACATGACAGAGTTCGGGTCCATAAAAAACAAATTAGAGATCCCTCTGTCAGAAACACCACATGCAGTGAACACTTCGCATCATGTGGGAATGGAAAATTCACAATTTTCCCCTTCTTTAAGGGCGGACAACGAATATTTCCGGAAATATAAAGAATTCTATCAAAATGCACTACGCCGTGTGAATACGGGTTTGTGTCTTATAACTGGTACTAACAAAATTAGGTACCTCGTATTACCATGTGTGCATGTACACCTATCCTATGTATCTGCGTATATTTACGAGTATATGCATTGGAGGATGTACACACACGTGCGTACGTATGTTTATATATGAATATACCCACCCGTGCGTATTTTTTAAGCTATGCGTCTCCAGACGTTCTTTCTAACGTATGGTCTTATGTTAACCGTCTAAGATATTACACCTCTAACGTGCTTGGTATGGTAATATCTCGGAGAGGCTTGCGAATATATATGATATGATATAATTGATCTTAAGGATGTTTAAGTCTATTATATCCACTTAATTGTTCACTTCATCTTTCAAAGCTGCAATTCACACTCATAATAGTAAAAGTATCACTATTCTATATCATTAGTAATGCAATTTGCTATGCTAACGTAGTAATACCGGACATGAATTTAACAGATCACTTAAGGGTAAAAACATCACCATTGGCGTAATAACACCACTATATTTGAATTCATTAATCCCATACTGATATAATAACAACTGCTGTTCCTACCATGGTGAAAATGATTTCAACTTCAGATTTTCGTTTATCTCTGAGTAACAAGATTCAACAATAATGAGCCTACTTTTGCAGAAGTCTTCAAGCTTAGTTTAATGATTTCAAATTCTAGAGTGCGATCTTTGATTATCGCATGACACATTTTTCTCTCAATCCGTCTTTTAAAACATGATACAGCTGCTATACAAATATATGGCTACAAGTTTTATGGCTATAAGTCTCAAGCCTGAAAATAATATTTCACTATATTTCCCATTTATCTTCTTCCATTTGCTCTCTTGATTCTCCCATGGCCTGCTTATAATCTTGCTGCTTGTGAAGAAATAATTTAATCTGTCACACTTCCGAATAAATGCATTTCAATATTAATACTCTGCGAATAAATATTAACTGTAACAGATTGATTCATTGTTTAAGCGTAAATACACGTCTCTCATCTGTACAGAAGTAATTGGGGGCGGTCGACCGAGGTAGAAGCTGCTGAATGTTCGGTCGTCCTCATGTCTCTGATTTTCAGCCCGATGGATTTTGTCTATTATATTCCTTTGTTATATTCTGAATACCTGATGATGTCATACTGAATACCTGATGATTCATACTGAACCCTGTCATTGAAATGATCATAGTATAATAAACCTTTCAAGGAATTACACCAGTCCAGCCTCCTGTTATTCTATAATAATTAACTCCGTACTCGCACCACCAACTACACAACCGAAGACGGTTGAGTTGCATTATGTTGAGTACTCTCCATAATATTACATCGAGGTTGACCATACGGAATGACCAGTTCTATCCAGTGGAGAACCAACAAACCTAAATAAATAAATATGTACATATATATATATATATAGATGTATATATATATATACACACACACACATATATATATATGTATATATATATATATATATATATATTTCGTTTCTGAATTTGTTTAGCAAGATTCTTTATCTGAAATCGTGTGTTGAAACCGATATTGTTATACTTTGGGAGGGTCATGTTGCCAATAAGAAACACACGCACCAGTTGCTTTCACTTCAATTTATTATATATTTATAAATTTATAAATTTACAAATCTACAAACCTATAAATTATAAATTTCTGGTTGGTTGGTTGGTTCCACAACCAGATAGTTGTTTATATATATAGTCATAGTCCTTTCGTCACACACTCTGTGACCTCTTCAGTGACTGGGGATTCCTTTCTTTGTTTCTGTGCCTTTTCTTTCTTCTATCCTACGCCATTTTGTTTCTGTGTGTGTGTTGTGTGCTCAGTTTGCGCATGTGCCACATCCGGGTGTCTGTGTGTGTTTGTGTTCATTTTTCTATTTGTTTATTTATTTATTGTTGGTTGGTTGTTTGTTCTATGTGTGTGTGTGTTTTCATTTTGTCCTGTGTGTGTTTTCATTTTGTGTGTGTTTTCAATTGTAAGTTGTTTGTTCTATGTGTGTGTGTGTTTTCATTTTGTCCTTAATTGTAAGTTGTGATGTTGCTGTTCCACTCATATTTTCTATTTAATTTTGGTTTTAATTCTTTTATGCTTACTGCCTCTGTAATTTACCTAAACATTGCGTCTTTTCTGTGCGTGGATTCTATTTTTATTTCTATGCTCTCTAATCTACCCCTGTGTTCTATCTTAGCATGTTGGTAGAGCACAGATGATTCTTTATTATCTTGGAGGTCTCGCCAGTGTTCATTTATTCGTTCCCCTATACTACGAGCTGTCTCACCTATGTACACTATATTTTTGTTTCTACATTGTCCTTCAGTACATCTTATGCTATACACTACATTTCTAGTTTTACAGTTAATATGGGGGCTTATTTTACAGGTTATACATTTCTTATCTATACATGAGGGTCTTTGGAACGGGTATGTCTTGCTAATAAGTGTTTTTACGGAGGTACCAGGTCTTTCTACTATCTTAATATTGAGATTATGTTTATTTAGGGCCCTTCTAAATTTGTAGGCTAGTTCGCCTCTAGGGGTTGTATTGATGAACATTACACTCTGGGTAATGTTCACCAGAGTGTAATGTTCATCAATACAACCCCTAGAGGCGAACTAGCCTACAAATTTAGAAGGGCCCTAAATAAACATAATCTCAATATTAAGATAGTAGAAAGACCTGGTACCTCCGTAAAAACACTTATTAGCAAGACATACCCGTTCCAAAGACCCTCATGTATAGATAAGAAATGTATAACCTGTAAAATAAGCCCCCATATTAACTGTAAAACTAGAAATGTAGTGTATAGCATAAGATGTACTGAAGGACAATGTAGAAACAAAAATATAGTGTACATAGGTGAGACAGCTCATAGTATAGGGGAACGAATAAATGAACACTGGCGAGACCTCCAAGATAATAAAGAATCATCTGTGCTCTACCAACATGCTAAGATAGAACACAGGGGTAGATTAGAGAGCATAGTAATAAAAATAGAATCCACGCACAGAAAAGACGCAATGTTTAGGTAAATTACAGAGGCAGTAAGCATAAAAGAATTAAAACCAAAATTAAATAGAAAATATGAGTGGAACAGCAACATCACAACTTACAATTAAGGACAAAATGAAAACACACACACACATAGAACAAACAACTTACAATTGAAAACACACACAAAATGAAAACACACACAGGACAAAATGAAAACACACACACATATAGAACAAACAACCAACCAACAATAAATAAATAAACAAATAGAAAAATGAACACAAACACACACAGACACCCGGATGTGGCACATGCGCAAACTGAGCACACAACACACAGAAACAAAATGGCGTAGGATAGAAGAAAGAAAAGGCACAGAAACGAAGAAAGGAATCCCCAGTCACTGAAGAGGTCACAGAGTGTGTGACGAAAGGACTATGACTATATATATAAACAACTATCTGGTTGTGGAACCAACCAACCAACCAGAAATTTATAATTTATAGGTTTGTAGATTTGTAAATTTATAAATTTATAAATATATAATAAATTGAAGTGAAAGCAACTGGTGCGTGTGTTTCTTATTGGCAACATGACCCTCCCAAAGTATAACAATATATATATATATATATATATATATATATATATATATATATGATTATATATATTTATTTATTTATGTTTGTTGGTTCACCACTGGCTATATATATATATATATATATATATATATATATAACTATTGGAACTATTTCATTCAAATGTAATCTTCAGAAAAGCCGTTTCCTGATGATTTCCTTTGATGAAACTAATCTAGTCCTGTAGAAGCGATTTCTATATTAAAATTCATATTTCCACACTCACACACACACACTCACACGCACACACACGCACTCACACACACACTCACACACGTGTGTGTGCGTGTGAGTGTGTGTGTGAGTGTATTCGTGTGTATGTGTGAGTGTATGTGTGTGTGTGTGTGTGTGTGTATGTGTATGTGTGTGTGTGTGTGTATAGTAAATATGTAACAAGTTTATGATATACTTTCTGGGCAATTTTCACCAATATAACCTGCAATACATCCCTCTGAACAACTTCCAGTTCGCTTGTCACAGTCAATGTTGTTGATACAATGGCATGTCTCATTACAATTAACACCAAACTTTCCTGCTTGGCATTCTGAAATATATAAAAGATTTCTATATTAAACATCATATTTAGACACACACACACACATGCACATACCCCCCCCCCCCCCAACACACAGACACAAACATACACATATTATATGTGTGTATATAGTAATTATAGTAATTATGTAACAAGTTTTATGATGTACCTTCTTGGCAATTGAAACCAACATAACCTGCAATACATCCATCTGAACATCTTCCATTGAGGATGTCACAGTTTGTGTTGTTGATACAATGGCATGGCCCTGTACAATTCACACCAAACCATTCTACTGGGCAATCTGTAATATATATAAGATTTCTATATTAAACATCATATTTACACACACACACAATCTCATGCACATACACACACGCACCCCCCACCCACACACCCACACACACAAACACACACAAACACACACATACACATTTATCTCTCTCTGTGTGTGTATATAGTAATTATAGTAATTATGTAACAAGTTTATGATATACCTTCTTGGCAATTGTCACCAGTATGACCTGCAGTACATCCATCTGAACAACTTCCATTTCGATGGTCACAGTTTTTCTTGTTGATACAATGGCATGTCCCTTTACAATTAACACCAAAATTTCCTACTGGGCAATCTGAAATATATATATATAGGATTTCTATATTAAACATCATATTTGCACACACACACACATACAGAGTTGCCGCACACACACACCCACACACACAAACACACACATACGCATATATACACGTAATTCGGGCTGATTTTTTACAAACAAACCGAACATTATAATAAATGGTACATATAGGTACATATATATATGTGTGCATGTATATATATATACATACTACTGAGCGTCTGTACACATATATGTATGTACGTATACATACTTATATTTAGGTTTCAGCCGTACTAAGTGTGAGAAATGAAATTTCGTTTCATTCTTTTCCATTTATCGTTTTCGGTATGCCCGGCCAACTAACTCACTCGATAAGCAAATTAGGCTGCTCAGCCGTTAATATGCATAAGTAAAGTATATACTTTCTGACGTTCAATCAGCTGACAGAAAGGTATACAATGCTGACGATAGCTAATAAGCTTGAAACTAGTACATCATTCCTGTGTCAGTGTTGAACAAAAAAAAGGTCGACGATGGTTGCCGAGCACTGTGCGGCGTAATTCGGGCTGTTTGTTTACAAACAAACCGAACATTATAATAAATTTTCGGTAAACCCATGCGTATATATTTACATATATGACTGCATGTATGTATATATACATACTACTGTGCGTCTTTACACATATAT
>OZ024750.1:27210505-27283005 GCA_964016885.1 Eledone cirrhosa | reverse complement strand
TGTGAAGAGGAATACCAATTCTTGCTCATCAGCGGGTGAAGAATTATTAGTATCCGGGTCACTTCTAAGTATATTAAAAAAAGGGAATAGTGTGCGTATATATAATAACGCCCATGGTATCCGAACTTTGCGTGTATCGCAAACTTACACCACTAAAAATAGCAGCAGGGTTTATTCGACATTTGAATTAGCTAAACAAATTAACGGAGCCGATTATATCAAAGGTATATATTGAGTTAGAAACTCCATTGCGATTTCTACACATATATGTATATGTCTGTGTTCGTTTTTCTTTTATATTCAGTTATAATTATATATATATATATACATTTAGAACTACTAAACTATTTCATTCAAAAGTAATAATCAGGAAAGCCGTTTACTGTTGATTTCTTTGGATGAAACTATTCTAGTCCCGTAGAAGCGATTTCTATATTAAACATCATATTTCCACACACACACGGAAGCAAATGCACACACACACAATCTGAAGCATACATATACATATGTGAGTGTGTGTGTGTGTGTGTGTTTTAGTGTGTGCGTGTGTGCGTGTGTGTGCGTATGTGTATGTGTTTGTGTGTGTGTGTGTGAGTGTGTGTGTCTATGTGTGTGTGTGTCTGTGTGTGTGTGTGTGTGTGTGCGTGTGTGTGTGTGTAGTAAATACGTAACAAGTATATCATACTTTCTTGGCAATTGTCACCAATATGACCTGCAGTACATCCATCTGAACAACTTCCATTTCGAGTGTCACAGTTTTTCTTGTTGATACAATGGCATGTCTCGTTACAATTAACACCAAACTTTCCTGCTTGGCATTCTGAAATATATATAAGATTTCTATATTAAACATCATATTTACACATGCACATACACACCTGCACGCACACACTTGCACCCACAATGTTCGGCAACCATCCTTGCCATTCTGTTCAACACTGACAAAGGAACAATGAACTAGTTTCTAGCTTATTTGCCGTCATCAACACCATATCAGTTGATTGAACGTTTGAAAGTATATACTTTCGTTATGCATAGTTACGACTGAGCAGCCTAATTTGCATATCGAGTGAGTTAGTCGGCCGGGCCTACCGTAAACGATAAATGGAAAAAAATGAAATTTTATTTCTCATTCTTAGTACGGCTGATACTTAAATATAAGTATGTATACGTACATACATGTATATATACAGACGTAGAGTAGTACATATATACATATATGCACATTTATATATATATATGTACTCACTCGATATGCAAAAGCAAAGTATATACTTTCAAACGTTCAATCAACTGATATTAAGGTATACGTTGCTGGTGACAGCTAATAAGTTAGAAACTATTTCACCGTTCCTTTGTCAGTGTTGAACAAAATGGTAACGATGGTTGCCGAACACTGTACGTCTAATAATTCGGACTGTTAGTTTACAAACAAACCGTGTATTATAATAAATGTTCGGTAAACCCATACGTACACACACACACACACACACACATATATATATATATATATATATATATGTGAGTGTGCATGTATGTATGTATATACATACTACTGTACGCTTGTATACATATATGCATATACGTATACATACTTATATATATATAAATTTATATATATATATATATTTATTTATATGTATTTATTATATATATATATCTGATATATATATATATATATATATAAATAAATAAATAAATATATATATGTACGTCAATACTCATCTTTTTCCATTTATCTGAGGGTTCTAAACCCCATCATCTGACTAAAATTTCTTTAGTTGAAAAGTACGGTGAAAGCTATTCTATTTTCTAATTTCAAACCTGCTCACTGTTTCAAAACATACTTTCTTGTCATCTTGTGAAAATGAATTGTCTTCAAATTCTTGATATGAGGGAGAAAAAATAACTGTTTCTACTTTAGGCACAAGGCCAGCAATTACCCAGTGCATTACTGGTACTTTATTTTATCGACCCCGTAAGGATGAAAGGCAAAGTCAACCTCGGCGGGATTTGAACTCAGATCGTAAAGGGACGTAACTATGCTGGAAGGCTTGGCGTCCGACCCTCTACCGATACTGCCAATCCACTGCCCTGAGGGAGAAAAAATAACGATGTTCTCTCACATAATTCATTCCCTCATATGGAGGCACACCAGTCAGTCAGAGACAAGGCGACTGCTATTAGCTTTAGTTGAGGTCATAAAAGTTTCCAGACTTCTATCGCTGCAAAAGACGCTGGACATCAAACAAATCCGTAGGGATACATTAGAAGTGAGTGGGTACACAAACGCCCCACACCCGCAAACATCGGCTCGAGGTCAAATAAAAATAAAAATAAATACATTTATACACACACATCAACACAATATTAAACCCGCAGAATTAGCGTGGGTGGGTACACACAAACTTTAACACACACCGAAGCGATATCCGAGAAAAGGCACATATAAGAATGTAACAACACAGCAATCACCGAAAAGTTAGTTCGCAAAGCAACAGAAACTATGTCGGTCAAATCTCAATTTCACGATGTAAATCGGAAATTATGGGGATAACCAACGCTACACACACATACACACACGCGCGCGTGCGCGCAAGTAAGTTCAGTTCAGTGTTCTGCTGTACGTGTATAGATCCAATTGTAACATCCATATCCTCAAGTGTGTGTTATGGTCAATGGTATATACACATCCGAATCGTCCAAAAAATGGGGATATATAATATATATATATATATAATACATATATATATATATATACGTAGGTCCCGGGTTGAGTCGGGGATAACCACAGTAAGTAAGGTACTCAATACATGGCAGAGTAAAATTTTTTTATTTTATAGAAGGAACTTCTACAGGACTAGTACTGTTTCATTCAGATGAAATCTTCAGGAAGCTCATGAAGATTACATCTGAATGAAACGGTACTTGTCCTGTAGAAGTTCCTTCTATAAAAAAAAAAAAAAAAAAAAATATATATATATATATATATATATATATATATAGCAATAAAATATAAATTTGAAGACTAAAATCCAAAGAGGGCTCGATAAGGATAAATATATATCAGATATAAAAGAACCGTAGAGCAAATATTTATTAAAATAACAGATTAAAGTTTAAGCAAATAATCGCTGCTTTCACCCTTAACTGGATCTTCTGAAACTAACAAAGTCAATCTGTGAACGCAGAAGTAAATATTTCAAAAAACGCTGCAACTGAAGGAAGACAGGAAGACGATACTTTGGTTCGTAAAAACGTTCCCGGGCAAAGATCGAAAAAAAACGAAGATAATACGTCATTATTTGGAGCGTGGAAAAACAATTACACGCAAAGACAAAACCACGTTTATGGTATAAAAGAAGTCGTAGACTAATATTCTATTAGGTGGTTCATGGAGACGTTCTCTGGTAATGAACGAAAAAAAACGAAGATAATACGTCATTATGTTGTACAATGAGAACAATTACATGTATATATATATGTATAAGTATGTATACGTACATACATATATGTATACAGACGTACAGTAATATGTATATATTTATACATACATGCACACATACATATATGTACGTATGGATTCACCGAACATTTATTATAATGCTCGGTGTGTTTGTAAATATACTTATATTTAAGTAACAGCCGTACTAAGAGTGAGAAATGAAATTTCGTTTCATTTTTTCCGTTTATATATATGTATATATACATGTATATTTATATAATCGAAAAAATTGATGAAAGAGAAGCAAGCCGTTAAAACACATTTATAAAAATCTCTTACATATGTTTCGCCCAATGGGGCTCGTCTGAGGCGGTTAAATAGGCAAAGAAATTAATAATTGTTTCTACTTTAGGCACAAGGCCAGTACTGACCCAGTGCATTACTGGCAAAGAAATTAATAATGAACCCTGTAAGGTTACGAGCAAAATGTTAACATCGAAATCCATTACTTCGTGTTACTAAATGGAGTAAAGATTTTGTGTACTAAGGGAGGTAATTCCGGTGCATGTTAAAATTATCTGTTTGATTAATCACCGCTATTAAAAAATTATATTTCTTGTTATAAGCTGTTAAATAATTATGGTTTGTCAAGTCAATTTAATGAGGCATATATATATATATATATATATATATATATATATATATATATATATATATATATATATATAACGAAGGAAATGTGGTAAGGAACCAGGTGGACCATAACGCACCAAAGTACTCAATACTTGAGGTAGTAGAGTGGGTAATAGGAACCAGTAAGACCCCGACAGCTGAGCTCAAGCCGTTTCGACGGCTAATTCTGGACCCGAATTAGCCGTCGAAACGGCTTGAGCTCAGCTGTCGGGGTCTTACTGGTTCCTATATATATATATATATATATATATATATATATATATATCGTATTGAAAATGGTGGAGAGAATAACAAAGATTTATAAATATATGTATATATTTAATGGCTGACAAGTTTTTTCAAATATTGCACAGTAAGGATGGACATACATGTTGGGATATCGAATATAAATAGATATTACTCCATTAGAAATTACTATTATCATCAGAGCCTACCAAAAATAAATTGTTCATAATATATTAATTCAGAAATTAAATTATATCTCCCAAGTGAAAAACCTTCTTTAAATGTGGAATATTGATATTAAAAGGTTAGATGTGAAAGGACGCTATAGCAGCCACGCAAAATGGCTGTTATAAAGTTTTTTCACTGCCATACTTGTCAGCCATTAAATATATACATGTATTCATACATCTTTGTTATTCTCTCCAGAATTTAAAAAAATGGTTTTTACTCTGCTTATTATACGATTGTTAAGCTATCTCTCATTTAATCACATGGTTCGCTAGTCTAACAACCTATATGCACTGAGCACATTAACCTTCTCTATACTGGCTAGAAATCTGCATAACTAATCACCTTTGTCTTCTCCGGATTAGCTTATTTGCATTTTACTGTAACATTTGCCCAGAGCAGCAGTGTTGAGGCGAAAAAGATATCGAATGGTGAATTTGTCGATGACATAGTTCTGGTGACAAACACAGTGAAGGAGGCAGAGGATTTAATTCAGGAGGTGGAGACTGTGTCGATGAGTATGGGGCTTTGAATGAATGAGATTAAGATGAAGTATATGGTAGAGAATATTAAGAAGCCAGAGAAGATTATTAATGTAGGGGGGAAACCGCTAGAATTGGTTGACGACTTCCTGTATCTGGGACAAATTGGAAATACAGAAGATGATGTGGTAGAGAGGAAGAGCAAAGCGTTGGCAGCGTGCCACAGTTTGAGATAGGTTTGGAAGTCGGACCTTCGTAAAGACCTGAAGATCCGTCTCTTCGTTGCTGTAGTGGAGTCTGGGCTACTGTATGGGTCTGAGACTGGGGCACTGACCAAGAAACTTACTCAGACGGTGGATGGGCGATACACGAGAATGCTAAGGATCGCTCGGAACATTAATCAGTATACACTGAGGATGAAGAACTTTTTGTTTTGTTTTGATTCATATGATAGAAGAAGATATTAACTATAGTTAATATCTTTTTTTCTCTGTTTCTGGCTGGTAATCACTTTTTTTTGTGTTGCTTAGGTCCCAAATAAATAAAAAAAGTGCTATTAAACAGTTAAAAGTTGGGGTTTGTGAAAATTCTAAGCTTTTTACTAGAATTATTTTTATGCTGGATTTTACGTTGTATGTAAGTTTAATTTGCTTATATTAAATGATTTTTTTATATATGTTTCATTTTAAATTAAAATTATAAAATAAAGAATAATACCTAAAGAAAATTATAAAAGTGCAATAAAGTATAAAATTGTTAAAAAGTGGATTAAAGAGATTTATTGATACTGGATTTTTGCACCCTGAATAAAGGGTAAGTTGTGTTTTAAGCATTCGTCTCCAGGATGAAGCAGTGGAACTTGGTCAAGGAGGAAGTGCAGCTGACAAGTCAGAGAAGCCGAGACGAACCTTTCTCAGGCTTTTACACACTTAGGGATGGCCTCTGCTTCTGCCATGACGTACCTGGACTGTTTGACGTTATTGGAGTGCCGTTTGTGCCCAAGGAGTGGCGGATATTTATAGACAGCTCCACCACAAGTTTGAAGGCTGTCCTCCTCCACAATGGAAACAAATTCCCGACACTGCCCCTAGCTCATTCAGTCTGCCCGAAGGAAGATTACTACAGTGTGAATGTCCTCTTGGAAGCTCTGCAATACAACCAGTACAATTGGGAAATCATTGGCGACTTCAAGATGGTGGGTTTCCTGCTTGGACTCCAAAGAGGCTTTATCAAATTCCAATGCTTCGACTGCTTTTGAGACAGCAGAGCCACCTCTGACCACTGCAAAAGAAAGAACTGGGAACAGCTAACAGAATTTGTAGTTGGGACCTGGAACGTCATGTGGAGCCACTGGTTGATCCCAGGATTGTGCTCATGCCGCGACTGCACATTAAGTTGGGGTTGATGAAGCAGTTTGTGAAGGCTCTCGACCAAGAATCAGCCGCTTTTAAGTACCTTCTTGAGTTCTTCCCCAAGATAACTGAGGCCAAAATCAAAGGTGTAATTTGTGTTGGACCTCAGATAAAGAAGGTGTTTCATCATATCCAAGAAATCCAGTCATTTCTGACGTGTATAAGTTGCTTTATAAGTGTTATTTGTTTTTACTTGTTTGCTTTTGATAAGCTTGTGTAATAAAATAAATATATACTCTGTTGATTTAATTATATGAACTGATAAATTTTTTTAAATGTCTTTTTTCTTGAAAAATATGAAAATTTCGAAATATCAAACTCCTGACCACAAACACAAACTTCTGATTAAATAGTAGTATTTTTTTAAATAATAATGGGATATAACAAACCATGAAATGACACTTAGAACCGGGGACAAAACATATGTTACACGGTGTTATTTCCCTAATTACTACGTTTCATACTGTAATTTAAACTCCGGTCTACTGTACGTTCAATAAATGGATAATATATCTGTAATATTGATCCCATTTCAAAACTTCTTACTATAATTTAAACATCTCCCTATTTATTATATATATATATATACAATATCGGAGAAAGCTTTCTAGCGATACTCCGGCCAAATTCCAACTCACTCAACAAACATTATGAAATAAGTGATTATATTCCCAATTATGCGTTCGGGGTGCTAACTAAAAGTATTGCGTGGAAAATTGGCTGTATTATTTCATATGAGACATATCGAATATATCTCTTCCCAGACGGACGTCTCGTTTCATTATAGTATTCCTACAATTTGGGTTAAATTATATCAATTTATGTAGGAGCTTGTATACCATCACTAGATATATATTCAAGTGGGCTCCTATAATTCATCAGTGGGTGCCCCAATAATACTAATATTGATAATCTAACCAACATCAGTATTTAGCGATAATCATCATCAGTGCCTGAGGTATCTGTCAGGTTGCCAGTCCAGCAGTTCTAAAGAAATGCTCAAACTGATTCAAAAATGAGGAAGTAAATTACCGCCAAAAAAACAATACATGCGCATGACAATGAACTCTAAAAGGAATTCAGGTCACGTGCTAAGAACTAAATTGGAAATTGAAAAATATCTATGTATGTACAACATTTGATGAAACACACAGATATTTTCTCGGATAAAATAACAGAATGAGATATGAGGAACAATCAAAATTCATATATAAAAAATAAACAAAGAAATCCAAACCTTATACCGGGAAAATTTCAAATCTGCTGCACCATGAGTAAATAAATAAATACAATATCGGAGAAAGCTTTTTAGCGATACTCCAGCCAAATTCCAACTCACTCAACAAACATTAGGAAATAAGTGATTATATTCCCAATTATGCGTTCGGGGTGCTAACTAAAAGTATTGCGTGGAAAATTGGCTGTATTATTTCAAATGAGACATATCGAATATATCACCATATATATATATATATATATATATATATATATATATATAAATCTGTGTGTGTGTGTGTGTGTGTGTGTGTGTGTGTGTGTGTGTGTGTGTGTGTGTGTGTGTGTGTGTGTGTGTGTGTGTGTGTGTGTGCGTGCGTGTGTATGTATATATATATATATTACTTCAATCAAGATTTTAGCTTGTGAATTTTTAATTTCTAATTTTCAATCATAATTTCCACTGTGAAACCATATCTAAAGTTAAGTTTATATTCTCTTAACGGGTGATGGTTAATTCTATTGTCCAAGCATAATTTAGGGGTAGTATCGAGGCCTATTGAAACTCATACTCTACCACTACCACTAGGTGTCGGTCAACTGCCACTGGCAGGGCGACTAGCAGTAAACTATAACCATGTCATATTACAGACATGGTTGGGGTGTGAGGGGACCGGCCTAGGTGAGTTTCGTAGAGTTGTGGGATGGTGTATGGTCAATTTCCTTCGGACTTGTGCCTGCGCAAACCGGTGGGGGGGAATTGGGACACACAAGGGGTCGGCGGCAGGATTCAAGAACAGTGGCTTTGTCCGTTCCCTTGTCGATTCAATTTGGATTGCCTCGGGAACATAACCTCATTATGTAAGAAGCTGTCTGATGATGTCATGGCACTGGGTACACGGAAGCATGTGGCCAATGTCGTCATTGAAAGATGTATCACAACATTATCATTAAAGGACATCTGAAACTACTTCGCATTTTCTTATTCTCTCTCTCTCTCTCTCTCTCTCTCTCTCTCTCTCTCTCTCTCTCTCTCTCTCTCTCTCTCTCTCTCTCTCTCTTTATATATATATATATATATATATATATATATATATATATATATATATATTGTAAATACTTAGCATCATTAGGAAATACCTGTGTTGCAGCTGTCTCCCATATAACCTGCAAGACATCCAGTTGGACACCTTCCGGTTAGATTGTCACACTTACTGTCTTTGAAACAATGGCATGTCAATCGACAAAACTCACCATACTTTCCTGCTGGGCATTCTGAAAATATCAATATACATGACAATGTTGAAGATACCATTAATTAAATACAGTTATAAATGAGGTATCAATTATATACCATATCAATTATTATAAGATTAAAGTGGTGATAAAAGATTCAGTTGTTCTCAACCTCAACGATTTCGGGAAAGTATTACCAACAAATTACTGGGATAGCCATGGTAAATTGAATGAAATTTGTTGAAAGTGTTATAGCATGATTAATTCGGGAGATAATCAAAGATAAGTTGACGTTTGAATTTATGATAGGCAGGACTACAACTGGATAAATGGTGCTAAATGGAAACCATTCAATATGGGAGGCGGATTCTGCCAAGGATGCGCCTTTCAACTATCGTGTTCATTATTTACATGAAAATGATTGACATGGGCAGTCGGGCTAGAAGTTGTATTACGACAGGCAAGTGTAAAATCAGTCGGCTAGAATTTTTAGACGACTCGGTATTCCTTAATTCGGCAGAAGGTAATCACCGAATTGCACTCTGTAGGTTTGATATCGAGTTCTGCATGGCTAGAATGTAAATCAATGCTGCGAAAACTGAGATACTCGTCGTCTCAAGGAATATTGTGCCTTGCAATCTATATATGAATGGCGTTCCACTGAAACAGGTGGAGAAATTTATGTATCTCGGGGCAATATTCACAAGTGATGGAACGCATGGGGCTGAATTAAGTTCAAGAATTGCAGGAGCTGGTGCTGTAATGCGCCAGCTTCAGCTGTTGTTATTTAGAAGAAGGGATGTAGGTGAAGAATCCAAACTGGTTATCTTCAGTACGGTGTTCGTGTCAACACTTATTATGGTCATGAACCTGGGTAATGACGAAACGAACATGATCGTCAATACAAGCGTCAGCAATAGGGATCCTCCAAAGGGTATTTTGAGTAACGTTACTCAGTAGGGTGCGTAGCTTGGAGATCAGGTCTCCCTCCAGGGAGAGACGCTACTTCTCCGAATTGAGAGATTACAGATACGATACTATATCCCTGCGTTTAGAATGTCTCGGGGAAAATTCGCTAGAAAGTTTTTACGGGTAAACGCAACCGGAAGGAAGCCCAGAGACAGAGACCGCGCAAGATGATTGGATAACATCCATGAGTATATTTGGTCTAGATTGGGGATCCAGCCGGATTATTTGGAGACGGCTGCTTCTGACAAACCCACTGGAACGAATGGTTGAAGACTCTTCCCCCACCCACTACCATTTTAGCAAGAAGAAGAAGAAGAAGAAGAAGAGTGCCATTGATTCCCCCTTTATAGTACGACGACTGCTTGAGAGGTACTTAGCGAAGTGTAAGTTATTGTATCTAGATTTTGTAGACAGGGAGAACCCTTTAATAGGGTCCCATTCTCCGTAGTATGGTGGACACTTAGGAAGCTAGATGTAGATCAAAGGTTCTCAACGGGAGGCATATGCACTCCTGGGGGGCCGTTCGAGCTCCAGGGGGGGGGGGCATTTTGGAGCAAGGTGACTTTAGCGGGGCGTTTGAAGATTTTGAGGGGGGCTAGAGGGGCGCTATAGGGGCGCTGGAAGCTCCTTTAGTTTGGTAAGTTTAATAAGTCATATTTGTACGTCTCTTAGGCAGCCAGTCTGAATGCATTTGAATCAAGAAAACGACACTAAGTATTTCAAAACTGTACTGAGTACTTCAACTGAATCAGTAGGATGGTAAGGGACAAAACTTCAAACATGCAAGAAACTAGAGTTGAAAAGCTTAAAACTAATGGCATCAGAGGCAAAAGGGCTAAGCACGAAAGAAGACAAGATGGAGATACAATCAGGGAAATGGCTGTGTTCGATATGCCAGAAAATGGTGGGCAGGTTTTCTATAAGGTGCACAGAGTGAAATCGATGGACACACAAGAGATGTGGCGGATGTGGGTGGCGCTATGCTGTGTTAACGAAGACCCGATATATAGTGGAGTAAGTGACATATATATATATATATATATATATATATATATATATATATATATATATATATATATATATATGTATATATACCGACTACAACGGTTATTAACTCCATGTCAACTATTAATGTGCCCGCTCCTGTTAGGTTGGAGGATCAGGTGACAACATGACAGTATTAATGAAAATGAGAAAAATATTTGAGGACAGACAAGAAATCAAAGTATAAAATAAGTGAATAGAATAACAAATGAGTTATTATCTTACCATCTGCTAAAGTGTTCTGCCATGTTAATAATATAATAAATCCAGCAATAGAAATGGAGGACATTGCAAGCCCGGTTAAATTATAAATCGAAAGTGAGGAAAACTCCGAAGAATTTGTCTGAGTGGCGTTCCTCACGACGATGCTAACGGAATTATCGTTAGCGTTCAGTGTCTCGAGACGACGTGTGCACTCTTTGTGCTAAACATCAGTAGATTACTCATGTTCTATTTCACTATATAATTTGCTTGCATTTATTTTTACTTCAGTATTATATAAGACTAACCTTTTAATTGTAAAAGAGTAAATAAAAGAAAAAGAGAGCTTATATGTCTTAATCCGTACGGTGAGCAAATGGGCTCCAAAGAGCTGCCCCCCCCCCCACACACACAGCCCCGGCGGACAGAATGGAGAAGGCGTTTCCCCGGAGGATGGTGACGGAGATGTTCTGGAAGAGCCATTCCAACTCGAGAGGCACACACCGCCTAAGGTGGTGAATAGAGAGGTAGCCCTAGGGCCAAGGACACCAGAAGTTTCTTTTGTCGGAAGGCGACTAGTACTTGGTGAGTTTGACCTCCTCAGAGCGACGGGCAGCACTACCTGACAACCCAGACGAGGGTTTTGCCTCCGTGGAACGGGAAGATGGTCATACCGTCTGGCCTTTTGCCGTCCCCTCGGTCCAGCCCCACCGGCTCGAGTTGGGAAGGGAAGCCTGCAGCGTGCAAACCAGTCTTTATGAGTTCGTTGAGGACAGCATAGCATGGAAGGCGGCTGGAACTGTGGTGACAGGAAAGTGGTTGTAGGCCGAAAGTGTCCATGATGGATCCACAACGACATTTTTGTGGCTCGTAGATCCGGAGGGCAAGCTTAAGCAAACGCCGATACGCACGTTATCGTTTTCCACATGCGTGCCTGTGGTGAAAGGAGAGCCAGGCATGGAGCCAGGCACCACAGTGGGTTTTGGAGGCCGCGTGAAAACAAGCAAGGCGGTACTGGTCGAGCTGGCGCATAAGCATGTCTGAGGCCAGGCTGCACTGGATGGCATGCCAAATGCTTTGGGGGGACATAACTACATCAGGGGGAGAAGGAAGAAGGACGTCTACTGTGCTAAGTTCCAGCCGGTTCCACGTCTCAAAGGCGACGTCACGTTCCTTGATCATATAGGGATCCATTGTTTTGGAGAACCCTGTTGATGAGGACGTGGCATGAGGTTACCGATGAAAGAAACGCCGGCAAAGCCAGCGAGATCGGGGACCGGAGGCCAAGGCCACCCTATCTGACAAGTAAAGTGGCCTGTTGCCATCCAATATCAACAAACCTGACGTTGAATATCTCCTCGGCTGCCGCTCGGATACAAGTATCGAGGTCAGCGAGGAGAGATGCGTGGCTGTAGCACCGAGCGCTGCGAAGCGTGCAGAGGAGCTTAGGCATGGCGAAGCAGTTCCTCAACAGGAACAGAGCTGTTGAGAGTTGTTGGAGCCTGGATCTGATGGTGGAGCATATGGTCGGCGGGTGGATCTGCGACCCGAGGATGAGGACATCCTCTTTGGGAGTCACCTCTACCTGGTGGAGAATGGACCACACGTCCGAGACGGAGGCTGCAAAGCTCTCAGCATCATGGCTGACAGTCACCACATCCGACTTGGACGAGTTGACCTGGAGGCCGATTGAAGGTCATGGCAGACAGTCTCTCCGGCGTCTTCCAGGGTAGCATCATCCAGGTACCAAACGTTGAGAGGGACCGTGATACTACAGGCAATGTGGTTTATACCTAGCGCAAACAGGAGGGGGATCAAAAGGTCACCCTGTAGGCCTCCAGTGGCCGAAGGTAACCGTATCAGCAGCAAGGAGCATGCTCGGGTCTCCATATGACAGGTAGGCCAGCCGGTAGCCGGAGAGGGTTCGGCTGAGACAGTCATCGAGCAGATGGTCCCTCATGTCAAGCTTGATAATGAGGTGCCTGGAGTCCCTGGATGCCGATTCCAGTAGAAAACTGCCAGGTTGCATGTGCGCCCCCTCACAGCCACCGGACACGCCGACACTCAGATGCACCGGACTGAACTCCTCATCCAGTTCAGGTGTTATGAACCTGCAGATTACCTTAGCACCCAGCCTCCGGAAGAAATTACCCAGAGCAATGGGGCGTATACAACCCCCTTTCTTCTTGGGAGCAGTCAGGCAAGCCGAAAAAAATAGGCCTCGGGCGTGAGGATCCAGGACGCCTATTGGTGACACAATTGCACTCAGAAGGCGGTGGCCGGCCTCAGCGGAGAGTGGGGATAGCAACTCCTTGAGGTGGCTAGGTCGGAGACCATCAGCACCTACGCTACAGCTAGCTGGAAAGAGGCAGGTGGGGGTCGAGTGGAGGTAGGTCAACAGGTGGCTCAGGGAGCTTGTGTCACAGGACAGCCAGGAGCTCACCAGATATGGAGGCAACAGAAGAGAAGATCGAAGAGAAGGGGGTGCACGGAGGGGGCACACTAGAAAGTAGAAATAAATAAATGAATGAATGGAAGGGTTGTTGCGAGTGGTAATACCCAAACATTGTTATTGTCACTGATGCTGGAGTTGGCTTCCTCTTGTTAATGGTAGTGGTAGTGATTGCTGCTATGGTGTTGGTGTATACACATATATGTTGTTGTTGTTATTGTCACTTCTGCTATCGTATGTCTCCTCTTGTTAATGGCAATGGTAGTTGATACTGATTCCTATTTCGGCTGCCAGCCTGGCTGCTGGGGTTCGAATGGCTTTTTACAGCGAAGATGCGGGTGGTTGTTATTGTCTCTGTTGCTGTCGTTGCCTTTCTGTTGTTAATGCTAGTAATAATTGTTGGTGCTACCTATTTCGGCTGTCAAGCTGGCTATGAATCAGCTTCTTGATTTAGTATTATAAATTCATTTATTTATTGATACAGAATGGGAAGAGAAATAATCGTGGCATTTTCAGTTCTGTCGTGGCAGATGAAACCGAGGGGAAGAAAGAGAAGAGATGTATTTTCCTGACATGTCCCGAATAGATCCAAACGACTTAAATCTGGTAAAACTACAACACTTTATTATATATATATATATATATATATATATATATATATATATATATATATATATATATATATATATATATATATATATATATATATATATACATATATATATATATATAGAGAGAGAGATGGGGGAAGAACGAAGGACAACCACGGAGAGAAATATAAACTCTCCTCTCCATATTTATGTAAAAAGTATTAATTTTTCTTCCCCTTTTTATCATTCATATGAATATGCAACTTAACTGCATTATGCACATCCGCAGTTGAAAAAGCATTTAATGCTGAAATCGGTACCACTATTAAAAGCGAAAATACCCACTTTATAATTAAGTGTTTTGATATTATACTGAAAAAAAATCTCTCCACCAATTTCTACTGAATTCTTTTCTTTGTTACTATTTGTTTACACACACACACACACACACACACACACACACACACACACACACACACACACACACACACACACACACACACACACACACACACACACACACACGCACACACACACACACACAAATACACACACACACATATATATATATATATATTGTTATACTTTGGGAGGGTCATGTTGCCAATAAGAAACACACGCACCAGTTGCTTTCACTTCAATTTATTATAATAAACTTATAAATTTAGGAATTTATAAATTTCCGGTTGGTTAGTTGGTTCCACAATCAGATGGTTGTTTATACATTGTCAAAGTTCTTTCGTCACACATTCTGTGACCTCTTCAGTGAAGGAGAAGGGAGACTATGGACAGAGAAAATAAACAAGACGAACACACAGACACAGAAAATAGAGTAGATAATAACAATGAGCTAGAGGAAAGAGACAGGAGTAATAATGAGGGACATAGAAACAACCATGAGGCTGTTGGTGGAAATAGAAATAGAAACAACACAACTAACAATAACAATAGCACTAGTACACATAAAGCAGCAGCCTGGAACTCTACTTTTTATAATCCCTCCGATAAGTCGTTCGACCGGCGACGAGTCCACGCCACGACTTTAGCTTTTAATAAACGCACGCAATTGCCGTCGCAGGTCGATGAACAAACAGAAGTATAGCTAGATCTAAACTTAGAAATATTATAGAACAGTATAGCCTCCCTAGAGTGTATGGTATATATGGTATGGAAGTCGTAGGGGCGGTATATCGACGGACGGCGTTTCAAGGGCATTTTTTTAATACTTGGCGGCTCCCATCTTCTCCCCAGGCCTGAATACAGTAGCTTCCTTACAGAAAAGGATAGAGAGTGAGAGAATGGGAAGTGAGAAATAGATATAGAGGAGGGATTGACCGCAGTACTTTACTGGTACATTTTTTATTGACCTTGAATAGATGAAAGGCATAGTTGACCTCGGCGGGATTGGAACTCAGAGAGCAGAGACCCGAAATGAATATTATAAAGAATTCTATCCGACGTTCTGACGACTTTGCCAATTCACCACCAATCCTTGGAGTGTAAGAGGCATAAAAGTTGGCATAATTGAAGGGTGGTTGTTTGGCTGTATCGGTAGAGCGTCGGACACCATGCTCTGCAGCATAAAGTTACGGTCCTTCATTATCTGAGTTCAAATCCCACCGAGGTAAACGTTGCCTTTCATCCTTACGGGGTCGATAGAAATAAAGTACCAGTCAAGCACTGGTTCGATTTAATCGACTTTTCCCTCCCCAAAAATTGCTGGCCTTGTCTCCTATATAAAAAACCATATATGGCCTAAGTGGTCATAACAAATGGACGTATAGTTAAAACGTTCGCTTTGCAACCATTAAGTCGTTGTTTCAATACCACCCACGTAGCAATTTAAGCAAATATCAGTGAACATAGCCTCGTGTGAACCCATGCCTTGTGAGTAAAAATGGGGAGTTGGAAATGGTTAGGAAACTCATGAAGGTGATTTGTACCTATGATACCTGTAAATCAAAGAACCAGTCTTGTCCCACACTGAATCACGCTGAATCTCCCTGAGAATTAAGAATATTTTACATATGTCTGTAGGATGTTCAACTACTTTATATTCAATGAGAATCCTCTCCTCCTCCTCAACACACTTATTCCTGAGAGGGTCGTGGAGGCAGAGTTCTCAAACACTCCTTCCAGTGGGTCGTGTCAGAAGCAACTCTCTCCAACTGATCCGACTGCATCCCCAAGCGTGTCCAGCCAATCTTCTGGAAGAATGATTCCATTAAATATAAATATTAAGAAGAGAGGAAGTTATTTGGTCTCGTGTATTCTCTAGATCAACTTTTTCAGCGCTTCTCCCAGACCATCCTCCGCGGAAATGCCTTCTCTGTTCTGTCAGCCGGGGCCACGGGGCGGCCAGCGCCTGGGCCCCCATTTGTTCACAATAATGAGAGATGGGAAGATCGGGATATATGAAGACAGAGACAGCGGAAGAAGTTTGGTCCTTTTCTGTTCGGACATGGTGTATATATGTGTATATAAGAGAGAATGACTCTTTCCCCACTATCAGCATCTTTGTTAAACCTTAAGCATTTGCATTTCTCTATATTTACTATTGTATTGTCGCAATAAAGGCTTTACCTCACATGATTATCTCACATAATATCGAATCTATGAGATTTTGATATTATCTATTTTGAGAACAATACCTTAACAGCCTCCGTCTCGGACGTGCGGTCCATTCTCCACCAGGTACAGGTGACCCCCAAAGAGGATGTCCTCATCCTCGGGTCACCGAACCACCCGCCGGCCATCAACTCCACCATCAGGTCCAGGCTCCAGCAACTCAAGACCCTCACGAGCCGACTGGGCTTGATTGACGGCCACCCAGCCCTCTTCCTATTAAGGAACTGCTTCTCCATTCCGAAGCTCCTCTATACCCTTCGCAATGCTCCGTGTTACAGCCACGAATCTCTCCTCGCTGACCTCGATACTTGTATCCGAGCGGCAGGTTTGATGACATTGGATGGCAATAGACCATTTTACCTATTAGATATGGTGGCCTTAACCTCCGATATCAGTGGCCGGTTATGGCCGGTTTGAACAGAAAGAAGTGAGAGAATTCTAGCCGGATATGGCATGTTTAAACGCTAAAGGGTTAAGTTACAGTGAGTCATGACTTTTAAATGTATCTCTAATTTAGGCACAAGACCTGCATATTTAGGGAAGAAGAAAGTTAATGAAATAAACAGCAGTTGTTTACCGAATCCGAATGAAGGAGAGAAATGTAACGTTGATTAAATAAACCCATACCTGGTACCTAATTTTCTCGACTCCAGTAGGAAGAAGGAAAGTTTACCTTAAGATCTGACTGTAAAGGGCCAGAATAATCCCGCAATGGCATCTTATACGGTGCTTTACTAATTCTACCAATCACTATCCCTCGATATCTCTATAATATTGATACCAATATATTGTAGTTAAAAGGTGTACCGTATATGTTGGTATGGAAGGTGGATAGCTGTATAAATAACCCTAATTTTTGTACTTAAAAGTTAGAATTTTGATTATACTCGCTACATAAATATATATATATATATAGGGAAAGAGTAAAGAATTACATGGTTGGCTGTACAAAAAGGGTTTTATTTACAGTATTAACAACCTCTAACTGGATTACCTTAAATGGTAACTTATTATCCTATATATATATATATATATATATATATATATATATATATATATATATATATATATATATATATATATATATATATATATATATATATATATATATATATACATATATATATATATATATAAATATATATGTATTATATATCTATATATATATATACATATATATATATAGATATATACGTATATATATATATATATATATATATATATATTAATATATATATATATATATATATATATATATATATATATATATATATATATATATATATATATATATATATATATATATATATATATAGCAGAGAAAATAATTCACAACAATATGGTATATTTAAAGGGCTTGAATTACCATATTTCTCGGCGCCGGAGACGCTTCGTCCTCGAGTACGCACCCTAATTTTGACAACCAAAAATTTGAATAATAAATAATAAGCAGCCTTCGGCCTACAGGACGCATGGTAAATTTTTGAGACTTATTTTGGGAAAAAAAGTACCGTCTTCGACGCCGGGAAATATGGTATATCCTTTTTGTTCAAAATTAAGACTAAAACAAAATAATGTCTATACTTTTGCCATATATTTCATATTTCTGAGTTATGACCAATTTTCCAAACGAAAAGGAAATTTGTTAGTTCACCAACAACAACACACCATTTGCTAAGACCACAATCAACATCACATCTCATTTTCTATGTCCATAGAATATTTAACCTTGGAATTGTTTAACTTTTTCGCCATCAACATTATCATTATTATCGGCATCATCATTATCATCATTATCATCATTATCGGATTCATCATTATCGGATTCATCTTTATCCTCATCATCATTATCGTCATCAGCATCAACATTATTGCCATCATTAACAATGCCGTCGTCTTCATTATTATCATCGTGATGACTGTAATCTTTGTTTAACCTCATCCTAAACAACAACAGAAAAGGAATACAATTAGTAAACCACAACTCCAGTAAATTATACAGTTATTAAACAGGAAATTATCTCCAGATGGGTTTGAGATGGACTAATGTAGTAGTGAAAAGCTATAATAGTATATTACATTTGGTTTCTTCATAATTAGGATATTATTTAATTTCCGAAAGGTTTTGGTTAGCAGAGGCGGTAGCGAGCTTTTCTTAATGACATGTTGTGACCTTGATATATTTACATCTAGCTCGCCCTAAAATATGTCCTTGAATTGTGCTCAAATTATCTGTTTATCCTGCGTTAGTTTTAAACAATTACATCCCCATTGGAATTGTTTGGTCTTCGGCCAAATCGATGATTTTTATTATACAATACAATATGCTATCTGTCTAAACCAAAAGGTTCTCAACAGGGGGCATATGAACTCTCGGGGGCGTTTCGGAGCAAGGGGTCATTAGGGAGCAAGGGCCGTTAGGTAGGAGTTTGAAGCTTTGGGGGCGCTGGAAGTCTCTTTACTTTGGAACATTTATAAGCCATATTTGTACGTCTCTGAGACAACCAGTGTGGACGCATTTGAATGAAGAAAACGAAGAAAATAAATAAAAGAAGCTTGTCAACGAATTCCTTAGAGAGATAAAAGAAAAAACGAAAGAAATCAAAGAAAATGAAACTAAGGGCTACTCAACTATGACAACAGTTACAAGAACAACATGAACAGAAATGACAGGAAAATGTAGCAATGGTGATGAAAGGTGTGGGTAAATACTTATACATACATACGAACATACACACGCATGTATACAGATACAGGCCGGCGTTGGTGTTTGATGAGGAGGAAAAACTGTTGTAGTTAATCTCCCTATGTAATAAAATCTGGAGTCAAAATGTTCTCCTTATCCCAAAAAATATAAATCAACTCACATATACACACACTTAAACATAAATGCATGCATATATACAAATCTATAAATCTATAGTTATACACATACGTAAATGTATGTACATATGTATGTAGTTTTATATATATATATATATATATATATAGGAACCAGTAAGACCCCGACAGCTGAGCTCAAGCCGTTTCGACGGCTAATTCTGGACTCAATTAGCCGGTCCAGAATTAGCCGTCGAAACGGCTTGAGCTCAGCTGTCGGGGTCTTACTGGTTCCTATTACCCACTCTACTACCTCAAGTATTGAGTACTTTGGTGCGTTATGGTCCACCTGGTTCCTTACCACATTTCCTTCGTTATATATATATATATATATATATATATATATATATATATATATATATAAAGTATATATGCCTACACGCAAAATACATATAGGGACACATGTATTATCCAACCATTTGCCAATGTGGTTCTATGGCAGGTTAATAAATTAACGAGCCAGAACATATATATTCAAGGTTTAGCAAATAAGAAATAGTTTTAAAATAAATTTTAAAAAATTCACTGTACCTGCTGTAGTTACCTTTACCGTACGGTTTAAAGTCTCAAAGTTACATGGATAGTCCTTACGGACATCCATTGAAAAGAAAAACTCTCGTCAGAAGGTTCTTTTCACTTGGAGAATATAAAATTCCCGAGTTCAAATTACGAACTGGCGCTATTCAAAATTGTTCCCGAGATGAGAATGAATGATGTGGAAGCAATTCTGTCCAGTGCCGTGTGCAAAGATAGAAGGCAGAGGCAGAAAGGTCAAACCACTGCCACTAAAAATAGCAGCAATCAAAACGACCAAAATGTTATCTCGACCAGGGGAGATTAATAATAATAAAGTATATATCCCTACATGCAAAATACATATAGGGACACATGTATTATGCTGTCGAGATAACATTTTGGTGGTTTGGGATGCTGCTGTATATATATATATATAGATATATATATATATAAATTTATATATATATATATATAGGAAAATGTTTAACCCCAACGGCAGAGCTCAAGCCGTTTCGACGGCTATTTTTGGAGTCCAGAAATAGCCGTCGAAACGGTTTGAGCTCTGCCGTCGGGGTTAAACATTTTCCTATTACCCACTCTACTACCCTAAGTTCTGAGTACTCTGGTGCGTTATGTTCCATCTGGTTCCGTACCACACCTCCTTCGTTATATATATATATATATACATATGTGTGTGTGTGTTTGTGTGTGTGCATATATATATATACGTGTGTGTGTGTGTATCTATATATGTATATATATATATATATATATATATATATATATATATATATATATACATATATATATAAGGGTTACAGGTATTGCTTGCTCACTGTCATCAAGCATCTCAATTTATTCGTTGCAACTAAGTTTGTGATCGAAGCACTTTATTTTGTAAGGTACTAGTTTTCCCTTGAGTTTGTGATTCCAGAGAAAGGTAAGAAATCCTTCACATTTTGTATCTTTTATGTTTTGACTTTACAGTTTGAATTGTAGAATTGTCTATCCACTCAAATATGGCAACAGCTAAAAGTGAAATAAAGAAATAAAAATTAAAAAAAAGATTATTCGACTGAAATCAAGTCTTTGAGAACATTCACGTCTATTTTTCAAAATTATATAATTTGAAATAATTTGCTTTTGTTTTCGACTGAAACTTTTGTATTTAATTCGTACGAGTATTTTTAAAGGATTTTTTTAAAAGATTCTAGCATATTAGACTCAATTATAAACTGTTTCAATAAGTATGCCTATGATTCGTGACATTTTGTACTTGTAACGGTATAAAAAATAAACTTAATATTGCTTGGGCTATAGAAAATGTAATTAGCTAATCAAAATATTTCTAGTCAAAACAATAAAATACTAATATGAAATATATAGGAAATTCACAATATTGAGAACATGATGTAATACTTTACAGTTTCCAACTTTATGCCTGATGTATCTCTATTAAAATAACATCAAGGCAAAGCTTGTTTTAGCCCATCAAACACAATTACTATGTTTGTATGAAAAAGAAATTTGTTAAATGTCCTGGTCAAATTATGAGGCAATAATTAGTCAAACGACTGCAATTAGTACATTTAATATTATACGTGGTCATTAATATTCACCGAACAACCTAACTGGGAAAATAAGTTTTCATATTGAAAACTCATCGCTGAAACATACGGAGGTCAATTACACAATATACAATTATAAAAGAAAAATACAATTTTATTGATTCTAAATCTAAACATCAGACAGATTGAAATTCACCAATTACTGCTAACAATTGTATTGATACAATAAATCACATACCTGTAAATGAATAATGTAGACGCAGCTACAATTACCAGAAAAGGTAACACCGTAACTAACAGGACATAAGTGGCATCTGGTGGTTGTGCCTGTATTTCTGTTCAAAGGTAAAATATTATATATATATATATATATATATATATATATATATATATATATATATGTGTGTGTGTGTGTAGTTCGGAATAACAGAGAGCAAAAAAGAAAAAAAAGACAATCGTAGGAATATATATATACATACATACAGAAAAGGAACAGCCATGGGCACCAAAGTAGCCCCAACATATGCAACACTCGTCTTGGGTCACCTAGAGGTGAAATTATATTCCCAGCTGCAAGAAGCTTTCAGTCACGACTTTGCCACCTACATTAATAACAACTGGAAATGTTACCTAGACGACTGCTTCATCTTCTTTAATAGAAGCCAAGGAGACCTACAAAGACTCCATTCCATCATAAACAGGCTTCATGAAGCAAGACAATTTACCATGGATTGAAACAAAAAGGAACGACCGTTTTGGGATATCACTATCATTAAAGAAGGGGAAAGTATTAAAAAAGACCTATTTTACAAACGAACAGACACACACAAGTACTTGAATTTCCGGTCAGCACACAACTCACATACCAAAAGGAACATTCCCTTTAATATGACAAAGCCCAGTGACAAAACTGAGAAAAAAAACCAACAAAATAAAAGGGAAATAGCAGTTATCCCTTTTATCGTCACTTACAATCCATGGAACTTCAACATCATGAAAGACGCTAAACAATATCTCCCGATTCTCAAGCAGTCCTCCAAAATGAAAGCACTCATAAAAGACTCACAAATAATATATAGTAGACGCCAAGCACCTAACTTTAAAAATACCGTTTATTAAGGCGAAATTTACGTCTGACAATGAATCAATGCAAGTTAAGAAATGCGGGAACCCTTGATACGGAACTTGTTCATTATTGAAGTGAGAGGACAAATCTCCTTTTGAATCAATGACGTTTTCAAATTTAAGGCAAGCGTGAATTGCAAAACAAAAACCTTAATTTATCGTGTGACCTACCCACAACTTGAAGAATACTACTTTTGAGAACGGGTCTACATGACAGGGTTCGTGTCCATAAAAAATAAATTAGAGATCCCTCTGTCAGAAACACCACATGCAGATAAAACTTCGTATCATGCGGGAAGGGAAAATTCACAATTTTTCCCTTCTTTAACGTCTGACAACGAATATTTCCGGAAATATAAAGAATTCTATCAAAATGCACTACGCCGTGTGAATACGGGTTTGTGTCTTATGACTAGTACTAAATAAATTGCATACCTCGTATTAACATGTGTGCATGTACACCTATCCTATGCGTCTACAGACGGTCTTCCTAACGTATGGTCTTATGTTAACCGTCTAAGATATTACACCTCTAACTTGCTTGGTATGGTAACATCTCGGAGAGGCTTGCGTTTATATATGATATGATATAATTGAACTTAAGCATGTTTAAGTCTATTATATCAACTTAAGTGTTCACTACATCTTTCAACAGCTGCAATTCCCACTCATAATAGTAAAAGTATCACTATTCTAAACCATTAGTAATGCAATTTGCTATGCTAACGTAGTAACACCGGACATAAATTTAACAGATCACTTAAGGGTAGCTATATTTGAATTCATTAATCCCATACTGTTATAATAACAACTGCTATTCCTACCATGGTGAAAATGATTTCAACTTCAGATTTTCGTTTATCTCTGAGTAACAATAATTGTTTCTACTTTTGGCACAAGGCCAGCAATTATCCAGAGCATTACTGGTACTTTATTTTATCGACCCCGTAAGGATGAAAGGCAAAGTTAACCTCGGCGGGATTTGAACTCAGAATGGCAAGGGCCGTAACTCTATACGTCAAAGCATGGCATCCGACCCTCTACCGATACTGACAATCCACCGCCTGAGTAACAATAATGAGCCTTCTTTTGCAGAAGTCTTCATGCTTAGTTTAATGATTTCAAATTCTAGAGTGCGATCTTTGATTATCGCATGACAAAAGTTTCTCTCAATCAGTCTTTTAAAACATGATACAGCTGCTATACAAATATATGCCTATAAGTTTTATGGCTATAAGTCTCAAGCCTGAAAATAATATTTCACTATATTTCCCATTTATCTACTTCCATTGTTTCTCTTGAATCTCCCTCGGCTTGCTTATAATCTTGCTACTTGTGAAGAAATAATTTATATTCACACTTCCGAATAAATGCATTTCAATATTAATACTCTGCGAATAATTATTAATTGTAACAGATTGATTCATTGTTTAAGCGTAAATACACGTCTCTCATTTGTACAGAAATAATTGTGGGCGGTCGACCGAGATAGAAGCTGCTGAATGTTCGGTCGTCCTCATGTCTCTGATTTTCAGCCCCATGGATTTTGTCTAATATATTCCTTTGTTATATTCTGAATACCTGATGATGTCACCGGATTCATACTGAACCCGGTCATTGAAATGATCATAGTATAATAAACCTTTCAAGGAATTACCCCAGTCCAGCCTCCTGTTATTCTATAATAATTAACTCCGTACTCGCACCACCAACTACACAAACGAAGACGGTTCAGTTGCATTACGTTGAGTGCTCTCCATAATATTACATCGAGGTGGACCATACGGAATATATATATATATATATATATATATATATATATATATATATATATATATATATATATATATATATATATATATATATATATATATATATATATATTTATTTATTTAGGTTTGTTGGTTCACCACTGCATAGAACTGGTCATTCCGTATGGTCAACCTCGTTATAATATTATGGAGAGTACTCGACGTAATGCTACTCAACCGTCTTCGTTTGTTGTGCGAGTACGGACACACACACATACACACGCAAACACACACACACACACACACATATATATATATATATATATATATATATATATATAGAAAGATTTGAATGGATACAGTTTAGTTGAAAGGAATTTATTGACACGTGTTTCTATAACAGTTACATAACCTAAAACAACTATCTACAAACTTTTAGTTATGCAGACATTCAATATTTCAATGTTATTATTTACTGTCATTTCATCAGAATAATATTACTGAGGACCTATTTAGTTTTTATAGAGAATATTAGGAGGGAGGGGTGAAGTTGTTAGAAGAATAGTTGAAGGAGTGGTTTTTCGATAGCAGTGAGAATTCTTGGTGGCAGTGAGTAATTAGATTACCATCTGTTGTTTTGACATTTTTTATAGAATATATTATTGGTTATTTTTCTAAATCTATAGAAGGATTAGAGATAGTGAAGATATGCGTGGTTGGTTTTGTGTTTGCACTTAATTAACATTCAGACTTAAATTTTTCTTTCAAGTGTACGTATCCTTTCACCCACGCATTCACACACAAATATATTTGCACACCTCTACAAAATACATATACACACAATTCACATATTCATACTTACATACATATACACATGCATACACATATATACACACATGTATTTATGTACATACATACGCGCTCATGTGTATACATTTTCATACTCAACGTATCTTTATATACACACGTATAGACACACACATATATACATACATACTCTAGTCCATGTGTACACACATACACATACATACACATCCATATACACATATATACATACACATATATACATACATATATATATATATATGCATATATATATATATATATATATATATATATATATATATATATATATATATATATATACATATATACACATACACACACATACACACATATACATATATATATATATATAAGCACTTTAATACATGAATACACTTACATCTAACTATACACATCAAACATATATATATATTTACTTATTTATATACATTTTCACATATATACACATACTTATGGACGTTTTTAGACACATTCATTATCGCATATTTGTACCTATTCTCATCAGCATATCTTTTCATTATTAGTATGTTCTATTTTTCTCCGGATTACTTTTGGAACTACAACTGGAACCGTCGAGCAAACTCTACGTGAGCTGATAATCTACTGTGTGTAATATTTATATTACAACACAACGGAAAATACTGTATATATATATATATATATATATATATATATATATATATATATATATATGTCACTGAAATATATATAGCAGTAATAAACGAAGCTAAATTTTTATCATTTGACTTTTATTTAACTTTATTTTACACTACTCCGGAGTAACCAAACCAACCTGCGCACTTCGTCGAGTGCTCCAGCCTGCATACTGTGGTGTTGGTATACAACCAACATAAACTCAAAATCTATCTATCTATATATATATCTATCTATATATATATATATATATATATATATATATATATATATATATATATATAAATATATATATATATATATATATATATATATATATATATATATATATATATATATATATATATATATATATATATATATATATATATATATAAATATATATATATATATATTTCGTTTCTGAATTTGTTTAGCAAGATTATTTATCTGAAAACGTGTGTTGAAACCGATATTGTTTTGCTTTGGGAGGGTCATGTTACCAATAAGGAACACACGCACCAATGCATTCACTCCAATTTATTATAAATAAAATTTATAAATTTAAGAATTTATATATTTCCGGTTGGTTGGTTGACTCCACAACCGAGCGGTTGTTCGTATATTGTCAAAGTTCTTTCGTCACACATTCTATGACCTCTTTAGTGACTGGGGATTCTTTTCTTTATTTTTGTGCCTCTCCTTTGTTCTGTCCTACGCCATCTTATTGGCAAAATGACCATCCCAAAGAATAACAATATATACATATATATATATATATATGCAAAAGTTCTATTTAAAGTTGTTGGGATACAACAAGTAAATATTTTTATAACTGATATAAAGCACTCGTCTTGGGAAAACTTAGCAAAAATATTCTAGACAGGGTAATACAACAAATTATAAACTTACCTAATTTATCTAACTTAAAATTATGGAAAGGGACTAGTGAGGTTATTGATTGGTTTAAAGAAATTAAATATAACTATAATAATAAGTTTATTCAGCTGGATATTGCTAACTACTATTCATCTATCCCTCCTAATCTACTGAATAAGGCACTAAATTACGCATTTAAACATACTGACCTAACTAGCAATGAAATCACATTATATTATCGGCAAGGAAAATATTGATAGAATTTAATAACCAACTCTGGACTAGGGCAGATAGAAATAATAATTTCGACATAACTATGGGATCATCAGACTCAGCTCAGGTAACGGACCTGTGTCAGTGTTGAACAAAAGGTCGACGATGGTTGCCGAGCACTGTGCGGCGTAATTCGGGCTGTTTGTTTACAAACGAACCGAACATTATAATAAATGTTCGGTAAACCCATGCGTATATATATACATATATGAGTGCATGTATGTATATATACATACTACTGTGCCTCTTTACACATATATGTATGTACGTATACATACTTATATTTAAGTATCAGCCGTACTAAGAGTGAGAAATGACATTTGGTTTCATTCTTTTCCATATATATATATATATATCAAAAAAGAGAAATAGGACGAAGGTAAACAGTTACAAAGGATTTAATCCAAGTATTAACAATTATTTCATCAGAATTTCAGTCCATTATTGCTACACTATGTGATAATAGGCAATCAAGAAAGATACTGTGACATCCGAATTTTCAAAATACAAAGTTGGAATGCATTCCAACTTTGTATTTTGAAAATTCGGATGTCACAGTATCTTTCTTGATTGCCTATTATCACATAGTGTAGCAATAATGGACTGAAATTCTGATGAAATAATTGTTAATACTTGGATTAAATCCTTTGTAACTGTTTACCTTCGTCCTATTTCTCTTTTTTGATTACACTCCTCGTTTGTTCGTGTTTCCACTACAGAATCCCTACCAACCTGTCGAGTCACCTTAACGTATGTTGATAACTTTCCTGACAACTTGTTCTACCAAGCTTTGGAATACTCCTAATTACTGAATATATATATATATGTATATATTATGAAGTATGTCCATAGAATCATTTGATAATATATATACACCATTTCCTATCCCAATTAGCATAATCAACCACACAAAAAACCAATTAAACCAGGCTATAAGATTAAAAGGCACCTATGAAGAAATAGTAGATAAATAAAGGACAGCCATCTATTCGCGATCAACCGCTATAGAATATTTACCCAACATTTCAATAGCACGTGGAAATCGATTAAATATACCGTCAACCATACACAATTAGGTATGAAATTAAAGTTAGAAGAAAAAATGCGTATACACATACCAGGATTAAGTTTCTACCCTTAGCGTTTCGTTGGCTTTCGGAAATATCCTATCAAGGGTAAATTCTCGAGCTTCGAACTCATCAGGAAACACACTCATTTGGACAAAGAATTTTCTTTTAGTGACCCCAGCCAGAAACGAATTCAAAATGGCTAAGAATTGTGACGTGGCAGTGGTCAAGTCAGAAATAATGTGATTGTTGGGTTACGGCGAGTGGGCTGGTTGCTAGAAAGCGCAGTCCAATATTGCCCAAATTGCATCTCAACCTTATAGGAGATTATCAAATATAAAGATTTACATATACACAAACTAGACAAAGTCATCAGAGTAATATGCTATAAAGTATGTCCATAGAATCATTTGATAATATATATACACCATTTCCTGTCCCAATTAGCATAATCAACAACACATAAAAACAATTAAACCGGGCTATAAGATTAAAAGGCACATATGAAGAAATAGTAGATAAATAAACGACAGCAATTTATTCGCGATCAACCGCTATAGAACATTTACCCAACATTTCAATAGCATGTGGAAATCGTTTAAATATACCGTCAACTATACACAATTAGGTATAAAATTAGAGTTAGAAGAAAAAATGCATATACACATACCAGGATTATGTTTCTACCCTTAGGGTTTCGTCGCTTTCGGAAATATCCTACCAAGGATAAATTCTCGAGCTTCGAACTCAACAGGAGACAAACTCATTTGGACAAAGAATTTTCTTAAGTGATCCCAGCCAGAAACGAATTCAAAATGGCTAAGAACTGTGACGTTGCAGTTTGTGTATATATATCTATATACATATATATATATGTATATAAATGTACTCTGAGTTTATCGAATATTAATAATAATATTCGATTCGCTTGCAAGTATGCAAACAAGCCTCAATTACACACACACACACACACACACACACACACACACACACACACACACACACACACACACACACACACACACACGCGTATATATATATATATATATATATAAGTATGCATATGAATGTAATCTGAGTTTGTCGAATATTAATAGTAACAATCGATTAGTTTGCAATTATGCAAACAAGCCTCAATTTCATAGCCATATCATTAGAATGAACACTTCATTCTTGCTCTCTCTCTCTCGCTATATATATATATATATATATATATATATATATATATATATATATATATATATATATATATATATATATATATATATATATATATATATATATATATATTTGTGTATATATCTATATGATTTTTAATGCGATGAAATACCAATGATCGTTGGCAAATCACTGATGAGGGACTCATTTTATAACATGTAATCCATGTGCAACCATGCAGTATTCTTCTCCCCATATTTCTTATATATATATGTCGGACTGTTTTTATCATATGTAGGACTATTTTTATCATATGTAACCCATGTGCAAACACGCAGTGTTCTTTCTTCTCATGTTTTTTATATATATTTTCCCCAACTGTGTTTGTCTGTTTTTCTCTAACTGCTTCCCTGATAGCTCTGTTTCTCTCAACCTCTTTTGCCCCCTCTGTCAGTTACACTGTCTCTCGACTGGCCTCTTCCTCGAACTTCCACTCACTCACTCTCTGCTTCTCCCCTTCTCACTTCCTCCCGTTTGGCCTGTAGTGGGGGTCTTTTCTGCTCACACCTCACTCGCGTCGGACGGTCTGTAGTCTCTCGCCCATGAAATCCACACAGCTAAAGCTGATCGGACTCCCGTGTGCTTGTTTTTTCCTATCTTTGCGTTGCTCTCCTTCTATGTTTGTTTACTGTCTCGCTCGCTTTACGCGATTTACTTGTCCCATTAGCTTTATTTAGCTATTGCTCGCACTAACTGGAGGTATATGATTTTTAAAGTGATGAAATACCAATGAAGGTTGGAAAATCACCGATGAAGGACTATTTTTATCATATGTAACCAATGTGCAACCACGCAGTATTCTTTCTTCTCCTGTTTTATATATATATAAATATATATATATATATATATATATATATATATATATATATATATATATATATATATATTATGTATTTATATATATACATACATATATATATCAAATGTATATATTGAGTTAGAAACCCAAAATTGTCTCTTACAATAAAATAACGCTAGGAAAGAGATTTTTCCGAGCCGTACATTATAACTGAATATAAAAGAAAAAAAAAACGAACAGAGACATATACATATATGTGTTCAAATAGCACTGGACCAGATTCGCTAAGGTGAAAAGAATACTAACTATAGACAATAGAGTATGCCAGACTCAATTTAAGAATAAATCAAGAAGGTAAATACGAACCGGAATTGTGGTAACTTCCAATCACGCGGACAGCTTTGATAATGATGTTTCGCAATATTAATTGTGAAGAGCAATACCAATTCTTGCTCATCAGCGGGTGAAGAATTATTAGTATCCGAGTCACTTCTACTTTTTTTAAAAACGGAATAGTGTGCGTATATATAATAAACGCCCATGGTATCCGAACTTTGCGTGTATCGCAAACTTACAACACTAAAAATAGCAGCAGGGTTTATTCGACATTTGAATTAGCTAAACAAAATAACGGAGCCGAGTATATCAAAGGTATATATATAGTTAGAAACTCCATTGCGATCTGTACACATATATGTATAATGTCTGTGTTCGTTTTTCTTTTATATTCAGTTATAATTATATATATATATATATATATACATTTAGAACTATTGGAACTATTTCATTCAAAAGTCGTTTCCTGTTGATTTCTTTGAATGAAACTATTCTAGTCCCGTAGAAGCGATTTCTATATTAAACATCATATTTCCACAAACACACGGAAGCACATGCACACACACACACAATCTCAAGCATACATATACATACGTGTGTGTGTGTGTGTGTGTGTGTGTGTGTGTGTGTAGTAAATACTTAACACGTATATCATATACTTTCTTGGCAATTGTCACCAGTATGACCTGCAATACATCCATCTGAACAACTTCCATTTCGATGGTCACAGTTTTTGTTGTTGATACAAAGGCATGTCCCTTTACAATTAACACCAAACCTTCCTATTCGGCATTCTGAAATATATATAAGATTTCTATATTAAACATCATATTTACACACACACACATGCACATACACACCTGCAAGCACACACTTGCACCCAGCACACACCCACAGACACGAGAGAGAGTGAAAGATAGAGAGAAAGAGATAGTGGTTGTAAGAGAGTAGATTGAAAGAGGGACATAGAGAGAGGGACAATGAGAGAGGGAGAGGTGACAGCGACGGATAATGGAGCTGCAGGCTTTGTTGTGTATATATTTGTATATATAAATTTTCTCTTATATCCCTAACACTACTATGGACCAAAATATAAAACCTACCAAAAAACTACAAACTCCAAAAAATACCATTGAAACAAATACCTAAAGTGGTTATTCCCATTACACCAAACAACCGAAAAACCACAACAACTATTACTACACAATCTATGACCAACGTTATCAACCCACATATGAATTCCAAGCACTCAAAATCTCATATTCTATCCAATAATAACACCAAATGTAACCACGATAATTCAGCAAATTCCACAAATAAGGATACTAAACATAGGAATTATTCGAGAACACAACACAATAATATAAGTGGTATAAGAACTTAACTAAAAACCGCAAAAGAAACATAATATGGTACAACGCACCCTTCAACCTGCAAACTATTGGACAAATCCCCCAAAAATTCTTTGAAATTCTACATAAACATTTTCCACCAAACCACAGATACCACCAAATATTTAACAAATATACTGTTAAATTCTCATACTCTACATCAAACAATCTCCAGCAAAATATAATCAACTACAACATTTATAAACTTAAAAATAATATGACTACACCACCACAACATAATTTAAATAGGACTGCACCTTTTAAAAAGGCAAATAATACAATCCTTCAACCTAGAAAACACAACCACCCAAATATCCCACACAAATGTAACAGAACACAAAATCACAATACAACCCTAGCACCAAACCACCCACAAAGCAACCTTCATTCTCCTGCTATCAATAATTACAATAGGAATAGTTCAAGGATTAATGAGAAAAGTATAAGCACCCCCAACAACCATGTTACGTATGACTGTAATTGCAGAAATAGAAGCATTTGCCCCTTAAATGGAAGCTGTTTGATTAATAATGTAATATATAAATGCACTGTGTCAACAAAACATACATAGGATCTACATCAAACACATTTAAGAAAAGATTTAACGCACACTCTAGTAGTTTCGACAATACTAATCTAGCTAACACAACATCTTTAGCTGAAGCGCTAAATAATTATAAAAAGAAAAAAATAGATTTCAAGTTCTCGTGGAACACCATTCTACAAAACAAAAACGAACACAGACATATACATATATGTGTTCAAATCGCAAGGGACCAGATTCGCTAAGGTGAAAAGAATACTAACTATAGACAATAGAGTATGCCAGACTCAATTTAAGAATAAATCAAGAAGGTAAATACGAACCGGAATTGTGGTAACTTCCAATCACGCGGACAGCTTTGATAATGATGTTTCGCAATATTAATTGTGAAGAGCAATACCAATTCTTGCTCATCAGCGGGTGAAGAATTATTAGTATCCGAGTCACTTCTACTTTTTTTAAAAACGGAATAGTGTGCGTATATATAATAAACGCCCATGGTATCCGAACTTTGCGTGTATCGCAAACTTACACCACTAAAAATAGCAGCAGGGTTTATTCGACATTTGAATTAGCTAAACAAAATAACGGAGCCGAGTATATCAAAGGTATATATATAGTTAGAAACTCCATTGCGATCTGTACACATATATGTATAATGTCTGTGTTCGTTTTTCTTTTATATTCAGTTATAATTATATATATATATATATATATATATATATATATATATATACATTTAAAACTATTGGAACTATTTCTTTCAAAAGTCGTTTCCCGTTGATTTCTTTGAATGAAACTATTCTAGTCCCGTAGAAGCGATTTCTATATTAAACATCATATTTCCACAAACACACGGAAGCACATGCACACACACACAATCTCAAGCATACATATACATACGTGTGTGTGTGTGTGTGTGTGTGTGTGTGTGTGTGTGTGTAGTAAATACTTAACACATATATCATATACTTTCTTGGCAATTGTCACCAATATGACCTGCAGTACATCCATCTGAACAACTTCCATTTCGAGTGTCACAGTTTTTCTTGTTGATACAATGGCATGTCTCTCTACAATTAACACCAAACTCTCCTGCTTGGCATTCTGAAATATATATGATTTCTATATTAAACATCATATTTACACACACAAACACATGCACGCACACACCTGCCACCCCCACATACACCCCTCACACAAACGCACATGCACATACATATATCTGTGTGTGTGTGTGTATATAGTAATTATAGTAATTATGTAACAAGTTTATGATATACCTTCTTGGCAATTGTCACCAGTATGACCTGCAATACATCCATCTGAACAACTTCCATTTCGATGGTCACAGTTTTTGTTGTTGATACAAAGGCATGTCCCTTTACAATTAACACCAAACCTTCCTATTCGGCATTCTGAAATATATATAAGATTTCTATATTAAACATCATATTTACACACACACACATGCACATACACACCTGCAAGCACACACTTGCACCCAGCACACACCCACAGACACGAGAGAGAGTGAAAGATAGAGAGAAAGAGATAGTGGTTGTAAGAGAGTAGATTGAAAGAGGGACATAGAGAGAGGGACAATGAGAGAGGGAGAGGTGACAGCGACGGATAATGGAGCTGCAGGCTTTGTTGTGTATATATTTGTATATATAAATTTTCTCTTATATCCCTAACACTACAATCGACCAAAATATAAAACCTACCAAAAAACTACAAACTCCAAAAAATACCATTGAAACAAATACCTAAAGTGGTTATTCCCATTACACCAAACAACCGAAAAACCACAACAACTATTACTACACAATCTATGACCAACGTTATCAACCCACATATGAATTCCAAGCACTCAAAATCTCATATTCTATCCAATAATAACACCAAATGTAACCACGATAATTCAGCAAATTCCACAAATAAGGATACTAAACATAGGAATTATTCGAGAACACAACACAATAATATAAGTGGTATAAGAACTTAACTAAAAACCGCAAAAGAAACATAATATGGTACAACGCACCCTTCAACCTGCAAACTATTGGACAAATCCCCCAAAAATTCTTTGAAATTCTACATAAACATTTTCCACCAAACCACAGATACCACCAAATATTTAACAAATATACTGTTAAATTCTCATACTCTACATCAAACAATCTCCAGCAAAATATAATCAACTACAACATTTATAAACTTAAAAATAATATGACTACACCACCACAACATAATTTAAATAGGACTGCACCTTTTAAAAAGGCAAATAATACAATCCTTCAACCTAGAAAACACAACCACCCAAATATCCCACACAAATGTAACAGAACACAAAATCACAATACAACCCTAGCACCAAACCACCCACAAAGCAACCTTCATTCTCCTGCTATCAATAATTACAATAGGAATAGTTCAAGGATTAATGAGAAAAGTATAAGCACCCCCAACAACCATGTTACGTATGACTGTAATTGCAGAAATAGAAGCATTTGCCCCTTAAATGGAAGCTGTTTGATTAATAATGTAATATATAAATGCACTGTGTCAACAAAACATACATAGGATCTACATCAAACACATTTAAGAAAAGATTTAACGCACACTCTAGTAGTTTCGACAATACTAATCTAGCTAACACAACATCTTTAGCTGAAGCGCTAAATAATTATAAAAAGAAAAAAATAGATTTCAAGTTCTCGTGGAACACCATTCTACAAAACAAAAACGAACACAGACATATACATATATGTGTTCAAATCGCAAGGGACCAGATTCGCTAAGGTGAAAAGAATACTAACTATAGACAATAGAGTAGCCAGACTCAATTTAAGAATAAATCAAGAAGGTAAATACGAACCGGAATTGTGGTAACTTCCAATCACGCGGACAGCTTTGATAATGATGTTTCGCAATATTAATTGTGAAGAGCAATACCAATTCTTGCTCATCAGCGGGTGAAGAATTATTAGTATCCGAGTCACTTCTACTTTTTTTAAAAACGGAATAGTGTGCGTATATATAATAAACGCCCATGGTATCCGAACTTTGCGTGTATCGCAAACTTACACCACTAAAAATAGCAGCAGGGTTTATTCGACATTTGAATTAGCTAAACAAAATAACGGAGCCGAGTATATCAAAGGTATATATATAGTTAGAAACTCCATTGCGATCTGTACACATATATGTATAATGTCTGTGTTCGTTTTTCTTTTATATTCAGTTATAATTATATATATATATATATATATATATATATATATATATATATACATTTAAAACTATTGGAACTATTTCTTTCAAAAGTCGTTTCCCGTTGATTTCTTTGAATGAAACTATTCTAGTCCCGTAGAAGCGATTTCTATATTAAACATCATATTTCCACAAACACACGGAAGCACATGCACACACACACAATCTCAAGCATACATATACATACGTGTGTGTGTGTGTGTGTGTGTGTGTGTGTGTGTGTGTAGTAAATACTTAACACGTATATCATATACTTTCTTGGCAATTGTCACCAATATGACCTGCAGTACATCCATCTGAACAACTTCCATTTCGAGTGTCACAGTTTTTCTTGTTGATACAATGGCATGTCTCTCTACAATTAACACCAAACTCTCCTGCTTGGCATTCTGAAATATATATAAGATTTCTATATTAAACATCATATTTACACACACAAACACATGCACGCACACACCTGCCACCCCCACATACACCCCTCACACAAACGCACATGCACATACATATATCTGTGTGTGTGTGTGTGTGTATATAGTAATTATAGTAATTATGTAACAAGTTTATGATATACCTTCTTGGCAATTGTCACCAGTATGACCTGCAATACATCCATCTGAACAACTTCCATTTCGATGGTCACAGTTTTTGTTGTTGATACAAAGGCATGTCCCTTTACAATTAACACCAAACCTTCCTATTCGGCATTCTGAAATATATATAAGATTTCTATATTAAACATCATATTTACACACACACACATGCACATACACACCTGCAAGCACACACTTGCACCCAGCACACACCCACAGACACGAGAGAGAGTGAAAGATAGAGAGAAAGAGATAGTGGTTGTAAGAGAGTAGATTGAAAGAGGGACATAGAGAGAGGGACAATGAGAGAGGGAGAGGTGACAGCGACGGATAATGGAGCTGCAGGCTTTGTTGTGTATATATTTGTATATATAAATTTTCTCTTATATCCCTAACACTACAATCGACCAAAATATAAAACCTACCAAAAAACTACAAACTCCAAAAAATACCATTGAAACAAATACCTAAAGTGGTTATTCCCATTACACCAAACAACCGAAAAACCACAACAACTATTACTACACAATCTATGACCAACGTTATCAACCCACATATGAATTCCAAGCACTCAAAATCTCATATTCTATCCAATAATAACACCAAATGTAACCACGATAATTCAGCAAATTCCACAAATAAGGATACTAAACATAGGAATTATTCGAGAACACAACACAATAATATAAGTGGTATAAGAACTTAACTAAAAACCGCAAAAGAAACATAATATGGTACAACGCACCCTTCAACCTGCAAACTATTGGACAAATCCCCCAAAAATTCTTTGAAATTCTACATAAACATTTTCCACCAAACCACAGATACCACCAAATATTTAACAAATATACTGTTAAATTCTCATACTCTACATCAAACAATCTCCAGCAAAATATAATCAACTACAACATTTATAAACTTAAAAATAATATGACTACACCACCACAACATAATTTAAATAGGACTGCACCTTTTAAAAAGGCAAATAATACAATCCTTCAACCTAGAAAACACAACCACCCAAATATCCCACACAAATGTAACAGAACACAAAATCACAATACAACCCTAGCACCAAACCACCCACAAAGCAACCTTCATTCTCCTGCTATCAATAATTACAATAGGAATAGTTCAAGGATTAATGAGAAAAGTATAAGCACCCCCAACAACCATGTTACGTATGACTGTAATTGCAGAAATAGAAGCATTTGCCCCTTAAATGGAAGCTGTTTGATTAATAATGTAATATATAAATGCACTGTGTCAACAAAACATACATAGGATCTACATCAAACACATTTAAGAAAAGATTTAACGCACACTCTAGTAGTTTCGACAATACTAATCTAGCTAACACAACATCTTTAGCTGAAGCGCTAAATAATTATAAAAAGAAAAAAATAGATTTCAAGTTCTCGTGGAACACCATTCTACAAAACAAAAACGAACACAGACATATACATATATGTGTTCAAATCGCAAGGGACCAGATTCGCTAAGGTGAAAAGAATACTAACTATAGACAATAGAGTAGCCAGACTCAATTTAAGAATAAATCAAGAAGGTAAATACGAACCGGAATTGTGGTAACTTCCAATCACGCGGACAGCTTTGATAATGATGTTTCGCAATATTAATTGTGAAGAGCAATACCAATTCTTGCTCATCAGCGGGTGAAGAATTATTAGTATCCGAGTCACTTCTACTTTTTTTAAAAACGGAATAGTGTGCGTATATATAATAAACGCCCATGGTATCCGAACTTTGCGTGTATCGCAAACTTACACCACTAAAAATAGCAGCAGGGTTTATTCGACATTTGAATTAGCTAAACAAAATAACGGAGCCGAGTATATCAAAGGTATATATATAGTTAGAAACTCCATTGCGATCTGTACACATATATGTATAATGTCTGTGTTCGTTTTTCTTTTATATTCAGTTATAATTATATATATATATATATATATATATATATATATATATATATATATACATTTAAAACTATTGGAACTATTTCTTTCAAAAGTCGTTTCCCGTTGATTTCTTTGAATGAAACTATTCTAGTCCCGTAGAAGCGATTTCTATATTAAACATCATATTTCCACAAACACACGGAAGCACATGCACACACACACAATCTCAAGCATACATATACATACGTGTGTGTGTGTGTGTGTGTGTGTGTGTGTGTGTGTGTGTAGTAAATACTTAACACGTATATCATATACTTTCTTGGCAATTGTCACCAATATGACCTGCAGTACATCCATCTGAACAACTTCCATTTCGAGTGTCACAGTTTTTCTTGTTGATACAATGGCATGTCTCTCTACAATTAACACCAAACTCTCCTGCTTGGCATTCTGAAATATATATAAGATTTCTATATTAAACATCATATTTACACACACAAACACATGCACGCACACACCTGCCACCCCCACATACACCCCTCACACAAACGCACATGCACATACATATATCTGTGTGTGTGTGTGTGTGTATATAGTAATTATAGTAATTATGTAACAAGTTTATGATATACCTTCTTGGCAATTGTCACCAGTATGACCTGCAATACATCCATCTGAACAACTTCCATTTCGATGGTCACAGTTTTTGTTGTTGATACAAAGGCATGTCCCTTTACAATTAACACCAAACCTTCCTATTCGGCATTCTGAAATATATATAAGATTTCTATATTAAACATCATATTTACACACACACACATGCACATACACACCTGCAAGCACACACTTGCACCCAGCACACACCCACAGACACGAGAGAGAGTGAAAGATAGAGAGAAAGAGATAGTGGTTGTAAGAGAGTAGATTGAAAGAGGGACATAGAGAGAGGGACAATGAGAGAGGGAGAGGTGACAGCGACGGATAATGGAGCTGCAGGCTTTGTTGTGTATATATTTGTATATATAAATTTTCTCTTATATCCCTAACACTACAATCGACCAAAATATAAAACCTACCAAAAAACTACAAACTCCAAAAAATACCATTGAAACAAATACCTAAAGTGGTTATTCCCATTACACCAAACAACCGAAAAACCACAACAACTATTACTACACAATCTATGACCAACGTTATCAACCCACATATGAATTCCAAGCACTCAAAATCTCATATTCTATCCAATAATAACACCAAATGTAACCACGATAATTCAGCAAATTCCACAAATAAGGATACTAAACATAGGAATTATTCGAGAACACAACACAATAATATAAGTGGTATAAGAACTTAACTAAAAACCGCAAAAGAAACATAATATGGTACAACGCACCCTTCAACCTGCAAACTATTGGACAAATCCCCCAAAAATTCTTTGAAATTCTACATAAACATTTTCCACCAAACCACAGATACCACCAAATATTTAACAAATATACTGTTAAATTCTCATACTCTACATCAAACAATCTCCAGCAAAATATAATCAACTACAACATTTATAAACTTAAAAATAATATGACTACACCACCACAACATAATTTAAATAGGACTGCACCTTTTAAAAAGGCAAATAATACAATCCTTCAACCTAGAAAACACAACCACCCAAATATCCCACACAAATGTAACAGAACACAAAATCACAATACAACCCTAGCACCAAACCACCCACAAAGCAACCTTCATTCTCCTGCTATCAATAATTACAATAGGAATAGTTCAAGGATTAATGAGAAAAGTATAAGCACCCCCAACAACCATGTTACGTATGACTGTAATTGCAGAAATAGAAGCATTTGCCCCTTAAATGGAAGCTGTTTGATTAATAATGTAATATATAAATGCACTGTGTCAACAAAACATACATAGGATCTACATCAAACACATTTAAGAAAAGATTTAACGCACACTCTAGTAGTTTCGACAATACTAATCTAGCTAACACAACATCTTTAGCTGAAGCGCTAAATAATTATAAAAAGAAAAAAATAGATTTCAAGTTCTCGTGGAACACCATTCTACAAAACAAAAACGAACACAGACATATACATATATGTGTTCAAATCGCAAGGGACCAGATTCGCTAAGGTGAAAAGAATACTAACTATAGACAATAGAGTAGCCAGACTCAATTTAAGAATAAATCAAGAAGGTAAATACGAACCGGAATTGTGGTAACTTCCAATCACGCGGACAGCTTTGATAATGATGTTTCGCAATATTAATTGTGAAGAGCAATACCAATTCTTGCTCATCAGCGGGTGAAGAATTATTAGTATCCGAGTCACTTCTACTTTTTTTAAAAACGGAATAGTGTGCGTATATATAATAAACGCCCATGGTATCCGAACTTTGCGTGTATCGCAAACTTACACCACTAAAAATAGCAGCAGGGTTTATTCGACATTTGAATTAGCTAAACAAAATAACGGAGCCGAGTATATCAAAGGTATATATATAGTTAGAAACTCCATTGCGATCTGTACACATATATGTATAATGTCTGTGTTCGTTTTTCTTTTATATTCAGTTATAATTATATATATATATATATATATATATATATATATATATATATATATATACATTTAAAACTATTGGAACTATTTCATTCAAAAGTCGTTTCCTGTTGATTTCTTTGAATGAAACTATTCTAGTCCCGTAGAAGCGATTTCTATATTAAACATCATATTTCCACAAACACACGGAAGCACATGCACACACACACAATCTCAAGCATACATATACATACGTGTGTGTGTGTGTGTGTGTGTGTGTGTGTGTAGTAAATACTTAACACGTATATCATATACTTTCTTGGCAATTGTCACCAATATGACCTGCAGTACATCCATCTGAACAACTTCCATTTCGAGTGTCACAGTTTTTCTTGTTGATACAATGGCATGTCTCTCTACAATTAACACCAAACTCTCCTGCTTGGCATTCTGAAATATATATAAGATTTCTATATTAAACATCATATTTACACACACAAACACATGCACGCACACACCTGCCACCCCCACATACACCCCTCACACAAACGCACATGCACATACATATATCTGTGTGTGTGTGTGTGTGTATATAGTAATTATAGTAATTATGTAACAAGTTTATGATATACCTTCTTGGCAATTGTCACCAGTATGACCTGCAATACATCCATCTGAACAACTTCCATTTCGATGGTCACAGTTTTTGTTGTTGATACAAAGGCATGTCCCTTTACAATTAACACCAAACCTTCCTATTCGGCATTCTGAAATATATATAAAATTTCTATATTAAACATCATATTTACACACACACACATGCACATACACACCTGCAAGCACACACTTGCACCCAGCACACACCCACAGACACGAGAGAGAGTGAAAGATAGAGAGAAAGAGATAGTGGTTGTAAGAGAGTAGATTGAAAGAGGGACATAGAGAGAGGGACAATGAGAGAGGGAGAGGTGACAGCGACGGATAATGGAGCTGCAGGCTTTGTTGTGTATATATTTGTATATATAAATTTTCTCTTATATCCCTAACACTACTATGGACCAAAATATAAAACCTACCAAAAAACTACAAACTCCAAAAAATACCATTGAAACAAATACCTAAAGTGGTTATTCCCATTACACCAAACAACCGAAAAACCACAACAACTATTACTACACAATCTATGACCAACGTTATCAACCCACATATGAATTCCAAGCACTCAAAATCTCATATTCTATCCAATAATAACACCAAATGTAACCACGATAATTCAGCAAATTCCACAAATAAGGATACTAAACATAGGAATTATTCGAGAACACAACACAATAATATAAGTGGTATAAGAACTTAACTAAAAACCGCAAAAGAAACATAATATGGTACAACGCACCCTTCAACCTGCAAACTATTGGACAAATCCCCCAAAAATTCTTTGAAATTCTACATAAACATTTTCCACCAAACCACAGATACCACCAAATATTTAACAAATATACTGTTAAATTCTCATACTCTACATCAAACAATCTCCAGCAAAATATAATCAACTACAACATTTATAAACTTAAAAATAATATGACTACACCACCACAACATAATTTAAATAGGACTGCACCTTTTAAAAAGGCAAATAATACAATCCTTCAACCTAGAAAACACAACCACCCAAATATCCCACACAAATGTAACAGAACACAAAATCACAATACAACCCTAGCACCAAACCACCCACAAAGCAACCTTCATTCTCCTGCTATCAATAATTACAATAGGAATAGTTCAAGGATTAATGAGAAAAGTATAAGCACCCCCAACAACCATGTTACGTATGACTGTAATTGCAGAAATAGAAGCATTTGCCCCTTAAATGGAAGCTGTTTGATTAATAATGTAATATATAAATGCACTGTGTCAACAAAACATACATAGGATCTACATCAAACACATTTAAGAAAAGATTTAACGCACACTCTAGTAGTTTCGACAATACTAATCTAGCTAACACAACATCTTTAGCTGAAGCGCTAAATAATTATAAAAAGAAAAAAATAGATTTCAAGTTCTCGTGGAACACCATTCTACAAAACAAAAACGAACACAGACATATACATATATGTGTTCAAATCGCAAGGGACCAGATTCTCTAAGGTGAAAAGAATACTAACTATAGACAATAGAGTATGCCAGACTCAATTTAAGAATAAATCAAGAAGGTAAATACGAACCGGAATTGTGGTAACTTCCAATCACGCGGACAGCTTTGATAATGATGTTTCGCAATATTAATTGTGAAGAGCAATACCAATTCTTGCTCATCAGCGGGTGAAGAATTATTAGTATCCGAGTCACTTCTACTTTTTTTAAAAACGGAATAGTGTGCGTATATATAATAAACGCCCATGGTATCCGAACTTTGCGTGTATCGCAAACTTACACCACTAAAAATAGCAGCAGGGTTTATTCGACATTTGAATTAGCTAAACAAAATAACGGAGCCGAGTATATCAAAGGTATATATATAGTTAGAAACTCCATTGCGATCTGTACACATATATGTATAATGTCTGTGTTCGTTTTTCTTTTATATTCAGTTATAATTATATATATATATATATATATATATATATATATATATATATATATATACATTTAAAACTATTGGAACTATTTCATTCAAAAGTCGTTTCCTGTTGATTTCTTTGAATGAAACTATTCTAGTCCCGTAGAAGCGATTTCTATATTAAACATCATATTTCCACAAACACACGGAAGCACATGCACACACACACAATCTCAAGCATACATATACATACGTGTGTGTGTGTGTGTGTGTGTGTGTGTGTGTGTAGTAAATACTTAACACGTATATCATATACTTTCTTGGCAATTGTCACCAATATGACCTGCAGTACATCCATCTGAACAACTTCCATTTCGAGTGTCACAGTTTTTCTTGTTGATACAATGGCATGTCTCTCTACAATTAACACCAAACTCTCCTGCTTGGCATTCTGAAATATATATAAGATTTCTATATTAAACATCATATTTACACACACAAACACATGCACGCACACACCTGCCACCCCCACATACACCCCTCACACAAACGCACATTCACATACATATATCTGTGTGTGTGTGTGTGTGTATATAGTAATTATAGTAATTATGTAACAAGTTTATGATATACCTTCTTGGCAATTGTCACCAGTATGACCTGCAATACATCCATCTGAACAACTTCCATTTCGATGGTCACAGTTTTTGTTGTTGATACAAAGGCATGTCCCTTTACAATTAACACCAAACCTTCCTATTCGGCATTCTGAAATATATATAAGATTTCTATATTAAACATCATATTTACACACACACACATGCACATACACACCTGCAAGCACACACTTGCACCCAGCACACACCCACAGACACGAGAGAGAGTGAAAGATAGAGAGAAAGAGATAGTGGTTGTAAGAGAGTAGATTGAAAGAGGGACATAGAGAGAGGGACAATGAGAGAGGGAGAAGTGACAGCGACGGATAATGGAGCTGCAGGCTTTGTTGTGTACATATTTGTATATATAAATTTTCTCTTATATCCCTAACACTACTATGGACCAAAATATAAAACCTACCAAAAAACTACAAACTCCAAAAAATACCATTGAAACAAATACCTAAAGTGGTTATTCCCATTACACCAAACAACCGAAAAACCACAACAACTATTACTACACAATCTATGACCAACGTTATCAACCCACATATGAATTCCAAGCACTCAAAATCTCATATTCTATCCAATAATAACACCAAATGTAACCACGATAATTCAGCAAATTCCACAAATAAGGATACTAAACATAGGAATTATTCGAGAACACAACACAATAATATAAGTGGTATAAGAACTTAACTAAAAACCGTAAAAGAAACATAATATGGTACAACGCACCCTTCAACCTGCAAACTATTGGACAAATCCCCCAAAAATTCTTTGAAATTCTACATAAACATTTTCCACCAAACCACAGATACCACCAAATATTTAACAAATATACTGTTAAATTCTCATACTCTACATCAAACAATCTCCAGCAAAATATAATCAACTACAACATTTATAAACTTAAAAATAATATGACTACACCACCACAACATAATTTAAATAGGACTGCACCTTTTAAAAAGGCAAATAATACAATCCTTCAACCTAGAAAACACAACCACCCAAATATCCCACACAAATGTAACAGAACACAAAATCACAATACAACCCTAGCACCAAACCACCCACAAAGCAACCTTCATTCTCCTGCTATCAATAATTACAATAGGAATAGTTCAAGGATTAATGAGAAAAGTATAAGCACCCCCAACAACCATGTTACGTATGACTGTAATTGCAGAAATAGAAGCATTTGCCCCTTAAATGGAAGCTGTTTGATTAATAATGTAATATATAAATGCACTGTGTCAACAAAACATACATAGGATCTACATCAAACACATTTAAGAAAAGATTTAACGCACACTCTAGTAGTTTCGACAATACTAAACTAGCTAACACAACATCTTTAGCTGAAGCGCTAAATAATTATAAAAAGAAAAAAATAGATTTCAAGTTCTCGTGGAACACCATTCTACAAAACAAAAACGAACACAGACATATACATATATGTGTTCAAATCGCAAGGGACCAGATTCACTAAGGTGAAAAGAATACTAACTGTAGACAATAGAGTTTGCCAGACTCAATTTAAGAATAAATCAAGAAAATAAATACGAACCGGAATTGTGGTAACTTCCAATCACCCGGACAGCTTTGATAATGATGTTTCGCGATATTAATTGTGAAGAGGAATACCAATTCTTGCTCATCAACGGGTGAAGAAATATTAGTATTCTGGTCACTTCTAAGCATATTAAAAAAATGAATAGTGTGCGTATATATAATAACGCACATGGTATCCGAACTTTGCGTGTATCACAAAATAACACCACTAAAAATAACAGCCAGGTTTACTCGACATTTGAATTAGCTAAACAAATTAACGGAGCCAAATATATCAAAGGTATATATTGTGTTAGAAACTCCATTGCGATTTGAACACATATATGTATAATGTCTGTGTTCGTTTGTCTTTTATATTCAGTTATAATTATATATATATTTACATTTAGAACTGTTAGAACTATTTCATTCAAAAGTAATAATCAGGAAAGCCGTTTCCTGTTGATTTCTTTGGATGAAACTATTCTAGTCCTGTAGAAGCGATTTCTATATTAAACATCATATTTCCACACACACACGGAAGCACACGCACACACACACAATCTCAAGCATACATATACATATGTGAGTGTGTGTGTGTGTGTGTGTGTGTGTGTGTGTGTGTGTGTGTGTGTGTGTGTGTGTGTGTGCGTGTGTGTGTGTGTGTGTTAGTGTGTGTGTGTGTGTATGTGTGTGTGTGTGTGTGTGTGTGTGTGTGTGTGTGTGTGTGTGTGTGTGTGTGTGTGTATGTGCAGTAAGTACGTAACAAGTTTATGATATACCTTCTTGGCAATTGTCACCAATATAACCTGCAGTACATCCATCTGAACATCTTCCATTAAAGATGTCACAGTTAATGTTGTCGTTGCAATGGCATGTCTCGTTACAATTAACACCAAACCATCCTACTGGGCAATCTGAAATATATATAAGATTTCTATATTAAACATCATATTTACACACACACAAACACATGCACGCACACACCTGCACCCACCACATACCCACACACATAAACACCCACACATAAACACACACATACACACACATACATATATATATGTGTGTTTGTATATAGTAATTATAGTAATTATGTAACAAGTTTATGATATACCTTCTTGGCAATTGTCACCAACATAACCTGCAGAACATCCATCTGCACAACTTCCATTTCGCTGGTCACAGTTTGTGTTGTTGATACAATGGCATGTCTCTTTACAATTAACACCAAACTTTCCTATACGGCATTCTGAAATATATATAAGATTTCAATATTAAAAAACATATTTACACACACACACATGCACATACACACCTGCACGCACACACTTGCACCCAGCACACACCCACAGACACACGAGAGAGTGAAATATAGAGAGAAAGAGATAGTGGTGGTAAGAGAGTAGATTGAAAGAGGGACATAGAGAGAGGGAGAGGAGACAGCGAAGTAGAATGGAGCTGCAGGCTTTGTTGTGTATATATTTGTATATATAAATTGTCTCTCTTATTTAAATTTGGCAAAGCCGCCCATTTATCGCTCGTATACAGGAAACTGACTGGCCAGTCTGCTGATATGCAAATTTGGCTAATATGCAGATCTGACTGATCAGCCAGTCTGCTGATATGCAAATCAGGCTGATGTGTCACTGTGTATATTTGAAAATAGTATATATTTTCATTGGCTCTGACATTTTGCAGGAAAACAGTGGGCTGTACTGATGAAGGGTGATACCCAGAAACATTAGTGTCTGCAGTTCTCTTCGTATATCAACACAGGAGCAGGAATGAAGTGTTCATTCTGCTGACATGGCTATAAAATTGAGGCTTGTTTGCATAATAGCAAGCGAATCAAGTGTTATTATTAATATTCGAAAAACTCAGATTACATTTACATACATACATACATACACACACACATATATATATATATATATATATATATATATATATAATGCTTCGGGAGGGTCACGTTGCCAATAAGAAACACACGCACCAGTTGCTTTCACTTCAATTTATTATAAATTAATTTTATAAATTTCTGGTTGGTTGGTTAGTTCCACAAACAGACGATTGTTCATATAACACATGCACAAACTAAGCACACAACACAAACAAAAACAAGATGGTGTAGGACAGAACAAAGGAGAGGAACACAAACAAAGAAAAGAATCCCCAGTCACTGAAGAGATCACAGAATGTGTGACGAAAGAACTTTGACAATATATGAACAATCGTCTGGTTGTGGAACCCACCAACCAACCGGAAATTTATAAATTCTTTAATTTATAAATCTAATTTATAATAAATTGAAGTGAACGCAACTGGTGCGTGTATTTCTTATTTGCAACATAACCCTCCCAAAGCATAACAATATCGGTTTCAACACACGTTTTCAGATAAAGAATCTTACTAAACAAATTCAGAAACGAAATATATATATATATATATATATATACATTGAATGGAAAAAATGAAATTTCATTTCTCACTCTTAGTACGGCTGATACTTAAATATAAGTGTGTATACGTACATACATATATGTATACAGACGTACAATAGTATGTATATACATACAAACATGCACATACGTATATATATGTACGTATGGGTTTACCGAACATTTATTATAATGTTCGGTTTGTTTGTAAATAAACTGCCCTAAATATTAGCGGTACAATGTTCGGCAACCATCATTGCCATTCTGTTCAACACTGACAAAGGAACGATGAACTAGTTTCTAGCTTATTTGCCGTCAACAACACCGTATCAGTTGATTGAACGTTTGAAAGTATATACTTTCCTTATGCATATTAACGACTGAGCAGCTTAATTTGAATATCGAGTGAGTTAGTCGGCCGGGCCTACCGAAAACGATAAATGGAAAAAATGAAATTTCCTTTCTCATTCTTAGTACGGCTGATACTTAAATATAAGTATGTATACGTACATACATGTATATATACAGACGTAGAGTAGTATGTATATACATACATACATGCACACATATATATATATATGTACTCACTCGATATGCAAATTAGGTTGCTCAGCCGTTAATATGCATAAGCAAAGTATATACTTTTAAACGTTCAATCAATAGATAGTAAGGTATACGTTGCTGATGACAGCTAATAAGTTAGAAACTATTTCACCGTTCCTTTGTCAATGTTGAACAAAATGGCAACGATGGTTGCCGAACACTGTACGTCTAATAATTCGAGCTGTTTGTTTACAAACAAACCGAGTATTATAATAAATGTTCGGTAAACCCATACGTACATATATATATATATATATATATATATATATATATATATATATATATATATATATATATATATATATATATATATATATATATATATATATATATTTATATATATATATATATATATATGTGTGTGTGTGTGCATGTATGTATCTATATACATACTACTGTACGATTGTATACATATATGCATATATGTATACATACTTATATATATATATAAATTTATATATATATATATATTTATTTAATGTATTTATTATATATATATATCTATCTATCTTATATATATATATATATATATATATATATATATATATATATATATATATATATATATATATATATATACAAATAAATAAATATATATATGTACGTCAATACTCATCTTTTTCCATTTATCTGAGGGTTCTAAACCCCATCATCTGACTAAAATTTCTTTAGTTGAAAAGTACGGTGAAAGCTATTCTATTTTCTAATTTCAAACCAGCTCACTGTTTCAAAACATATTTCCTTGTCATATATATATATATATATATATATATATATATATATATATATATATATATATATAAACGAAGCTTTAGAATATGGCCAAGCTAACGTATATGCATAATCGGTCTGTAGCTTGAGCACTCTGTTGAGGAAAGACCCCAGAGTAATAACATTACGTTCAGACAGCTTAGCAAATCAGATATAGCTGTCGGCACTCTAGCTGTATCACTAGAGCAACGAAAATATATATAGGAAAAGATATATATATATATATATATATATCAAAATGAAAATCCGAAGGCAAGGTAAAATTCCAATCATTTAATCACGACACATGTTTCAATAAGAGATAGATCGATTGTGAAGCCATGATCGATTATCACTGATCTCATCAGGTGAAAATGAATTGTCTTCAAATTCCTGATATGAGGGAGAAAAAATAATTCAGGTACTAAGACTGGGTCTGAGCAACGTAACGCCAGCGGACACTCTAATAGTACCCTTAATTGTGGAACCGATAGAACTACCGTTGAACGCAGTATGGAAAGAGGGTCGAGTAGGGGGATTTGGGACAGGTGTATCAGACGCATAGCTGATACAACCCTAACTATCGAAGGTAACCCCAATAGCCGCACGGAGGGTACACCGCTCTGGAGACTTGGGACGATTCCGAACACAATCGTGACACCCCAGGACACCACCGACCCACAGGTAATTTCCAGTTACAATAGACTAGTAACTACTAGGGAGACAGGTAATTCTAATATAGTTAGTAGGGACAAGAAGCATCGGACCAGAAAAGTCCTGTGGTATAATCCCCCTTACTCCACTGGCATGACCACTAGTATAACTAAGCTTTTCTTTAGGGCCTTAGACAAATGCTTCCCTGGATATCACAGATATTATAAAATATTCAAAAGAAATACTATAAAGCTGTCCTACTCCACAACTAGTAACATAGCTCAGAATATAGCTTAGATGAATTATAGTAGACTTAGGACAGCCAATGAGGGAATTAGGCATGGCAGGAACAATGGCAGCTCTATTGAGGAACTGACTCATACACGTGAGCCGAGTCGGGTCGCCCCTACCCCAGGGAATTTACCCATAGAGCAGACTGGAACTGAGACCCGACCCCAAAGGTACCGTGGTCCATCCGGAACCACACAGATCGATAGCAAAAAATGCAACTGCAGAAGCACCGCCACATGCCCCTTGGCTGGGAAATGCCTTACCAAAAACATAGTCTACGACTGTAAGGTCTCCACTCCTGATAGAACCTTTCGGTGATTGCTGTGTTGGTACATTCTTATATGTGCCTTTTCTCGGATATCGCTTCGGTGTGTGTTAAAGTGTGTGTGTACCCACCCACGCTAATTCTGCGGGTTTAATACTGTGTTGATGTGTGTGTATAAATGTATTTATTTTTATTTTTCTTTGACCTCGAGCCGATGTTTGCGGGTGTGGGGCGTTTGTGTACCCACTCACTTCTAACTGTGACTGAATGTATCCCTACGGATTTGTTTGATGTCCAGCGTCTTTTGCAGCGATAGAAGTCTGAAAACTTTTATGACCTCAACTAAAGCTAATAGCAGTCGCCTTGTCTCTGACTGACTGGTGTGTCTCCATATGAGGGAATGAATTATGTGAGAGAACATCGTTATTTTTTCTCCCTCATATCAAGAATTTGAAGACAATTCATTTTCACCTGATGACATCAGTGATTATCGATCATAGCTTCACAATCGATCTATCTCTTATTGAAACATGTGTCGTGATTAAATGATTGGAATTTTACCCTGCCTTCGGATTTTCATTTTGATACTTATACTCCGTTTTACATCATCTAGCTGTTCCCTCGAATGGAATTGGAGATATACAAGAGCGTGGGGAACTTAATATTGCTAACATAAAGTTATTGGACCATTTTACACAACCAATATTGCACCTTACTATATAACAACTATATATATATATATATATATATATATATATATATATAGATAATTTAATATATCAACTAACATAGGCGCACAGATGCACGTCCATGCCAGCAAATACACAGGTTATGTCGTAGTACCTAGGTGGTTCAATGCAGGAGGGTGCAGAACAATAATATAAAAGACGTAAGATAAGAAAATAATTTTTAAAAAATTTTTAAAAAAATTTTTTACTTACTTACTTAAATTTTTTACTTACTTACTTAAATTTTTTACTTATTTACTTAAATTTTCACTCCTTTAAGTAAGTAAGTAAAAAATTTTTTTTTAAATTATTTTCTTATCTTACGTCTTTTATATATATATATATATATATAATCACCTTTATAACTCACCCACACACACACACCCAAAACATTTTTTTCCCACACGCCACCTACACCCCTTAAACTCCACACACACGTGCTTTCCACCACATATTTACACCTTCAGCCTCCGGATTCCTCTCCCCCCACCCCTCTATCCACACACACACACACTCCGACCTACACCCCACCCCACACACACCTCTTCCTGAACATGCAACCACGTTCTTCCCCCAACCCTTGCTTTCATATACACACACACACACACACACGTACACCTACACACACACGTACACCTACACACACACACCACCTTCAGCCCTCCCCGCTCGGACACCCCGTCCCCCTCTCCCCACTCCACCCGCCACCACCCCTACACACCCCACACCCTTCCACCACCTGTTTTACCTCATTTTAATTTTATTTTGATTATGCTTTTATTTTAAATTTCATTCGCACCGTTTCCTCCCACCCTCTTTTCGCTATATGTCTCTCCACCACTCCCCTACACACACTTTGAACTCTCTTCCCACACACTTTTCACCTGAAGAAGGGCTTATGCCCGAAACGTCGTTCCCCACCACCACCCCACTCTCCAGAGCGTGAAATTAATAAACATTCGTTGTACTGCCTCTCTGTTTTGTTCCTGTTCAAATTTTCCATTATATATATATATATATATATATATAGTTATATATATATATAGTTATATATATAGTTATATATATATATATATAGTTATATATATATATAGTTATATATACAGTTATATATATATATATGTATATATATATATATATATATATATATATATATATATATATATATATGTATATATATATATATATATATATATATATATATATATATATATAGTTATATACGGAAAATATGAAACGAAATTTCATTTCTCACTCTTAGTACGGCTGTTTCTTAAATATAAGTATGTATATGTACATACATATATGTATACAGACGTACAGTAATATGTATATATATATACATACTACTGTACGTTTGGATACATATATGTATGTACGTATGCATACTTATATTTAAGTAACAGCCGTACTAAGAGTGAGAAATGACAACATCTACGAACCTCGAAGCGTAGGAGCTCGTCTCACGAGCTAGTCTATCTGCATGGAACTGATAAGATCATGAGATTTGGGAAGGAACTCCTTAAAAGATATTCCCTGTATGATAATCAAAAACCTCACACCCAGGGAAGTTGCTCAGCAGTACGGCAGTAAATCCATGGATGAAAAACTCCATGCTTATCAGCAAAAATTCAATCATGGATATGTTGCCATGAAGCTCCAGAGTGAGAGTAATATAGATAAACAAAGTAGTCTATCTTGGACCAACAACCGCTATATTGACTCCCACTTTGAAGAATACACATTTGCAATTGAAGAACAGCAAATCAACACGAAATACCTGATTCACAAAAGAGATAGGGATGCAGGCAAAACACCTAGATGTGACCACAAGTGCAGACTCTGCAGAATTAACATGGAAGATGTCACCCATATCATGAATAACTGTCCAAAGATGTCATCGCGGTACTATCTACCTATGAGGCATGATGTAGTGGTAAAAACACTACAATGCAGTCCGTGGAAAAGATAGCCCCGATAATAAGCACATTAAAAGCTACAGCAATGTGGAAGACATACATATGCATAATATGAAAGAGTACCGCTGGAATGTTTCAGTAAAACCCCAATAAACTGCAGCTATAACAGACCAGATGTAATGATATGGGACAGCGAAAAGAAGGCATGCACAGTAGTGGAAATTAGCTGCCCAGCAGATGCCAATATAATATCAAAGATTAGCGAAAAGGAGAGTATTTATGCTGAACTAATGAGAAATCTACAAATACTGCACCCTGACTATCCCTTCATATTTATGCCTGTGATTATTGGGGCACTGGGATATGTTAGTAACTGCCTCAATACAAATCTTGAGAAGCTGGGCGTCACAGGAACAGAAAGAACACAACTAGTTAGGAAATTACAAGTACAATCCATTAATGGAACAGTAAAAATATGTAAAACATTCCAAACATTTTCATCTAATAAATGCATATAAATATGTACACACAGAAAGCGTATGCACATGCACATATACTACTCAAAACATCCACACATCCTTTAATATCCATACCTACACATACATGCATGCATATAGACATACATATATATCTACCTAGTTGTGTAAATTCGAGTCTTGTAACTATGCTAGAAACCGAATCTTTTTATGTTAGCAAAAAAATTTGAAATTATGTAACCAGAAGAAACATACATTCATACATGCATGCAGACATAGTCAGTCAACGCAATCAATCGTATATTTTGATGTGGGAGACTATTCATTAAATTTAAGAAGAATACTATCTACGATTGTAATGCCACAACTACCAGTTATGTTGAATAACTGAATATTCTTCTAACTATATCCACTGAAGACACAAATTTTCGAATTCGTAGAGATATCCGACTAAATAAATAATTCATTTTACAAGGATTTGCTACAAACAGCATGACTGAACACAACATCAACAACAACAACATTAGTGGAATATCGAAGAAAAACGAGAAAGGTAAACAAATTTTATTCAGTTGTAGGCACAGAAGAAACCGAAATTATAAATCGCATTTCTCTTGGAGTTGCGAACTTAATGATGATTTATTTAATTGTTATAAAATGGCAAAAAACAATCCCTACATTGGCTATATGAACGGAATGAGGCTACACTGGGACGAAATACACCCAGAACTAAATCACTTCGCAGTGAAACAATTACGCCAACAAGCGACGTTTGTTGAACGTATAAAGAAGATAAATATTATTAATTGTATGTCTCCCACAACAAACATGTTATCAACAACACGTGCTACATGTCGCCATGCTACTAGACTTCCTAGTAGCCAGGTCATACATGCCTTGAAACAACTATGTCTGTAAGAAATTTGACACCACGTGTACCATCTAAGTCTACCTCGAATGCTGGGGAAAACACTATAGATAATAATGGTACCTTAGAAGAAATAATAATGATAATCGAAAAAATCTGACACCACGTGTAACATTCATGTCTACCTCGACTGTTGTGGAAAATGCTATCGATAATGATAATAATCATAAGTATAAAGACTTGAAAATTTCCCTCGAAGAAATCTGCCAGAGAGAAATTAATTCAGGTATAAATATTTCTCTTGCTGAACGTATTAAAACGACAATATTTACTAAAATAATAAAAAAAGCAAATAATTGTTTCTACTTTATGCACAAGGCCAGCAATTACCCAGTGCATTACTGCTACTTTATTTTATCGACCCCGTAAGGATGAAAGGCAAAGTCAACCTCGGCGGGATTTGAACTCAGAAAAAAGCAAATAATGAAATATTACGTGTTATTGACGAAATAGAGGATGAATATTTACGACGGATAAAACCCCCAACATTTTGGCAAATCAACACCTGTTTATATGCCTTAGCAACGACAGTGAAGCATTATCTTGGTGATAGCAGAGATATTAACAAGAAGAAAACATCGCCAAAATACCATCATATATAACTAAAATAGAAAAAGAGATTGCTGACCTACGAAAAACCATAGGATATGTGAAAATGCTCCTTACATGCAAACAAACACAAACAAAACTTCATTCCTCACCAACAAAGTGCTAAAAATAAAATAGCGACGATGTTTGTTAAGAGTAGAGCCAGAATTCTTCAATATAAGCTGATCACCCTCAAACAAGAATTGAGAGCTGTCAGCGAAGAACGCCGATACATGAAGAAGGTAGATGAAAGAAATGTGCTTAATAAAAGATTCAGACGAAACCAAACATCAGTTTATAGAGATATGACGTGTCATAGGAATTTTCGACAAGCAGGCCTCGAACGTCTCCACACTATTGTGGCTTTCCCTTTGTTTAATTCTAATTGTTACATTTATTTTATTAATGTTACACTTATTTGTACACAGAACCCACAAACTGACACATCTCCATAGTTAATTTATCTGGCACTCAATGTTTATCATTGATTGACCAACAGTTAAATATACATATATATATATATATATATATATATATATATATATATATATATATATATATATGCAAAAGTTTTATTTAAAATTGTTGGGTTACAACAAGTAAATAATTTATAACAGATATAAAGCACTCCACAAGTTTTTGGAGTAGATATACGATATTAACCAAATGGAAACTATATTTATAAAACCATATTTATTTCATTATACATATTTCGGGGATACCATATTAAAAATATGGCATGCCTTCGTCAGATAAAATACAATATATAAACAGTTTTATAAATAATGTTGACGTACCATAAATATGAGCGACCATTATGTAGGAAGCTGGTTTGGTAGTCCACTACCAAACCAGCTTCCTACATAATGGTCGCTCATATTTATGGTACGTCAACATTATTTATAAAACTGTTTATATATTGTATTTTATCTGACGAAGGCATGCCATATTTTTAATATGGTATCCCCGAAATATGTATAATGAAATAAATATGGTTTTATAAATATAGTTTCCATTTGTTTAATATCGTATATATATATATATATATATATAGTCTATCAAAGTTCTTTCGTCACATATCTGTGACATCATAAGTGGTACTATTATGTTTCCTCCCGTTGTATTGTAATTCCTACGCCATTTTTATTTTATTTATTTAAATAAATTAAATAATATTATAACAATATGACTCTCCCCCAAATATAACAATATATATATATATAGTAAATACCTAGCATCTTTAGGAAATACTTAGTTGGCAGTCGTCACCAAGATAACCTGCACTACACCCATCTGAACATGTTCCCTCTTGCTTGTCACAGAAAGAGTTGTTCGAACAAAGACATGACATTTTACAACCGATACCAAATGTTCCATGTCGACATGCGGAAATAATCAGTATAGGTAATACTGTTGGAGATATCACTACATGATACAGATCCGAAAACATATGGACGTAACAATCAATATAAGTAGCAAAATTACTTTCAAAAATATAAAACATTTAACACTACTTATCAGTTTTTGCGTTATTTATAACTGATATTCTTACATTTAACAACAAATAAATTATTATTATCATTATTATCATTATTATTATTATTATTGTTATTGTTATTCCTTGAATCTCAGTCATTGATGTTGGTTAACTGGAAAGTCCGTTGGATTGAATATCAAGCCACTACCTGCAGCCTCAGATATTCAGGACGTATCGGAGGGTTCTTGCTGTTCCAAGCAAGCATGCCTTTTGAAACGTTCCAAAGAGCGTGAAGGGGCCGATTTTCTTTAACCATCCCTGGAAACCTTTGGAGATAGTCCCCAGTGCGCCTATGACAATCGCTAAATCACTTTGACTTCATGGCAGTTCCAAATCCTTTTCACCTCCCACTTTAGGTCCTGGTATCGGTTAATTTTCTCCCTCTCCTTCTCTTGCACTCTCGTGTCGAACGGCCAGGCCACATCCACAATCAGGCACGATCTTTTTTCTTTGTCCACAACCACCAGGTCAGGTCTATTGTGTTCCAGTTTTTTGTCCGTCTGTATCCTAAAATCCCACAGCACCTTCACCTGACTGTTCTCCATCACCGCCTCTGGCCTATGCTCATACCATTTCTCAGAATGTGGTAGATTGTTTACTTTGCACAGGTGCCAGTGGATCACCCTGCCCATCACATCGTGTCTCCAGCCCTTATAGTGGGTCTGGGCTAGGTGTTTACACTCGGACACAATGTGAGCCACAGTCTCCTCTCTCTCTCCACAGATCCTGCACAGTGGGCTAGCCTCCTCCTTGTAGATATGGTGCTTCAACCACTTCGTTTTGAGGGCCTGCTCCTGCGCAGCCATTAGCATTCCTTCTGTAGCCTTTTTGAGGTCTCCTCTTCTCAACCAGTTCCATGTCTGTGGATCTCTAAATTCAGTTTTCTCAAAGAAGGTACTATGAAGGGATTTTCCCTTAAGGCTGCTCTTCCTCCTTGATGTTATTTCCTCCTTGGATATCCCCTGGCCTACTGTCCCCTCCTTCAGTACAGTTCTGAGCATTGGCTCCTTACTATAGGTCACGTATTTGTATAGGTTGTTTTTCTCCATCTGAACACAGTCCTCTATGCTGATAAGACCTCTTCCACCCTCAGATCTCCTTAGGTAGAGTCTATCGACATCACTCCTCTTGTGGAACATGTTGTAGATAGTCAATAGCTTCCTAGTCTTCCTATCCATTTCTTTTTGTTCAGCAACATTCCATCTCAGAATTCCAGCACTGTACCTAATAATAGACACAGCTCGGGAATTTACTGCGCTTATGGCATTTCTGCTGTTCAGATGTGACTTCAATACGCTCCTTACTCTCCGGATGTATTCAGTTCTTAACAATTCCTTCATTTTTTTGTTCTTTATGCCATCAGCCTCCAGAACGCCCAAATACTTGTATCCTTCCTCAGAGTCAATTTCCTTTATCATCTCACCTGTTGGTATCTGGATCCCGTTACTTCTGCTCAACCTACCCCTCTTCATCACAATGACTCCACATTTACCAATACCAAACTGCATACATATATCACTGCTGAAAATACGGACAGTGTCAACAAGCACATCCAACTCCTTCTCACTTTTCCCGAAGAGCTTAAGATCGTCCATGAAGAGGAGGTGATTGATGGTAAGCTCTCCCCTTCCCAACTTGTATCCTGCTCTCACTTTTCGCAGCATAATGGTCAAGGGCATCAGGGCAAGGACAAACAACAGAGGGGACAGGCTATCTCCCTGGAAGATACCTCTCTTGATCTTCACGCTTCCCAAGGATACTCCAGTTGATGTCAACTCTGTCTCCCAGGACCCCATACTCCTGCCCAGCAACTGTCTGATGTTATCTGCCACCCTGAAGACCTCCAGGCTTTTGGTGATCCAGGAATGAGGCACCATGTCAAATGCCTTTCTGTAGTCTATCCATCCCATGGCAAGATCAGTGTGTCTCCTCCTGCAATTCCCCATTACCATCTTATCAATAAGCAACTGGTCCTTTGTACCACGTGACTTCTTTCGGCATCCTTTCTGTTCGTCCGGTAACAAGTTGTTTGTGTGGAGGTGATGGTAGATTTCCTCAGACACAATGCTCGTCAACAGTTTCCACATTACGGGCAGACATGTGATAGGTCTATAGTTGGTAACATCATTACCCTTGATTCGGTCTTTCATTATCAGAACTGTGGTACCTTTTGTCAACCACTCTGGCACCTCACCCGACACCAAGCAGTCATTGAACATGGCCGTCAGCTTCGGGTGGAGGGATGTTAAATGTTTAATCCAATACCCCTGCACACCATCTGGGCCTGGTGATTTCCAGTTGGTTAGTTTTTTGGCTTGCCCCTTAAGAGTTTCAACTGTGATACTCAAATCAGTCTGTTGTTGTGCCTTCTCACCGATCTCCCTCTGTACTGTCTCAATCCACCCTGCCTGGGCATTGTGTCTAACATCCTGCTCCCATATTCCTCTCCAGAATGTTTTAGCTTGTTCCGCCCCAGGGATCAAGTCGTTGCCTCTTTCTTTCCCCTCAAGCTGTCCAAACAGCATCTTCTGGTTGTTGTCGAACATGCGGTTCTGTTTATACTGACTGACTCTGTTCTCGTATCGCCTGATTTTGGCACTCTTTGCTACAATGCGTTGCTTCAATTCCTCTATGATAATATTTAGCTTTTTACTCCTAGTTTTGTATTTTATTTCCAGTCTATTTTTAGTGCCTATGTTTTTTAGTGTCCCATTCAGTAGTGACTCAAGCTTTCCTATGTCATTTCTCATTTCCCCGATTTGCCCACTCAGTCGCTTCTTCCACCACGGCTCTGCTCTTTCTTGTCTGTTGTTTCCTCTCGCTTTTATACCAAGTAGTTTCCTCACCGTATTTGCTGTTGCTTTGAGGATATTGTTGCACTGGTGAAGACTCCTCGCCTCAAGGTATGGGATGACTTTGTTTACCTTAGCTGTTGTTTCTTTTAACTTTTTCCTGTCTACAAATCTTAGGTTCATAGGTCTCCCACTATCATTGTTCAATTCATCTACCACTAGATTTAGGATGTCAACCGAATCTTGTCCTAGCCCGTCAGCATTCATCTCCTCAGTGGCCGTATCTCTGTTCCAGGTATTATTTATCTCAGTATTCAGATCATTGTCTGCTTCGGGTGGTTCCTCCGTTCTCAGGACCTCCTCACCTTCATTTCCCACCGGCTCGCTTGTCTGGCATACTACACCCGCCATCTCCAAGCCATTCTCTCTGCTCAGTTCCTCCAGTTCCAGCTCGCTTATCCACCCATTAGTTCTTATTACCCGAGCCTGCCCGGCCAATTTTTGTTCATCTAATTTAAATAAACCAATCTCGTTCCAGATGTTATGCATCCGTCTCCTGTAGCCCCTCTCCTTGGGGTTACTTTTCAGGTAGCATTGCATAACAGTTCTATTCAATTCTTTCGTCCAGTTGGTTCTGGCCCCTTTCCTTCTTCTTCTTCCTCCAACATCAGCAGTATTTGGTTGACAGTCAGGTTCCTGCTGCTGAGCCAGGGGGCACCTGTTGGGTGAGAGTCTGTCACATGACGTTCTAGTCTCCATTTCACCGTTATTCGAACTGTTTATGTTCGATATTTAAACACTCTTATCGAGGATTGGCGAATGTATGTTTACATAGCCATCTGTGGATCCGCCATCCCACTTGGCCCTTGTGTGGCATTATCACCACGCTGTATACGAACACACATAAACAAACAAACACACGGGCAGAAAAGGCCCCAAAAATGAATAAGCATAAGTTTCATTGTAATGTAGTATTCGAATGTCTGACTTAGTTTTTGTTTTTTAAGTTTTACTTTTCCCCCCCTCTTCTCTGTCCGTCCGCCTGCTTCTCTCTTCATTCTTATTTTCTTTACGTTTTTGGGGTTTCTTTTTTTGTTTTTGTTTTTCTCTGTTTGTTTTTCTCGTTTTTTGCTGTTGTTGCTGTGCTGCTTTGGTTTTGTTGTTTGTTTTTTCTTTTTTCTTTTGAGTCTATCTATATATTTTGATGCCTTCCTCTTTGTTAGTAGTAGGGATTCTATAATGTGGAAGTAGTAGCAGCCAGCAGGGAGAAGTGGGAGAGGGCGGCGTTGGCGATACTGAGACAGTGGTGGTGGTGATGTCGATACCGAGGCAGTGGTGGCGATGATGCGACCGTATTACTGTAGTGATGGTGCTGTAGCGGTGGCAGCAGCAGTGAAGGAGTCAAGGGGTGGTGGCGGCGGTGATGGGATAGTGGTGGTAATGATGGCCGTAGTGAGCGGTGGCGGTGGCGGTAAAAATGCTGTTGTGTTTAGTGTACACAGATGATGGGGTGGGTGGTGTATCTAGTTTCTGGTGTTGGTGAGTTTAGCTGTGCTATATAGTGTAGCCAGAGGAGAGGAGGGGGGGGGGTTCTTCTTCTTCCATTTATAGCCATTTTTTTTTTTTGGATATACAGTGTACAATACAAAGTTGAATATTTGAATATTTGAGCCTTATAACAATATATTTTGGGTCCGAATTTTTTGGGGCTCAAGCCGGGTGCTTTACGTAGCATTTGTACTAAGAGTTGTTATTTCACAAATGATTTAAATATGTTAAAAATTCAAAACTTACGGGAGCGATTTCATGACCTCCGTCACCTCGTGCGTCTTCTTCCCTTATTATTATTATTATTATTATTATTATTATTATTATTATTATTGTTGTTATTCCTTGAATCTCAGTCATTGATGTTGGTTAACTGGAAAGTCCGTTGGATTGAATATCAAGCCACTACCTGCAGCCTCAGATATTCAGGACGTATCGGAGGCTTCTTGCTGTTCCAAGCAAGCATGCCTTTTGAAGCGTTCCAAAAAGCGTGAAGGGGCCGATTTTCTTTAACCATCCCTGGAAACTTTTGGAGATAGTCCCCAGTGCGCCTATGACAATCGGGATCACTTTGACTTCATGGCAGTTCCAAATCCTTTTCACCTCCCACTTTAGGTCCTGGTATCGGTTAATTTTCTCCCTCTCCTTCTCTTGCACTCTCGTATCGAACGGGCAGGCCACATCCACAATAAGACACGATCTTTTTTCTTTGTCCACAACCACCAGGTCAGGTCTATTGTGTTCCAGTTTTTTGTCCGTCTGTATCCTAAAATCCCACAGCACCTTCACCTGACTGTTCTCCATCACCGCCTCTGGCCTATGCTCATACCATTTCTCAGAATGTGGTAGATTGTTTACTTTGCACAGGTGCCAGTGGATCACCCTGCCCATCACATCGTGTCTCCAGCCCTTATAGTGGGTCTGGGCTAGGTGTTTACACTCGGACACAATGTGAGCCACAGTCTCCTCTCTCTCTCCACAGATCCTGCACAGTGGGCTAGTCTCCTCCTTGTAGATATGGTGCTTCAACCACTTCGTTTTGAGGGCCTGCTCCTGCGCAGCCATTAGCATTCCTTCTGTAGCCTTATTATTATTATTATTATTATTATTATTATTATTATTATTATTATTATTATTATTATTATTATTATTATTATTGCTATTATATATATATATATATGTAACTAAGGAAGTGTGTTAAGGAACCAGGTGAGTCATAACGCACCAGAATACTCAATACTTTGTGTAGTAGAGTGGGCAATAGGAAAATGTTCAAGACCCCGACGGCAGAGCTCAGGCCGTTTCGACGGAAATAGCCGACGAAACGGCTTAGCTCTGCCGTCGGGCGTCTTGAACATTTTCATATATATATATATATATATATATATATATTAAAAGCGTCAGGGGTGCGACGCCTGAGCTCGGGCCACTTCGACAGCTAGAACTGAACGCCACTTGGAATCTTACCACACCTTCAATACTTCAATATATATATATATATATATATGTGTGTGTGTATATGTGTGTGGGGGGGGGGGCGGGCGTGTGTGTGTTTGTGTGTGATTATATGTGTATGTTTTTGTATTTGAATTCAAACCACAGTTTGTACGCTACCAAATTCCAGTTTCCTCATGTTAGTGAAAATTTCCGTTCCTTGATGTTCTTTTAAATGCGCATGTATTGACGTTTCAATTTAAGTCTAGCAATATCATGACACAAAATACACATTTGAAAGAAATTTCTAACATACATTTCTAACATACATTAACTAGGTATCTTTGCAGAGAACAAAATCACCAAAGTAAACATACGGAAAATATAAATAAACTGAAACAATTGGATACAACTTTGTCAACGCTGATGAAACCAATAACCTATACAACATGGATAAAGTTGAATCACCGAAATCATAAACAGGGAGTTAAGTAAGAAATATAAAAAGAGACTTTAAAGTGAAATCTGGATAGGGCAATTGAAGAGATGAATTAGATAGTAACCAGACGCAATGTAGAAATTGAATTGAACACTATCAACCGACAGAAACGCGGATAATACTGAAGGATCACAAACCGAATTACAACATTGACGTCAAGGTCAGACATATTGCTCAATTCAGGTCGGTCATTGAAGTAATAAGCAAATGAAGACACTAATTAGATATAATAAGACACTAAGGACGGGAAAAGATTGTTTGTACAGTTTCTATATTACAATGGGATCCAGTGACTCAGAGCAGGTGACCGATATAAATATACCAGATAGAAAAATGCGTAGAGCAAAAAAAAGTAATATTGTTGGAATATAAACCTTTAAAAATACAGGACAAGAAACTAAAATAAAACTTTAAAAGAATAGGACAAGAAACTAAGATAAAACTTTAAAAGAATAGGACAAGTAACTAAGATAAAACTTTAAAGAATTGGACAAGAAATAAAAAATGTTGGGGCTTTGAATGAATGAGATTAAGATGAAGTATATGGGAGAGAATATTAAGAAACCAGAGAAGATTATTAATGTAGACGGGAAGCTGCTAGAATTGGTTGACGACTTCCTGTATCTGGGACAAATTGGGAATACAGAAGATGATGTGGTAGAGCAAAGCGTTGGCGGCGTGCCACAGTTTGAGATCGGTGTGGAAGTCGGACCTTCGTAAAGACCTGAAGATCCGTCTCTTCGTTGCTGTAGTGGAGTCTGAGCTACTGTATGGGACTGAGACTGGGACACTGACCAAGAAACTTACTCAGACGGTGGATTGGCGCTATACGAGAATGCTAAGGATCGCTCGGAACATTAATCAGTATACACTGAGGATGAAGAACTTTTTGTTTTGCTTTGATTCATATGATAGAAGAAGATATTAACTATAGTTAATATCTTTTTTTCTCGGTTCCTGGCTGGTAATCACTTTTTTGTGTTGCTTAGGTCCCAAATAAATAAAAAAAGTGCTATTAAACAGTTAAAAGTTGGGGTTTGTGAAAATTCTAAGATATTCACTAGAATTATTTGTATGCTGAATTTTACGTTGTATGTAAGTTTAATTTGCTTATATTAAATGATTTTTTTTGTATATGTTTCAGTTTAAATTAAAATTATAAAATAAAGAGTAATACCTAAAGAAAATTATAAAAGTGCAATAAAGTATAAAATTGTTAAAAAGTGGATTAAAGAGATTTATTGATACTCACCTGATACTCACCTGAATAAAGGGTAAATTGTGTTGTAAGCATTCGTCTCCAGGATGAAGCAATGGAACATGGTCAAGAAGGAAGTGCAGGTGACAAGTCAGAGAAGCCGAGACGAACCTTTCTCAGGCTTTTACACACTTAGGGATGGCCTCTGCTTCTGCCATGACGTGCCTGGACTGTTTGACGTTATTGGAGTGCCGTTTGTGCCCAAGGAGTGGCGGCTATTTATAGACAGCTCCACCACAAGTTTGAAGGCTGTCCTCCTCCACAATGGAAACAAGTTCCCGACACTGCCCCATAGCTCATTCAGTCTGCCCGAAGGAAGATTACTACAGTGTGAAAGTCCTCTTGGAAGCTCTGCAATACAACCAGTACAATTGGGAAATCATTGGCGACTTCAAGATGGTGGGTTTCCTACTTGGACTCCAAAGAGGCTTTATCAAATTCCAATGCTTCCACTGTTTTTGGGACAGCAGAGCCACCTCTGACCACTGCAAAAGAAAGAACTGGAAGCAGCTAACAGAATTTGTAGTTGGGACCTGGAACGTCATGTGGAGCGACTGGTTGATCCCAGGATTGTGCTCATGCCGCCACTGCACATTAAGTTGGGGTTGATGAAGCAGTTTGTGAAGCTCTCGACCAAGAATCAGCCGCTTTTAAGTACCTTCTTGAGTTCTTCCCCAAGTTATCTGAGGCCAAAATCAAAGGGGGAATATGAACATTTCGAATATGAACATTTCGAAATATCAAACTCCTGACCACAAACACAAACTTCTGATTAAATAGTAAAAACCATGAAATGACACTTAGAACCGGGGACAATAAATAAGTTACACGGTGTTATTTGCCTAATTACTACGTTTCATACTGTAATTTACACTCCGGTCTACTGTACGTTCAATAAATGGATAATATATCTGTAATATTGATCCCCTTTCAAAACTTCTTGCTATAATTTAAACATCTCCCTATTTATTATATATATATATATATATATATATATATATATATATATATATATATATATATATATATATATATATATATATATATATATATATATATATATATATATATATGATTGAAAATTAGAAATTAATAATTCACAAGCTTAAATCTTGATTGAAGTAATATACACACACACACACACACACACACACACACACACACACACACACACACACACACATATATATATATATATATATATATATATATATATATATATATGTGTGTGTGTGTGTGTGTGTATATTACTTCATTCAAGATTTTAGCTTGTGAATTTTTAATTTCTAATTTTCAATCATAATTTCCACTGTGAAACCATATCTAAAGTTAAGTTTATATTCTCTTAGTGGGTGATGGTCAATTCTATTGTCCAAGCATAATTTAGGGGTAGTATCGGGGCCTACTTGAAACTCATACTCTACCAATACCACTACCACTAGGTGTCGGTCAACTGCCATTGGCAGGGCGACTAGCAGTAAACTATAACCATGTCATATTACAGACATGGTTGGGGTGTGAGGGGACCTGCCTAGGTGAGTTTCGTAGAGTGTTCGGGTGGTGGATGGTCAACTTCCTTCGGACTTGCGCCTGCGCAAACCGGTGGCGGTGAATTGGGACACACAAGGGATCAGGGGGAAGGATTCAAGGACAGTGGCTTTGTCCGTTCCCTTGTCGATTCAATTTGGATTGTCTCGGGAACATAACCCCATTATGTAAGAAGCTGTCTGATGATGTCATGGCACTGGGTACACGGAAGCGTGTGGCCACTGTCGTCATTGAAATATGTATCACAACATTATCATTAAAGGACTTTAACATCTGAAACTACTTCGCATTTTCTTATTCTCTCTCTCTCTCTCTCTCTCTCTCTCTATATATATATATATATATATATATATATATATATATATATATATATATATATATATATATATTTATATATATATATGTATATATATATATATATATATATATATATATATATATATATATATATATATATATATATATATATATATATACATATATATATATATATATATATACATATATATATATGTATGTGTGTATATATATATATGTATATATATATATATATATATATATATATATATATATATATATATATATATATATATATATATATATATATATATATATATATATATATATATATATATATATTGTAAACACTTAGCATCTTTAGGAAATACCTGTGTTGCAGCTGTCTCCCATAAAACCTGCAAGACATCCAGTTGGACACATTCCAGTTAACTTGTTACACTTACTGTTGTAGCAGTAGCCTCCCTTGTTGTGACTCACAACCCCAATAGATTAACAACATCTAGACGGGAAGTAGAACCCTTTCTGTAACTTCCGGTCAGAACCCTATAAAACTAACAACTCTAAGTTCTCACTCTCTCACTTGCCCTTCCGGCGCCTGGCGTCTTCTGCCAGTCTGCGTTTGCCTGGCAATCAAAACGGTAACTACTAACTTTGCCTAATTCTTTCGTTTTTTCATTGACATGTCAACTATACTGTTAAATTGTTGATTAAATATTATACACACAAACGATGTCTCCTTGTTACATTCATACAACCCAGTATCTTCGCTATTTACATTCATACACGCTAGTAATCCTCGCTATATTGGTAACCCTGACGTGATACGAACACGCAGCCGTTCATTGTTATAAGTGGTCACCCCGAAAAAAGAAAAAAATAGCAGAATCTGGTGTTGTGTGAGTAAAATTACGAATACACTGCAAATTTATTGACAAACTATGAAAATACTCAGTCAAAGAAACGAACACACCACGCACATGTGAAATTCGCGTTCAGACAGACTTATTCTCTCCCGCATCAACTAACTGTCGCATTTCACGATATATATATATGTTTATCGTTTCTTACAACGAACACGTTCAAAAAAAAAAAAAAAAAAGAAATTTGATATTTTTTTAAAACCATTTCAACAGGAACATTTATTTTCGATGAACCATTGCCTTTTTTTTTTTCATCGTTTTCATCATCGTTCAAGTTTTTTTTTCCGAAGTTCACACCAATAATTATGCTAAGTGAAGCCTTTCTTTTTCATCATTGTCACTTTCACACTTGCACTATCATTTTCTCGCGCGTTAGAAATATTATTTTTTCAACCTAACTTAACCTTGTATTGGCACGTGTAGGCAGCACAAATTCTCGACTCACAGAGATAAGCCAGAGAATTTATTTTTGCAGCACTCTTCCTGTGAGAAAATCCATTCGGAGATTGGAAATTTCACGATATACCACAGAACAAAAACCACCTGCATTCATTCTCTGGAACACACTTTCTTTCCTGCTGTCATGTGATTGCACACCTGTGAACTATATTTTGTACATTTGAACTTTGAACTCTTCTCTTACTTTATTACATTGTATCTTTGGGTGATGGATAGATAGATGTCCAGCCGTTCTCTGGCCAAGAGCGGTTGGCTACCTTAACATCTATCATTGATTTTTGCAAACATTCTTTTGTCGTAATTTTCATGCCTGTTACAACATTCTCGCCAACTTGCTACATATTTCATTCGATTTTTATATTCTAAAATTCTGGCGGGAGGTTATGTAGCAGTAGCCTCCCTTGTTGTGACTCACAACCCCAATAGATTAACAACATCTAGACGGGAAGTAGAACCCTTTCTGTAACTTCCAGTCAGAACCCTATAAAACTAACAACTTTAAGTTCTCACTCTCTCACTTGCCCTTCCGGCGCCTGGCCTTCGCCAGGCGTCTTCTGCCAGCCTGATTTTGCCTGGCAATCAAAACGGTAACTACTAACTTTGCCTAATTCTTTCATCTATTTCATTGACATGTCAACTATACTAACTATGCTTCATTCATTCTATACTGTTAAATTGTTGATTAAATATTATACACACAAACAATGTCTTCTTGTTACATTCATACACGCTAGTAATTCCCGCTATACTGTTTTTGTAGCAATGGCATGTCAATCGACCAAACTCACCATACTTTCCTGCTGGGCATTCTGAAAATATCAATATACATGACAATGTTGAAGATACCATTAATTAAATACAGTTATAAATGAGGTATCAATTATATACTCGGACTCAGAAGCTCCCGCGTCTTGCGACGCATGAGGCAATAGTGTTCCACCGCGTGCACTATGAATTGTTTTCGTAGTAGGAGAGTTTTTCCGGGAACAGGTCGCTAACCTGAATCCCAACCACTGACATTTAGTAAAGAGACAGTAAGTGGAGTAGTCTCTGGTAGAACTGCAAACCGATGACTACGGAATATGGTGTGGGTCGCCTTCAGTCCTGGACCGGTGCCGAGGGAGGATTTCCTTCAGCTTTAACGAGTACAGCCACTACCTTACATCCATGTAGGAGAACCCCTACCGATGCGCTGAACGAGTGTGACTTTTTAGTCCAGCCAGAGACTTGTATACTCTGGTACAAACACTACACTTGTGACAATTATTGACACATAGTGCTGAGCCCATGGTACCATGTGAGGACAAGTGCATAGAGATCTCCAGATACAAAGCAATGCCTGTGCCGTGAAGCTTTTATAGTGAGCAAAGGCACTGCACAAAGCCAGTCCCACTCTCTTAACCAAGATGATATTTACCAAAAAGAACAAGTCAACATCATTGGATACCACCAGGGTTGCAAGTGTTATATCAGAGTTTTCCTTCTCCTAGAATTCTGCCTTGACAAAGGCTAAGGAGTCATCTCTCCCGGTGATTTTGGATGGCCATTGATTCTTAAGAGCACCTTTGCCCTTTGACAGGTTTTGTTTTTAGTCCTGCAGGATGTCCAAAGTCACCATCCTCACCAAGAAACGTTGGTGGGGTTGCCAGTTTAGTCGCCAACGACGCGACCATGAGACAGGTTGCACTGGGATACATGTTACCAATAGCACCAACTGGTGACCTGACATTATCAATTATATACCATATCAATTATTATAAGATTAAAGTGGTGATAAAAGAATCAGTTGTTCTCAACCTCAATGATTTCGGTAAAGTATTACCAACAAATTACTGGGATAGCCATGGTAAATTGAATGAAATTTGTTGAAAATGTTATAACATGATTAATTCGGGAGATAATCAAAGTAGATAAGTTGACGTTTGAATTTATGATTGGCAGGACTACCAGTGGATAAATGGTGCTAAATGGAAACCATTCAATATGGGAGTCGGATTCTGCCAAGGATGTGTCATTCAACTATTGTGTTCATTATTTACATGAAAATGATTGACATGGGCAGTCGGGCTAGAAGTTGTATCACGACTGGCAAGTGTAAAATCAGTCGGCTAGAATTTTGAGACGACTCGGTATTCCTTAATTCGGCAGAAGGTAATCACCGAATTGCACTCTGTAGGTTTGATATCGAGTTCTGCATGGCTGGAATGTAAATCAATGCTGCGAAAACTGAGATACTCGTTGTCTCAAGGAATATTGTGCCTTGCAATCTATATATGAATGGGGTTCCAATGAAACAGGTGGAGAGATTTATGTATCTCGGGGCAATGTTCACAAGTGATGGAACGCATGGGGCTGAATTAAGTTCAAGAATTGCAGGAGCTGGTGCCGTAATGTGCCAGCTTCAGCTGTTGTTATTTAGAAGAAGGGATGTAGGTGAAGAATCCAAACTGGTTATCTTCAGTACGGTATTCGTGTCAACACTCATTATGGTTATGAATCTTGGGTAATGACGAAACGAACCTGATCGTTCCTGGGGATCCTCCAAAGGGTATTTTGAGTAACGTTACTCAGTAGGGTGCGTAGCTTGGAGATCAGGTCTCCCTCCAGGGAGAGTCGCTATTTTTCCGAATTGAGAGATTACAGATACGATACTATATCCATGCGTTTAGAATGTCTCGGGGGAAAAATCGCTAGAAAGTTTTTACGGGTAAACGCAACCGGAAGGAAGCCCAGAGACAGAGACCGCGCAAGATGATTGGATAACATCCATGAGTACATCTGGTCTAGATTGGGGATCCAGCCGGATTATTTGGAGACGGTTGCTTCTGACAAACCCACCGGAAGGAATGGTTGAAGACTCTTCCCCCACCCTCTACCATTTTAGCAAGAAGAAGAAGAAGAAGAAGAAGAGTGCCATTGATTCCCCCTTTATAGTACGACGACTGCTTGAGAGGTACTTAGCGAAGTGTAAGTCATTGTATCTAGATTTTGTAGACAGGGAGAACCCTTTAACAGGGTCCCATTCTCCGTAGTATGGTGGACACTTAGGAAGCTAGATGTAGATCAAAGGTTCTCAACGGGAGGCATATGCACCCTTGGGGGGCCGTTCGAGCTCCAGGGGTAGGGGGGCGTTTTGGTGCAAGGTGACTTTAGGGGGGGCGTTTGAAGATTTGGAGGGGGCTAGAGGGGCGCTATAGGGGCGCTGGAAGCTCCTTTAGTTTGGTAAGTTTAATAAGTCATATTTGTACGTCTCTTAGGCAGCCAGTCTGAATGCATTTGAATCAAGAAAACGACACTAAGTATTTCAAAACTGTACTGAGTACTTCAACTGAATCAGTAGGATGGTAAGGGACAAAACTTCAAACATGCAAGAAACTAGAGTTGAAAAGCCTAAAACTAATCGCATCAGAGGCAAAAATGCTAACACGAAAGAAGACAAGATGGAGATACAATCAGGGAAATGGCTGTGTTCGATATGCCAGAAAAGGGTGGGCAGGAGTTCTATAAGGTGCACAGAGTGAAATCGATGGACTCACAAGAGATGCGGCGGATGTGGGTGGCGCTATGCTGTGTTAATGAAGACCCGATATAATGTGGAGTAAGAGACACACACACACACACACACATATATATATATATATACATATATATATATATATATATATATATATATATATATATATATATATATATATATATATATATATATATATATATATATATATATATATATATATATATACGATATTAAATAAATGGAAACTATATTTATAAAACCATATTTATTTCATTATATATATTTCAGGGATATCATATTAATAATATGCTATGCCTTCCTCAGACAAAATACAATATAAACAGTTTTATAGATAAATAGATTTGACATACCGTACAACATCGACTTGTATTTGAAAAGTTGAATTGGCCGTGAAAAAATACTTGTCGAGTGCTTTTATATCAGTTATTAATATTTACTAGTTGTAACCCAACAATTTAAATATAACTTTCCATATATATATATATATATATATATATATATATATATATGCAAAAGTTCTATTTAAATTGTTGGGATACAACAAGTAAATATTTTTATAACTGATATAAAGCACTCGAAAAGTATTTGGAGTAGATATACGATATTAACAAATGGAAACTATATGGAAACTATATTTATAAAACCATATTTATTTCATTATACATATTTCAAGGATACCAAGTTAAATTATGGTATGCCTTCATCAGACAAAATACAATATATATGTCTTCCAAAAGTAACGGTCGCATTTTGAAAGGGTACGTCAATGTTTATTTATAAAACTGGTATAACTCCATGTCAACTATTAATGTGGTCCGCTCCTGTTACGTTGGAGGATCAGGTGACAACATGACAGTATTAATGAAAATGAGAAAAATATTTGAGGGCAGACAAGAAATCAAAGTATAAAATAAGTGAATAGAATAACAAATCAGTTATTATCTTACCATCTGCTAAAGTGGTCTGCCATGTTAATAATATAATAAATCCAGCAATAGAAAGGGAGGACATTGCAAGCCGGGTTAAATTATAAACCGAAAGTGAGGAAAACTCGGAAAATTTTGTCTGAGTGGCGTTCCTCACGACGATGCTAACGGAATTATCGTTAGCGTTCAGTGTCTCGAGACGACGTGTGCACTCTCTGTGCTAAACTTCAGTAGATTACTCATGTTCTATTCCACTATATAATTTGCTTGCATGTTTTTTGGTATGGTGAGCAAATGGGCTCCCAAGTGCTGGGCCCCCACAGC
>OZ024750.1:27170505-27203005 GCA_964016885.1 Eledone cirrhosa | reverse complement strand
TTTTACATATGTCTGTAGGATGTTCAACTACTTTATATTCAATGAGAATCCTCTCCTCCTCCTCATCCCACTTATTCCTGAGAGGGTCTTGGAGGCAGAGTCCTCAAACACTCCTTCCAGTGGGTCGTGTGAGAAGCAACTCTCTCCAATTGATGCGACTGCATCCCCAAGCGTGTCCAGCCAATCTTCTGGAAGAGTGATACCATTAAATATAAATATTAAGAAGAGAGGAAGTTATTTGGTCTCGTGTATTCTCTAGATCAACTTTTTCAGCGCGTCTCCGTGACCATCCTTCGCGGAAATGCCTTCTCTGTTCTGTCCGCCGGTGCCACGAGGCGGCCAGCGCCTGGGTCCCCATTTGTTCACAATAATGAGAGATGGGAAGAGCGGGATATATGAAGACAGAGACAGCGGAAGAAGTTTGGTCCTTTTCTGTTCGGACATGGTGTATATATGTGTATATAAGAGAGAATGACTCTTTCCCCACTATCAGCATCTTTGTTAAACCTTAACCATTTGCATTTCTCTATATTTACTATTGTATTGTCGCAATAAAGGCTTTACCTTACATGATTATCTCACATAATATCGAATCTATGAGATTTTGATATTATCTATTTTGAGAACAATACCTTAACAGCCTCCGTCTCGGACGTGCGGTCCATTCTCCACCAGGTACAGGTGACCCCCAAAGAGGATGTCCTCATCCTCGGGTCACCGATCCATCCGCCGGCCATCAACTCCACCATCAGGTACAGGCTCCAGCAGCTCAAGACCCTCACGAGCCGACTGGGATTGGTTGACGGCCACCCAGCCCTCTTCCTATTAAGGAACTGCTTCTCCATGCCGAGCTCCTCTATACCCTTCGCAACGCTCCGTGTTACAGCCACGCATCTCTCCTCGCTGACCTCGATACTTGTATCCGAGCGGCAGGTTTGATGACATTGGATGTCAACAGACGATTTTACCTATTAGATATGGTGGCCTTGACCTCCGATATCAGTGGCCGGTTATGGCCGGTTTGAACAGAAAGAAGTGAGAGAATTCTAGCCGGATATGGCATGTTTAAAAGCTAAAGGGTTAAGTTACAGTGAGTCATGACATTTAAATGTATCTCTAATTTAGGCTCAAGACCTGCATATTTAGGGAAGAACAAAGTTAATGAAATAAACACCAGTTGTTTACCGAAACGGAATGAAGGAGAGAAAGGTAACGTTGATTAAATAAACCCAAAGCATAACTGGAACTTAATTTTCTAGACTCCAGTAGGAAGAAGGAAAGTTTACCTTAAGATCTGACTGTAAAGAGCCAGAATAATCCTGCAATGGCATCTTATACGGTGCTTTACTAATTCTACCAATCACTATCCCTCGATATCTCTCTAATATTGATACCAATATATTGTAGTTAAAAGGTGTACCGTATATGTTGGTATGTAAGGTGGATAGCTGTATAAATAACCCTAATTTTTGTACTTAAAAGTTAGAATTTTGATTATATTCGCTACATATATATATATATATATATATATATATATATATATATATATATATATATATAGGGAAAGAGTAAAGAATTACATGGTTGGCTGTACAAAAAGGGTTTTATTTACAGTATTAACAACCTCTAACTGGATTACCTTAAATGGTAACTTATTATCCTATATATATATATATATATATATATATATATATATATATATATATATATATATATATATATATATATATATATATATATATTATATAAATATATACATATATACATATATATATAGATATATACGTATATATATATATATATATATATATATATATATATATATAGCAGAGAAAATAATTCACAACAGTTTGAATTACCATATTTCCCGGCGCCGGAGACGCTTCGTCCTCGAGTACGCACCCTAATTTTAACAACCAAAAATTTGAAAAAAAAATAATAAGCAGCCTTCGGCCTACAGGACGCATGGTAAATTTTTGAGACCTATTTTAGGGAAAAAAAGTACCGTCTTCGACGCCGGGAAATATGGTCTATCCTTTTTGTTCAAAATTAAGACTAAAACAAAATAAAGTCTATACTTATGTCATATATTTCATATTTCTGAGTTATGACCAATTTTCCAAACGAAAAGGAAATTTGTTAGTTCACCACCAACAACACACCATTTGCTAAGATCACGATCAACATCACATCTCATTTTCTATGTCCATAGAATATTTAACCTTGGAATTGTTAAACATTATCGGCATCATCACTATCATCACTATCGGCATCATCATTATCATCATTATCATCATTATCGGATTCATCATTATCATCAATATCGTCATCATCATCATCATAATCGTCATCATCAACAACGCTGTCGTCTTTACTATCATCACCGTGATGCCTGGAACGTTTCTTTGATCTCACCCTAAACAACAACAGAAAAGGAATACAGTTAGTAAACCCCAACTCCAGTAAATTATACAGTTATTAAACAGGAAATTATCTCCAGAGGGGTTTGAGATGGACTAATGTAGTAGTGAAAAGCTATAATAGAATATTACATTTGGTTTCTTCATAATTAGGATATTATTTAATTTCCGAAATGTTTTGGTTAGCAGAGGCTGTAGCGCGCTTTTCTTAATGACATGTTGTAATGACATATATCCTTTCACATACACAGTTTATATCTCATTCAGTAGAAACTTGACTTACATTCTTTCGTCCCTGACAAACTTTCTATGAGTAGTGACCTTGATATATTTACATCTAGCTCGCCCTAAAATATGTGTCCTTGAATTGTGCTCAAATTATCTGTTTATCCTGCGTTAGTTTTAAACAATTACATCCCCATTGGAATTGTTTGGTCTTCGGCCAAATCGATGATTTTTATTATACAATACAATATGATACCTGTCTAAACCAAAAGGTTCTCAACAGGGGGCATAGGAACACTCGGGGGCGTTTCGGAGCAATGGGTCATTAGGGAGCATGGGCCGTTAGGTAGGAGTTTGAAGTTTGGGGGCGCCGGAAGGCTCTTTACTTTGGTAAATTTATAAGCCATATTTGTACGTCTCTGAGACAGCCAGTGTGGACGCATCTGAATGAAGAAAACGAAAAAAATAAATAAAAGAAGCTTGTCAACGAATTGCTTAGAGAGATAAAAGAAAAAACGAAAGAAATCAAAGAAAATGAAACTAAGGGCTACTCAATTATGACAAAAGTTACAAGAACAACATGAACAGAAATGACAGGAAAATGTAGCAATAGTGATGAAAGTTGTGGGTAAATACTTATACATACATACGAACATACACACGCATGTATACAGATACAGGCCGGCGTTGGTGTTTGATGAGGAGGAAACACTGTTGTAGTTAATCTCCCTAGGTAATAAAATCTAGAGACAAAATGTTCTCCTTACCCCAAAAAATATAAATCAACTCACATATACACACACACTTAAACATAAATGCATGCATATATACAAATCTATAAATCTATAGTTATACACATACGTAAATGTATGTACATATGTATGTAGTTTTATATATATATATATATATATATATATATATATATATATATATATATATATATATATATATAAGAATTAAAATACTAGAGTGTGTTGGTGTTAAACACCCTCTTCGTATTATAGAAATGACAGTAAAGGTATAGCTCAATGTAATTAAACAGAGCCGAAGAATTATGAAAATAAACCAAAGAAGCCTTCAATACATCTAATGTCTTTACTACCCAACAATGTTTCGTCCTATTCAGGACTCATCAGGGCAACTAAAGCTATAAGAAGCACTATCGGCCAATACACGCCAAAAACTCAGAAGGATATGGAGTGTACATACATTAAAGCATAGGAAAATTATCGGGTAAAAATTATCGAGTAAAAATTGCTAAGGAAGTGAATAACATTTTGAACCATATTACAAATATAGTCCAATGCAAAAACTAAAGCTAAACAAAGGTGGTGATATAGAGCGGGAATTATTGTACTATATATAATATAATATAATATAATATAATATAATATAATATAATATAATATAATATAATATAATATAATTGATAATGATAATAATAATAATAATATTACAAGGTCCAATATACACACATATATATACATATACGTATGTACACATATATACACATATATCAATACACATATCCATCAATACAAGCACAAACTAACCCTTATTAAGAGTATAAATATAAATAAGAATAATAAGAATAATAAGAATAAAAATAAAGATAAAAATAAAAATAAAAATATAATACATATATTATTTACAGTATAAAATGAAGAATAAATGATTAAAAGTAAACATATAATATATAATAAACTATATAATTATATAATAGCTAATCTCCGGTTAATTTGCACAAACAATATAAATGTTACAATAACACTATAATAACAATATTATAATATAATGGCATATAACTTAACAAATCATATAGAGTTACAGACCGGGTGAGAAAAAATATTGTACAGAACTAAATTATGTTGGAAAAATTATGTTGGAAAAATATCAAAACCATTGCAAGAAAACAGATGGAGGTCAAATTTCTATACAATTGGTGTAAATAAATATTATCCAAACATTACAAAAATTATAAAAATATAAACATATTACAGAATTTACAAAATTTAACATAACATAATGGTACATTTAATAATCGGTAAATAATAAAGATCAGTAGTACGTTTACAAAGAGTGGAATGATATAAAACTTCAATATAAAATATTGAACATAGTATAATATACATAATTACGTGGTTGGTGGACAGACATTTTTGAATAAGTGAATGAGAACCAGACAGAAAACTACGCACGGTAGTATAAATATATAAATAAAATCAACCGGAAATCGAAAAACAAAAACAAAAGTATTTACTTAGGTGTCACGTGCAGTTATGTAAAAAATTTAGGAAACAAACCCGGATAAATGACTAGAAAACCCTATTAAATTAAATAATATTGAAAGTATTTAAAATACATAATAAGTCAATACAAAATTAGCTATTGTTTAAGTAATCAAATTCTCCAAAGTTTAAGATATCACTATAAATATATCTGGAAAAGAATGAAGTATTCTACTATCAGTTGAATAACGTTATCTAATAAACGGACTTTAAATTGAATTATGGTAGGCCAATGGGGACAGAAAAAAGAAATGTATGAAGGATACGAAGGAGCATAAAATCATAATCAATATACTGTATTATACAATAGAAAGGAGAATAAAAGGGAATTGAATATAATTATAGTATATTTGAAGGGGCGAATGACATGTGTGTGTGTATTGGGGGGGGGGTTAGTTATCCAAAGAAGAATCCAAATAAAATAAAATAAAATAATATAAAATAAAATATATAATCAGATATAAACGCATAAGGTGTTAATAGTGAAAATATAATATTTAAGAAGATAGATATGGTATGGTAACCAAAAGACTATGAAAGCTAGAATGAAAAGCTGTTAAAAACCGATAATAATAATGATGATAATGATGGTGGTAAACAAAATGAACCTAAACTAAAAAGATAAGGGAATATAGCAACTAATGGATACAATTTACACTACTAGAACCTTTAGGTTTATAATAAAAGTAAGAATTTGAAATGGCGTGGGGGCAAGAAGAGAATATCTCAGACTTTCTATTAAGTAAGGTTTCCCTAGAGAAAATTATAGAGTGGGTCTCAAGGATACAGAGATTACAAAATTTAGTATGTGTTGAAAGGTTATTAGAGCGTGCTACTATTCGCCAATTAAGGCTATATGGTATATTAGCCCCCTTAAGATCCCATATATGGTGTGCTGAAGAAGTAGAATTCTTAAACTTAACATGTTTAAAATTAGAGATATGAGAATTAAACCTAGTCTTAAAAGTGTTAGATGTAGAGCCTATATATGTGCTATTAGAGGAATTGGTTTTAACTACACAAGCATAAACGATGTTCTTAGAGAGGCAGTTACCGTTCAAAGGGCAGTTAGCACTCACTCTACAGTTACAATTCCGGGTGCTATTGATCGGCTGAAGTAGTGATGTATCACTCGTAGGGTTACTATGAGATAAGGTCTGCTCAGGTGGTAAGGTATTTATGGATCTATTCAGACTAGTAGTACGTAGAGAGGAGTATCCATCCCTAATTTTCCCATTGTTAGTGCTAGCTAAATGAGAACTAATATTAGGGGTGGTAGAGAATGAAAGTTTAATTACATTTTTATTAAAAATACTATGGTATTTATTAGTAGGAGGGAAATTTTTCTCTAAGATAGAAAAGAAAGACCTAGGGATGTTAGTTAATACTTCCTGATTATATGGCGGGTTAAAATAAGTATTTAGTCTCCTTCTATTTTTATCCTTACCAACTCTACCGTTATCTAATATCCCCTTATTAAGATTTGAGTTACTACAAGGACTAGTTAAAACCACATTATTAGAATCAGCCGAAACTCCATTAAGTCTCTTTCTGTTTCTACCATTAGTATATCTGCTGCTATCTGGAAACATATCAAAAGGATTAGGGCTAATAATAGGATCAGTAGAAACAACACTATTAGAATTAGATTTAGCAAAAGCATTACCACTAAGTGAGCGCTCAGAGGGCTCGACTTGATTCCTAGAAGTATTAGATTCCCTATTACGAGTCCGGTGTCTTAACTTATGGATGGGTTCAGATACACCTATGTGATTTCTACGATTCTTATGCTTTCTACTCCCATTCATGGCCATATTATGGGATATTATATTATTATTATTATAAGTAAGCGGAGACTTTCTAAGGTTACTATTATTATAATGTATTTTACCAGAGTAACCGGAATTAGCTAGGGCATTATTATAGTACTCTGCATGTGCATTAAATGTTCCTACGTCCTTAGAGAGTGTGGAAATCCTATTAGATACACCATTAATTATAGAGCTTATCATAGATTTGGGGTGGTTAGAATTGGGACTAACATAAGAGAGTATTTCATTAGGCTTATGGAAGGGTTTAAAACTATTAGTGACCAAGTCCAAAGTCACATCTAAAAAGTTGACCGCTCTATCGTTTCTATCAATCGTGATCGAAAGGTTATAGCTTTTAAAAAACTTATAAAGCTTCTTCTTATTATGCTCGACGTTGTTGGTGCTAGAGTTAATGACAAACAATGCATCGTCACGATAAAGTCCGCCTTTAAGGTGCGGAAAGGTAACATATAGTTCATTTAGGAGGAACAACCCAACAAGATCAGTTATCTGGGCCGAATCACTCGAACCCATTGTAACGTCGAAATTGTTGGGCGTGTTTTTACGGGTCCAAAATGTATCCTCAAAATTAATGATAGTTCTACGGGCTGCTAGTATAATATCTACCTGTGATCGTGTAAGGCTGGATACTCTGATGGCCAACATTAAGGCTTTGTTAAGGAGGATGGGTGAAATCGATGTGTAATAGGCATCAATATCGAACTGGATAAACCTACTAGATTCAAGTTTATCAATACCAGAGAACCAATCTATAACCTCCTTAGTGTTCCCCCATAGGTTAAAATTAACCTTCTCCCTAACATCTGGTATAATAAGGTCAAGGATTTTCTTACTAATTTTTGCTATATCAGACTTAGAAGGACAGATGAGTCTAACAGAGGGATTACTAATGAAGTCTATCTTATGATCCTTAAGAGTGAATCTCGGTTCCCTAGGGTAATATGGCTGGGTATACTTATCGAGGCCAAGGACCGAGACTATCTTAAGACCCTCACTATTGATATGGTTCAAATTATCCTGCGTAGTCTTTTTATAATTTATATGCAGCTCCTTATAAATAAAATCACGGTAAGCACTGTAATCCATAGAGTATAGATCCTTAGTCTTATCAGCCGGGACAAGAATATACTTATTCGCTCTAAAACCCTTAACAATATTTTTAAGTCTAGACTGGAACCTGTCAAACTTATTATAATTTCCATGTCTATTATATGGCCTATACTTAATATTTTTGACAAGGGAAAGTAAGTCATTTTCAAAATTAACTAATAGAACATTATGTGGTGGGCTCTTATAAGTTTTGAAGCCAAAGTTATTGAAATGAGTTCTATGCTTGGGGTCAGTCCTATTGCTATTAATATCATAGTGGAAAGCACGCCATCTAATCCTTTTTACGAAGGAGTTAACACTTGTAATTAAGAGTTTTTCATAAGTATTTCTCGAGGGGATGGGAATATTCTTCAGAGATAAAGGCAGGTAACTCTTTGTTAGCATACTGTCAAATATATATATTTTCATTATATATATATATATATATATATATATATATATATATATAAAGTATATATCCCTACACGCAAAATACATATAGGGACACATGTATTATCCAACCATTTGCCAATGAGATTCTATGGCAGGTTAGCAAATTAACGAGCCAGAACATATATATTCAAGGTTTAGCAAATAAGAAAAAGTTTTAAAATAAATTTTTAAAAATTCACTGTACCTGCTGTAGTTACCTTTACCGTACGGTTTCAAGTCTCAAAGATAAATGGATAGTCCTTACGAACATCCATTGAAAAGAAAGACTCTCGTCAGAAGGTTCTTTTCACTTTGAGAATATAAAATTCCCGAGTTCAAATTACGAACTGGCGCTATTCAAAATTGTTCCCGAGATGAGAGTGAATGATATAGAAGTAATTCTGTCCAGTGCCGTGTGCAAAGATAGAAGGCAGAGGCGGAAAGGTCAATCCACTGCCACTAGAAATAGCAGCAGTCAAAACGACCAAAATGTTATCTCGACCAGGGGAGATTAATACTAATAAAGAATATATCCCTACATGCAAAATACATATAGGGACACATGTATTATGCTGTCGAGATAACATTTTGGTCGTTTTGGATGCTGCTGTATATATATATATATATATATATATATATATATATATATATATATATATATATATATATATATATAAGTTTATATATATACATATAGGAAAATGTTTAACCCCAACGGCAGAGCTCAAGCCATTTCGACGACGGCTATTTCTGGAGTCCGGAAATAGCCGTCGAAACGGCTTGAGCTCTGCCGTCGGGGTTAAACATTTTCCTATTACCCACTCTACTACCCTAAGTACTGAGTATTCTGGTGCGTTATGTTCCATCTGGTTCCGTACCACACCTCCTTCGTTATATATATATATATATATATATATATATACATATGTGTGTGTGCGTGTGTGTGTATATATATATATATATATATATATATATGTGTGTGTGTGTGTATCTATCTATGTATATATATATATATATATATAAGGGATACAGATATTGCTTGCTCACTGTCACCAAGCAGCAATTTATTCGTTGCAACTAAGTTTGTGATCGAAGCACTTTATTTTGCAAGGTACTATTTTTCCCTTGAGTTTGTGATTCCAGAAAAAGGTAAGAAATCCTTCACATTTTGTATCTTTTATATTTTGACTTTACAGTTTGAATTGTTGAATTGTCTATCCAATCTTTGAGAACATTCACGTCTATTTTTCAAAATTATATAATTTGAAATAATTTGCTTTTGTTTTCGACTGAAACTTTTGTATTTAATTCGTACGTGTATTTTTTAAGGATATTTTAAAAAGATTCTAACATATTAGACTCAATTATAAACTGTTTCAATAAGTATGCCTATGTCTCGTGACATTTTGTACTTGTAACGGTATAAAAAATAAACTTAATATTGCTTGGGCTATAGAAAATGTAATTAGCTAATCAAAATATTTCTAGTCAAAACAATAAAATACTAATATGAAATACATAGGAAATTCACAATATTGAGAACTAGATGTAATACTTTACAGTTTCCAACTTTATGCCTGATGTATCTTTATTCAAATAACATCAAGGCAAAGCTTGTTTTAGCCTATCAAACACAATTACTATGTTTGTGTGAAAAAGAAATTTTTTAAATGTCCTGGTCAAATTATGAGGCAATAATTATTCAAACGACTGCAATTAGTACATTTAATATTATACGTGGTCATTAATATACACCGAACAACCTAACTGGGAAAATAAGTTTTCATATTGAAAACTCATCGCTGAAACATACGGAGGTCAATTACACAATATACAAATATAAAAGAAAAATACAATTTTATTGATTATAAATCGAAACATCAAACAGATTGAAATTCACCAATTACTTCTAACAATTGTATTGATACAAGAAATCACATACCTGTAAATGATTATTGTAGACACAGCTGCAATTACCACAAATGGTAAAAACGCAACGAACACGATATAAGCGGCATGTGGTCGTTGTGTATGTATTTCTGTTCAAAGGTAAAATATTATATATATATATATATATATATATATATATATATATATATATATATATATATATATATGTGTAGTTCGGAATAACAGAAAGCAATAAAGAAAAAAACATACAATCGCAAGAATATATATGTACATACATACACAAAAGAAACAGCCATGGGCACCAAAGTAGCCCCAACATATGCAACACTCGTCTTGGGTCACCTAGAGGTAAAATTATATTCCCAGCTGCAGGAAACTTTCAGTCACGACTTTGCCACCTACATTAATAACAACTGGAAATGTTACCTAGACGACTGCTTCATCTTCTTTAATAGAATCCAAGGAGACCTACAAAGATTCCATTTCATCATAAACAGGCTTCACGAAGCAAGACAATTTCCCATGGATTGAAACAAAAAGGAACGACCGTTTGGGGATATCACTATCATTAAAGAAGGGGAAAATATAAAAACAGACCTATTTTACAAATGAACAGACACACACCAGTACTTGAATTTCCGGTCAGCAAACAACTCACATACCAAAAGGAACATTCCCTTTAATATGACAAAGCCCAGTGACAAAACTGAGACAAACAAACCAACAAAATAAAAGGGAAAAAGCAGTTATCCCTTTTATCGCCACTTACAATCCATGGAACTTCAACATCGTGAAAGACGCTAAACAATATCTCCCGATTCTCAAGCAGTCCTCCAAAATGAAAGCACTCATAAAAGACTCACAAATACTATATAGTAGACGCCAAGCACCTAACTTTTAAAATATCGTTAATTAAGGCGAAATTTACGTCTGACAATGAATCAATGCAAGTTAAGAAATGCGGGAACCCTTGATACGGAACTTGTTAATTCATTGAAGAGAAAGGGTAAATCTCCTTTTGAAACAATGACATTTTCAAATTTAAGGCAAGCGTGAATTGCAAAACAAAAACCTTAATTTATTGTGTGACCTGCCCACAACGTGAAGAATACTACTTTTGAGAACGGGTCTACATGACAGTGTTCGGGTCCATAAAAAATAAATTAGAGATCCCTCTGTCAGAAACACCACATGCAGAGAAAACTTCGTATCATGCGGGAAGGGAAAATTCACAATTTTCCCCTTCTTTAAGGTCGGACAACGAATATTATCGGAAATGTAAAGAATTCTATCAAAATGCACTACGCCGTGTGAATACGGGTTTGTGTCTTATAACTGGTACTAACTAAATTGCATACCTCGTATTACCATGTGTGCATGTACACCTATCCTATGTATCTGCGTATATTTACGAGTATATGCATAGGAGGATGTATAAACACGTGCGTACGTATGTTTATATATGAATATACCCACTAGTGCGTATTTTTTAAGCTATGCGTCTACAGACGTTCTTCCTAACGTATGGTCTTATGTTAACCGTCTAAGATATTACACCTCTAACGTGTTTGGTATGGTAATATCTCGGAGAGGCTTGCGTTTATATATGATATGATATAATTGAACAGAAGCATGTTTAAGTCTATTATATCAACTTAATTGTTCACTACATGTTTCAACAGCTGCAATTCACACTCATAATAGTAAATGTATCACTATTTTATATCATTAGTAATGCAACTTGCTATGCTAACGTAGTAACACCGGACATAAATTTAACATATCACTTAAGGGTAAAAACATCACCATTGGCGTAATAACACCGCTATATTTGAATTCATTAATCCCATACTGTTATAATAACAACTGCTGTTCCTACCATGTTGAAAATGATTTCAACTTCAGATTTTCGTTTATCTCTGAGTAACAATATTAAACAATAATGAGCCTTCTTTTGCAGAAGTCTTCATGCTTAGTTTAATGATTTCAAATTCTAGAGTGCGATCTTTGATTATCGCATGACAAATGTTTCTCTCAATGAGTCTTTTAAAACATGATACAGCTGCTATACAAATATATGGCTATAAGTTTTATGGCTATAAGTTTTAAGTCTAAAGCCTTAAATTAATATTTCACTATATTTCCCATTTATCTACTTCCATTTTTTCTCTTGCTTATAATCTTGCTACTTGTGAAGAAATAATCTATTGTCACACTTCCGAATAAATGCATTTCAATATTAATACTCTGCGAATAATTTTTAATTGTAACAGATCGATTCATTGTTTAAGCGTAAATACACGTCTCTCATCTGTACAGAAATAATTGTGGGCGCTCGACCGAGGTAGAAGCTGTTGAATGTTCGGTCGTCCTCAGGTTTCTGATTTTCAGCCCCATGGATTTTGTCTATTATATTCCTTTGTTATATTCTGAATACCTGATGTCACCAGATTCATACTGAACCCGGTCATTGAAATGATCATAGTATAATAAACCTTTCAAGGAATTACACCAGTCAAGCCTCCTGTTATTGTATAATAATTAACTCCGTACTCGCACCACCAACTACACAAACGAAGACAGTTGAGTTGCATTACGTTGAGTGCTCTCCATAATATTACATCGAGGTGGACCATACGGAATGACCAGTTCTATCCAGTGGTGAACCAACAAACGTAAATAAATAAGTATATACATATATATTTATATAGATGTATATATATATATATATATATATATATATATATATATATATATATATATATATACATATATATATATACACACATACATATATATATATGTATATATATATATATATATATATATATATATATATATATATATATATATATATATATATATATATATATATATATATATATGATTATATATATTTATTTATTTAGGTTTGTTAGTTAACCACTGGATAGAACTGGTCATTCTGAATGGTCAACCTCGATGTAATATTATGGTGAGCACTCGACGTAATGCAACTCAACCGTCTTCGTTTGTGGTGCGAGTAAGGACACATGGACACACACACATACACACGCAAACTTATATATATATATATATATATATATATATATATATATTTCGTTTCTGAATTTGTTTAGCAAGATTATTTATCTGAAAACGTGTGTTGAAACCGATATTGTTATGCTTTGGGAGGATCATGTTACCACTAAGAAACACACGCACCAGTTATTCACTCCAATTTATTATAAATTAAATTTATAAATTTAAGAATTTATAAATTTACGGTTGGTTGGTTGATTCCATAACCGGACGGTTGTTTGTATATTGTCAAAGTTCTTTCGTCACACATTCTGTGACCTCTTTAGTGACTGGGGATTCTTTTCTTTATTTTTGTTCCTCTCCTTTGTTCTTGTTTGCAATTATGCAAACAAGTTTCAATTTCATAGCCATGCCAGTAGAATGAACACTTCATTCTTGCACCCCCTCTCCCCCCCCCCTCTCTCTCTCTCTCTCTCTCTCTCTCTCTCTCTCTCTTCCCCTCTCTCTCTCTCTCTATCTCTCTCTCTTTCTCGCTATATATATATATATATATATATATATATATATATATATATATATATATATTTATACCAATGAAGTTTGGAAAATCACTGATGAAGGACTATTTTTATCATATGTAACCCATGTGCAACCACGCAGTATTCTTTCTTCTCATGTTTTATATATATATTTTCCCCAGCTGCGTTTGTCTGTTTCTCTCTTATTGCTTCCCCGCTCTCTCTGTTTCTCTCACCTTCTTTCGGCCCCCACTCAGTTACACTTTCTCGTGACTGGCCTCTTCCTCGCACTTCCACTCACTAACTCTCTGCTTCTCCCCTACTTACTCCCTCCCGTTTGGCCTGTAGTGGGGTCTTTCCCTGCTCACACCTCACTCGCGTCGGACGGTCTGTAGTCTCTCGCCCATGAAATCCACACAGCTAAAGCTGATCGGACTCCCATGTGCTTGTTTTTTCCTATCTTTGCGTTGCTCTCCTTCTATGTTTGTTTACTGTCTCGCACGCTTTACGCGATTTACTTTATTTACCTATTGCTCGCACCAACTGGAGGTATATGATTTTTAAAGTGATGAAATACCAATGAAGGTTGGAAAACCACTGATGAAGGACTATTTTTATCATACGTAACCCACGTGCAACAACGCAGTATTCTCTCTTCTCATGTTTAATATATATATATATATATATATATATATATATATATATATATATATATATATATATATATATATATATATATATATATATATATATATATATATATATTTAATGTATATATATATATATATACATACATACATATATATATCAAATGTATATATTGAGTTAGAAACCCAAAATAGTTTCTTACAATAAAATAGCACTAGGAAAGAGATTTTTCCGAGGCGTATATTATAACAATAAAAAAAACTAACACAGACATATACATATATGTGTTCAACTCGCAAGGGAGCAGATTCGCTAAGGTGAAAAGAATACTAACTATAGACAATAGAGTTTTCCAGACTCAATTTAAGAATAAATCAAGAAAGTAAATACGAACCGGAATTGTGGTAACTTCCAATCACCTGGACAGCTTTGATAATGATGTTTCGTATTTATTGTGAAGAGGAATACCAATTCTTGCCCATCAGCGGGTGGAGAATTATTAGTATTCGGGTCACTTCTAAGTATATTCTAAAAGGGAATAGTGTGCGTATATATAATAACGCACATGGTATCCGAACTTTGCGTGTATCGCAAACTTACACCACTAAAAATAGCAGCCAGGTTTACTCGACATTTGAATTAGCTAAACAAATTAACGGAGCCGAATATATCAAAGGTATATATTGAGTTAGAAACTCCATTGCGATTTGAACACATATATGTATAATGTCTGTGTTCGTTTTTCTTTTATATTCAGTTATAATTATATATATATATATATATATACATTTAGAACTGTTAGAACTATTTCATTCAAAAGTAATAATCAGGAAAGCCGTTTCCTGTTGATTTCTTTGGATGAAACTACTCTAGTCCCGTAGAAGCGATTTCTATATTAAACATCATATTTCCACACACACACGGAAGCTCATGCACACACACACAATCTCAAGCATACATATACATATGTGTGTGTGTGTGTGTGTGTGTGTGTGTGTGTGTGTGTGTGTGTGTGTGTGTGTGTGTGTGTTAGTGCGTGCGTGTGTGTGTGTATGTGTATGTGTTTGTGTGTGTGTGTGTGTGTGTGTGTGTGTGTGTAGTAAATACGTAACAAGGTTATGATACACTTTCTTGGCAATTGTCACCAACATAACCTGCAGTACATCCATCTGAACATCTTCCATTAAAGATATCACAGTTAATGTTGTCGTTACAATGGCATGTCTCTTTACAATTAACACCAAACCACCCAAATGGGCAATCTGAAATATATATAAGATTTCTATATTAAACATCATATTTACACACAATCTCATGCACATACACACCCGCACCTCCCACACACCCACACACACAAACACACACATACACATCTATATGTGTGTGTGTATATAGTAATTATAGTAATTATGTAACAAGTTTATGATATACCTTCTTGGCAATTGTAACCAGTATAACCTGCAGAACATCGATCTAAACATCTTCCATCTCGATGGTCACAGATTTTGTTGTCGGTACAAAGGCATGTCCCTGTACAATTAACACCAAACTTTCCTATTCCGCATTCTGAAATATATATAGGATTTCTATATTTAATATCATATCTACACACACACACACACATGCACATACCCACCTGCACGCACACACTTTCACCCAGCACACACCCACAGACACAAGAGAGAATGAAAGATAGAGAGAAATAGATAGTGGTTGTAAGAGAGTTGATTGAAAGAGGGACATAGAGAGAGGGAGAGGAGATAGCGAAGGATAATGGAGCTGCAGGCTTTGTTGAGTATTTATTTGTATATATAAATTTTCTCTTATATCCCCAACACCACTATGGACCAAAATATAAACCCTAGCAAAGTTTAACTAAATTAAAAATTATATATTAATTTCTATAGTATATGTTAATTAGGTTTATAATAATTAAAGCAGATTTTGTATTTTATCTATAGTAGAATATAATTATAGGTTAACAAAAATTAAAATTAATATATATATATATATATATTTAATTGTAAAGAATATATTAATTAGGTATATATTTAAAAGTTTATCTCAGTTTATGATTACATGATATTCTGCAATCCATCTGTATTAGAATTTTAATTTTAAGCTAATTAAATTAAAATTATAGGTTAACTAAATTAAAATTAATTGATAAATACATTTCTAAATTGTACATTTATTAGGTTATAATATTAAAAAAACATTTCTCTGTTATTGATTACACGATATTTTGTTATATTTCATCTGTAAAGGAATTTTAATAAAAGGTTAAATAAACTAAAATTAATCTATAAATTAATTTACAAAGTATATATTAATTATGTTAATAATATTTAAAAGTTTTTCACAATTTATGATTACACAATATTTTTTAATCTCATCTGTAGTAGAATTTTAATTAAATTAAAGTTATAGGTTAACTACATTTAAATTAAATTATATATTAATTTCTAAAATATATATTATTAATTAGGTTTATAATATTTAAATGTTTTTCTCAGTTTATGATTACACGATATAATTAATTCCTGTCGCTTATTTAATAGGATATCCTTAGATTTCATTATTTCAAATAGTTCTTGGGAACATAATCTACATTCATTTCTATTATTTTGATAAGGGGTGGCTCTTTTGAGCACACTCCAGGTCATATCATATTCTATATTCTTATTTCTATAACTATTAATTTTTTCTGCTAGAGATGTTGTATTAGCCAGTGCGGCATTTTTAAAACTATGTTTGTGGGTATTAAACCTTACCTTAAAATTGTTAGAAGTAGCTCCTATATATGAGCAAATAGAATCTTTAGTTTTAACTTTACATTTATAAACTATGTTGTTAACAAGACAATTTCCTTTTAATGGGCAGTTTGCTTTGTTTCTACAGTTACAACCTTTCGTTAATTCTGTATTTGAGGAGATATTATGGTTAGTTTGATGTATTGGTGGTATACTTATGGTATTTTTACATTTATATGCATTATAGGCACTTATATTTTGTTTTATGTTTTTGGTTGTTGAGTATGAGAATTTAACTGTTGACCTATTTAAGATTTGATGGTATTTGTGGTTTGGCGGGAAGTTTTTCTCTAGGATACAAAAAAATTTTTTAGCAATATTATCCTTAATTTGTAAATTAAATGGAGCATTATACCAAGTAACTCGTCTATTACGGTTTCTATGTTGTTTATTATTTTTATAGGTTGTATCGTGATGTTTACTAGGAGGATTAATGTTAATGACCTCACCACGCACATTTTTAGTTAGATTTATTGATTTAGGTGTTTTATCTTGTTTATTAGGAGTTTTATTATTAACATTTATTAGAGTTGTATGATGAGTAGTTTTTTGAGAGTTACTATACTTTATATTAGAGGAGTTGTTGGTATTTTGGGGTATAGTGTGGGTGGCATTTAGGTGTGTACTTTTCATTTGGTGTTTGTTGGTAATATTAGGTTGTATGTTTATAGTATTTTTAGTAGAAGGTATATATTCTAATCTATTTTTGTGGCCACTTCTATCTAGAGCTTCGTTATAGAAGGTCGCATTTTTATCAAATACATCTTGGTTAGAAGAAAGGTTAGAAATTCTAAGTGATATATTATATGCAAGGTTTTTAAGGATAGATTTAGGGTGATTAGATTGTGAGTGTATGTAGTGTAAGTTTTGGTTGGGTTTATGGTAAGGTTGGTAGATACCCGTAGCTAAGTCTAAAGTTATATCTAGGAAATTAACTACTTTACTTGTGTTTTCAAAAGTAATATGAAGACTATAATAGTCTTTAAGGAAAGTTCTAATATGCTTTTTGTTTTTTTCTATTTCTGAGAGGCTAAGGTTGTTGGAAAGAAGAAGACAGTCATCACGATATAAACCACCTTTAAGGTGGGGAAAGGAGGCATTTATGTTGAAAAGAAGAAAGAGGCCCACAAGATCAGTAATTTGGGCAGAATCGCTTGAACCCATAGTAATATCAAATAGATTACTATATGTGTTTCTGGTCCAGTATTCATTCTGAAATTCAATAAGTGTTAGTCTAGCATGTGTAATAATATTAATGTCATCCAAAGTTAAGTTAGATCTATTTTTAGCAAATATCAAAGCTTTGTTCAGGAGTATAGGTGATATAGAAGAATAGTAATTATCTATATCAAATTGTAGAAATGAAGCAGAAGATTTACATCTAATATTTTTAAACCAGTTAATTACCTGGGAAGTGTTTTCCCAGAGTGGTAAATTAACATGTTTTCTTATTTGTGGGATGACTCTATCCAAAATTTTTTTGCTAATTATTCCAATATCAGATTTGCAGGGACATATAAGTCTTATCTTGACTCTGTATTCCGTTTATCTTTCACCGAAAGTGATTTTTGAATGCATCTCTTCTTTCCATGATATCCGGATTACATTGAGTTCTTCATACGGATTGCACACTACCGTAAACTCTTGGTAGATTTATCTACAATATATATATATATATATACATTTAGAACTATTAAAACTATTTCATTCAAAAGTAATAATCAGGAAAGCCGTTTCCTGTTGATTTCTTTGGATGAAACTATTCTAGTCCCGCAGAAGCGATTTCTATATTAAATATCATATTTCCACAAACACACGGAAGCACATGCACACACACACAATCTCAAGCATATACATATGTGAGTGTGTGTGTGTGTGTGTGTGTGTGTTAGTGTGTGCGCGTGTGTGTGTGTGTGTGGGGGGGGGTGTATGTGTGTGTGTGTGTGTGTGTGTCTATGTGTGTGTGTGTGTGTGTGAGTGCAGTAAATACGTAACAAGTTTATGATATACCTTCTTGGCAATTGTCACCAACATAACCTGCAGTACATCCATCTGAACATCTTCCTTTAAAGATGTCACAGTTAATGTTGTCGTTACAATTGCATGTCTCTTTACAATTAATACCAAACCGTCCTACTGTGCAATCTGAAATTTATATAAGGTTTCTATATTAAACATGATATTTACACACAAAGCCATGCATATACACACCGGCACCTCCCACACACCCACACACATACACATATATATGTATGTGTGTATATAGTAATTATAGTAATTATGTAACAAGTTTATGATATACTTTCTTGGCAATTGTCACCAGTATGACCTGCAGAACATCCATCTGAACATCTTCCATTTCGATGGTCACAGTTTTTGTTGTTGATACAATGGCATGTCCCTGTACAATTAACACCAAACTTTCCTATTCGGCATTCTGAAATATATACAAGATTTCTATATTAAACATCATATTTACACACACACACATGCACATACACACCTACACGCACACACTTGCACCCAGCACACACCCACAGACACAAGAGAGAATGAAAGATAGAGAGAAATAGATAGTGGTTGTAAGAGAGTTGATTGAAATAGGGACATAGAGAGAGCGAGAGGAGACAGCGAAGGATAATGGAGCTGCAGTCTTTGTTGTGTATTTATTTGTATATATAAATTTTCTCTTATATCCCCAACACTACTATGGACCAAAATATAAACCCTAGCAAAAACTACAAACACCAAAAAATACCATTGAGACAAATACCTAAAGTGGTTATTCCTATTACACCAAACAACCGAAAAACCACAACAATTATTACTACACGATCTATGACCAATGTAAAAGAAAAAAATACATTTCAGTTTATCGTGGAACACCATTCTACAAAAAAAAAAAACGAACACAGACATATACATATATGTGTTCAAATCGCAAGGGACCAGATTCACTAAGGTGAAAAGAATACTAACTATAGACAATAGGGTTTTCCTGACTCAATTGAAGAATATATCAAGAAAGTAAATACGAACCGGAATTGTGGTAACTTCCAATCACCTGGACAGCTTTGATAATGATGTTTCGTATTAATTGTGAAGAGGAATACCAATTCTTGTTCATCAGCGGGTGAAGAATTATTAGTATCCTGGTCCCTTCTAAGCATATTAAAAAAACTAATAGTTTGCGTATATATAATAACGCACATGGTATCCGAACTTTGCGTGTATCACAAAATTACACAAATAAAAATAGCAGCCTGGTTTACTCGACATTTGAATTAGCTAAACAAATAAACGGAGCCGAGTATATCAAAGGTATATATTGAGTTAGAAACTCCATTGCGATTTGTACACATATATGTATAATGTCTGTGTTCGTTTTTCTTTTATATTCAGTTATATATATATATATATATATATATATATATATATATATATATATATATATATATATATATATATATATATATATATATATATATATATATAGATAGATAGATATATATATATACATTGTCCCCCACCTACCCCCCCCCACTCTCCTGAGCGTGAATTTAATAAACATTTATTGTACTGCCTCTCTGTTCTCTCCCTGTTCAAATTTTTCATTATATATATATATATATATATTTACATTTAGAACTATTAAAACTATTTCATTCAAAAGTAATAATCAGGAAAGCCGTTTCCTGTTGATTTCTTTGGATGAAACTATTCTAGTCCCGCAGAAGCGATTTCTATACTAAATATCATATTTCCACAAACACACGGAAGCACATGCACACACACACAATCTCAAGCATATACATATGTGAGTGTGTGTGTGTGTGTGTGTGTGTGTGTGTTAGTGTGTGTGTGTGTTAGTGTGTGCGTGTGTGTGTGTATGTGTATGTGTGTGTGTGTGTGTGTGTGTGTGTGTGTGTGTGTGTGTGTGTGTATGTTTATGTGTGTGTGTGTGTGTGTGTGTGTTTATGTGTGTGTGTGTGTGTGTGTGTCTATATGGGTGTGTGTGTGAGTGCAGTAAATACGTAACAAGTTTATGATATACCTTCTTGGCAATTGTCACCAACATAACCTGTAGTACATCCATTTGAACATCTTCCTTTAAAGATGTCACAGTTAATCTTGTCGTTACAATTGCATGTCTCTTTACAATTAACACCAAACCGTCCTACTGGGCAATCTGAAATTTATATAAGGTTTCTATATTAAACATGATATTTACACACAAAGTCATGCATATACACACCGGCACCTCCCACACACCCACACACATACACATATATATGTATGTGTGTATATAGTAATTATAGTAATTATGTAACAAGTTTATGATATACTTTCTTGGCAATTGTCACCAGTATGACCTGCAGTACATCCATCTGAACATCTTCCATTTCGCTGGTCACAGTTTTTGTTGTTGATACAAAGGCATGTCCCTGTACAATTAACACCAAACTTTCCTATTCGGCATTCTGAAATATATACAAGATTTCTATATTAAACATCATATTTACACACACACACATGCACATACACACCTACACGCACACACTTGCACCCAGCACACACCCACAGACACAAGAGAGAATGAAAGATAGAGAGAAATAGATAGTGGTTGTAAGAGAGTTGATTGAAAGAGGGACATAGAGAGAGCGAGAGGAGACAGCGAAGGTTAATGGAGCTGCAGTCTTTGTTGTGTATTTATTTGTATATATAAATTTTCTCTTATATCCCCAACACTACTATGGACCAAAATATAAACCCTAGCAAAAACTACAAACACCAAAAAATACCATTGAGACAAATACCTAAAGTGGTTATTCCTATTACACCAAACAACCGAAAAACCACAACAATTATTACTACACGATCTATGACCAATGTTATCAACCCACATATGAATACCAAGCACTCAAAATCTCATATTCTATCCAATAATAATTTTACCAAATTCCAGAAATAAGGATACTAACCATAGGAATTATTCTAGAACACAACACAAAAATAAGTGGTAATAAGAACTTAACTAAAAACCGCAAAAGAAACATAACATGGTACAACGCACACTTCAACCTGCAAACTATTGGACAAATCCCCCAAAAGTTCATTGAAATTCTACATAAACATTTTCCACCAAACCACAGATACCACCAAATATTTAACAAATATACTGTTAAATTCTCATACTCTACATCAAACAATCTCCAGCAAAAAATAATCAACTACAACATTTATAAAATTAAAAATAATATGACTACACCACCACAACATAATTTAAATAGGACTGCACCTTTTAAAAAGGCAAATAATAAAATCCTTCAACCTAGAAAACACAACCACCCAAATCACCCACACAAAAACAACAGAACACAAAATCACAATACAACTCTAGCACCAAACCACCCACAAAGCAACCTTCATTCTCCTGCTATCAATAATTACAATAGGAATAGCTCAAGGATTAATGAGAATAGTATAGGCACCCCCAACAACCATCTTACGTATGGCTGTAATTGCAAAAATAGAAGCATTTGCCCCTTAAATGGAAGCTGTTTGATTAATAATGTAATATATAAATGCACTGTGTCAACAAAACATATATAATATATTTATCAAACACATTTAAGAAAAGATTTAACGCACACTCTAGTAGTTTCGACAATACTAAACTAGCTAACACAACATCTTTAGCTGAAGCGCTAAATAATTATAAAAAGAAAAAAAATCGATTTCAAGTTATCGGGGAACACCATTCTAGAAATAAAAAAACGAACACAGACATATACATATATGTGTTCCAATCGCAAGGGACCAGATTCGCTAAGGTGAAAAGAATACTAACTGTAGACAATAGGGTTTTCCAGACTCAATTTAAGAATAAATCAAGAAAGTAAATACGATCTGGAATTGTGGTAACTTCCAATCACCCGGACAACTTTGATAATGATGTTTCGCGATATTAATTGTGAAGAGGAATACCAATTCTTGTACATCAGCGGGTGAAGAATTATTAGTATCCTGGTCACTTCTAAGCATATTAAAAATCTGAATAGTGTGCGTATATATAATAACGCACAAGGTATCCGAACTTTGCGTGTATCACAAAATTACACCACTAAAAATAGCAGCCAGGTTTACTCGACATTTGAATTAGCTAAATAAATTAACGGAGCCGAACGTATCAAAGGTATATATTGAGTTAGAAACTTCATTGCGATTTGAACACATATATGTATAATGTCTGTGTTCGTTTTTCTTTTATATTCAGTTATAATTATATATATATTTACATTTAGAACTGTTAGAACTATTTCATTCAAAAGAAATAATCAGGAAAGCCGTTTCCTGTTGATTTCTTTGGATGAAACTATTCTAGTCCCGTAGAAGCGATTTCTATATTAAACATCATATTTCCACACACACACGGAAGCACAAGCACACACACACAATCTCAAGCATAAAAATATATATGTGAGTGTGTGTGTGTGTGTGTGTTAGTGTGTGCGTGCGTGTGTGTGTGTATGTGTGTGTGTGTGTGTGTGTGTGTGTGTGCGCGTGTGCGTGTGCGTGCGCGCGTGTGTGTGTGTGTGTGTGTGTGTGTGTGCACTGAATACGTAACAAGTTTATGACATACCTTCTTGGCAAGTGTAACCAACATAACCTGCAGTACATCCATCTGAACATCTTCCATTAAAGATGTCACAGTTAATGTTGTTGATACAATGGCATGTCTCGTTACAATAAACCCCAAACCATCCTACTGGGCAATCTGAAATATATATAAGATTCCTATATTAAACATCATATTTACACACACACAAACACGTGCACGCACACACCTGCACCCACCACACACACCCACACAAACACGAACATACACACAAATACACATATATATATGTGTGTGTGTGTATATAGTAATTATAGTAATTATGTAACAATTTATGATATACCTTCTTGGCATATGTCACCAGTATAACCTGCAGAACATCCATCTGAACATCTTCCATTTCGCTTGTCACAGTTTGTGTTGTTGATACAATGGCATGTCTCTTTACAATTAACACCAAACTTTCCTATTCGGCATTCTGAAATATATATAAGATTTCAATATTAAACATCATATTTACACACACACACACACACACACACACACACGCACACCTGCACCCACCACACACCCACACACACAAGAGATAGTGATTTATAGAGAGAAAGAGATAGTGGTGGTAAGAGAGTAGATTGAAAGAGGGACATAGAGAGAGGGAGAGGAGACAGCGAAGGAGAATGGAGCTGCAGGCTTTGTTGTGTATATATTTGTATATATAAATTGTCTCTTTTCTTTAAATTTGGCAAACCCGGCCATTTATCTCTCCTATACAGGAAACTGACTGGCCAGTCTGCTGATATGAAAATCGGGCTAATATGCAGATCTGACTGATCAGCCAGTCTACTGATATGCAAATCAGGCCTATGAGTCACTGTGTATTTTTGAATATAGCATATATCTTCATTGGCTCTGACATTTTGCAGGAAAACAGTGGGCTGTACTAATGAAGGGTGATACCCAACAACATTAGTGTCTGCAGTTCTGTTCGCATGTCAACACAGGAGCAGGAACGAAGTGTTCATTCTGCTGATATGGCTATAAAATTGAGGCTTCTTTGCATAATTGCAAGCGAATCGATTGTTATTATTAATATTCCAAAAACTAAAATTACATTTACATACATATATATATATATATATATATATATATATATATATGAAAAGTGTAATTTTCTACACAAAACGAAGGTTATAGAGAAAATTGAGGTTGGTAATGGCACATGGAATATATAAGAGACAGAATACTATTTTGTGAAAAAACATAATTGTATAAGGTAAGGAAATAATAAAGGGTATAAAAAATGACCGGTTTCGATGGGTCTGCAAAAGCCATCTTTTCAAATGTTGATTAATATTAAGAAAAATTAATAATACGAAGAGTTAAAATTTGAGATTTGAAAATTCAAGTATAAAATTCATTGTGGGATTTCATAGCAGTTTTCATCTAGGTAGCAACAACAGGTTGACTGCTGTGTCCCTTTCTGGTAGTGAATGAGAAGTTATTTGGGGTGTGGGTTATTTTATAAAGGTCAGATTTAGCAATCACCAACTGGCCAGCTGCCATATATATATATATATATATATATATATATATATATATATATATATATATATATATATATATATATATATATATATATATATATATATATATATATATATATATATATATTGTTATGCTTTGGGAGGGTCATGTTGCCAATAAGAAACACACGCACCAGTTGCTTTCAATTCAATTTATTATAAATTAAATTTATAAATTTAATAATTTAGAAATTTCCGGTTGGTTGGTTAGTTCCACAACCAGACGACTGTTCATATATTGTCAAAGTTCTTTCGTCACACATTCTGTGACCTCTTCAGTGACTGGGGATTCTTTTCTTTGTTTGTGTGCCTCTTCTTTGTTCTGTCCTACGCCAGAGGAACCAGAACCAAATGGGAAAAAATGGTAAAGAATGATACAAATGGGACCTGCCCCTTGTATAGGATCAAATTTTGGAATAGAATAGAAAGAACTAGGAATAAGGTTAATAGAATAAACTCATGGTATGATAGCAATAAATTCCAGAGTGTAATGTTCATCAATACAACCCCTTGAGGTGAATTAGCTTACAAATTTAGAAGGGCCCTTGATAAACATAAACTCAATATTAAGATAGTAGAAAGACCAGGTACCTCCATAAAAACACTGGATGTAATACAAGCGCAAATAAGCACACAACACAAACAAAAACAAGATGGCGTAGGACAGAACAAAGGAGAGGCACAAAAACAAAGAAAATAATCCCAGTCACTGAAGGGGTCACAGAATGAGTGACGAAAGAACTTTGACAATATATGAACAATCGTCTGGTTGTGGAACCAACCAACCAACCGGAAATTTATAAATTTAATTTATAATAAATTGAAGTGAAAGCAACTGGTGCGTGTATTTCTTATTGGCAACATCACCCTCCCAAAGCATAACAATATCGGTTTCAACACATTTTCAGATAAATAATCTTGCTAAACAAATTCAGAAACGAAATATATATATATATATATATTTAATGGAAAAAATGAAACATGCACACAGGTATCTATATGTACGTATGGGTTTACCGAACATTTTTTATAATGCTCGGTTTGTTTGTAAATAAACAGCCCGAAATATTAGGCGTACAGTGTTCGGCAACCATCGTTCCCATTCTGTTCAACACGACAAAGGAACGATGAACTAGTTTCTAGCTTATTTGCCGTCATCAACACCGTATCAGTTGATTGACCGTTTGAAAGTATATACTTTCCTTATGCATATTAACGACTGAGCAGCCTAATTTGCATACTTATATTTAAGTAACAGCCGTACTAAGAGTGAGAAATGAAATTTCGTTTCAATTTTTCCGTTTATCGTTTTCGGTGCGCCCGGCCGATTAACTCACTCGATACGCAAATTAGGCTGCTCAGCCGTTCATATGCATAAGGAAAGTATATACTTTCAGACGTTCAATCATCTGGCAGGAAGCTATACGTTGTTGACGATAGCTAATAAGCTTGAAACTAGTACAGCGTTCCTTTGTCAGTGTTCAACAAATGAGCAAAGATGGTTGCTAGATACTGTACGGCTTAATTCGGAATGTTTGTTTACAAACACACGGAGCATTATAATAAATGTTCGGTGAATCCATACGTACATATATATATGTGTGCATGTATGTATATATATATACATACTACTGTACGTCTGTATACATATATGTATGTGCGTATACATACTTATATATATATATATATATATATATATATATATATATATATATATATATATATATACAAAATTTAGTACAGCATCATGAAAGCTCTGGTTGCAGCCAAGCTAACGAATGCAGTCGGGGTGTCCTCCTAAGGACTCAATAAGATATATTACCTTAAGGTTATAACATTACGTTTAGACACTTTTGCAAATTGAAGACAGCGACCTACAGACAGGCCGCGTGAATACATACAGAGAGACATACATACAGAGAGACATACATACAGAGAGACATACTTACTTACAGAGAGACATACTTACATACAGAGAGACATACTTACATACAGAGAGACATACTTACATACAGAGAGACATACTGACATACAGAGAGACATACTTCGCAGTGACAAAAGCGACGAAAAAATCTATATATACATTGAGAACTAAGTAGTCCTGTAGAAGCGATATAAGAGCTATATCATAAACTTGTTACGTATTTGCTATACACACACACACACACACACACACACACACACACACACACACACACACACACACACACACACACACACGCACATATGCACACACACACAAACACACACATGCACACGCCAACATATACATATATATCTGTGAGTGTGTATGTGTGAGTGTGTGCATGTGTGTGTGTATATGCGTGTGAGTGTGTGTGTGTGTGTATGTGTGTGTGTGTGTATGTGTGTGTGTGTGTATGTGTGGTGTGTATTAAATACGTAACAAGTTTATGATATACCTTTTTGGCATTTGTCACCAAAATAACCTTCAGTACATCCATCTAAACATCTTCCAGATTGGTTGTCACAGTCCATCTTGTTGATACAATGGCATACCACTTTACAATTAACACCAAACCATCCTACTCTGCAATCTGAAATATATATAAGATTCCTATATTAAACATCATATTTACACACACACACAAACTCATGCACATACACACCCACATACCCCACACACCCACACACACAAACACACACATGCACTTATATATGTGTGTGTGTATATAGTAATTATAGTAATTATGTAACAATTTTATGATATACCTTGGCAATTGAAACCATCATAATTCCTAGAACATCCATCTGAACATGTTCCATTTCGATGGTCACAGTTTTTGTTGTTGATACAATGGCATGTACTTCTACAATAATCACCAAACCTTCCTATTCGGCACTCTGAACATATCAATATATATGATAATGATGAATATATCATTAATTACATACAGACATCAATGATACAAATTTATACCAAATTTTAAGACTAGAGTGGTCTTGTGATAAACATATGAACTTGTATACTTATTGAATATTATATCGATCCTCTGTAATATATACTTGGATTTTTAGTTCAGTTAAATGCAATGTTAAAAACATTATGCAAGAAACAAACAAAATCATAAGAAAAATAAACATAATCCTACAAAATCTTAACATATTCTATCAGTTCCTACGATATGTATTTGCTACATTTTTACATTTAAATAAACACACACACACACACACACACACACACACACACACACACACACACACACACACACACACACACACACACACACACACACACACACACACACACACACACACACGCACGCACGCACGCACACACACACACACACACACATATATATATATACTATATATAAATGCATACATACATACAAGCATACAAGCATACAAGTTCTCAAGGGAGTTACACTTATACCAGAATGGTTGACATTAACTCAAACAATACTGGTCCCAATAACAAAAACACCCACTTGGCAAAAAACTACCGATCCATTGCATGCCAGAACCTGATGTATATGGTGTATGCAGCCTGCCTGAACCTATTCCTCCAAGATCACTATGAATATAATAACATCATCAGGGATGAAGACGCATCTGGAGAGAAAAGGATTTGGAGGTGGGCTGAACAACTCCTAATCAACAAAACTGCGATGTCGGAGGTGCGACAACTTAGGGGGAATATGGCTACAATCTGGCTGGATTACAGGAAAGCTTTCGATTCTGTTCCCCACTCTTGGATGATAGCGGCCCTCCGACTTGCTAAAGTTCCAGACATTATTATCAGAGCCATAGAGAAGCTGTCCTCTTCTTGGGCTACTATCCGAAAGATTAACACGGAGAAGAAGGACTCTATTTTCACTGATAAAATAGAATATCACAGGTATATTTCAAGGAGAAAGTCTCTCTGTGATATTATTTATCCTGTCATTAAACCCTTTGTCCTTTCTGCTCAAGAAATGTGAAGGATGCATCATTGGCTCACAGGATGACAGAAATACGAACCTAAACCATAATTTCTTTGTGGATGATAGAAACTATATGCCAAGAACATATATGGGATGAAAAAAAATCTTGACCTGGTTACAACATTCTCAAAAGATATAGGAATGGAGTTTGGTCAAGTTAAATGTTCATAAATGACTGTAAAATGGGAAAAACAACAACCCAATCTAGCAATATTGTCATCAATGGCATAACTGTTTTACCGATATCTGATGAGGACTGCTACAGATACATGGGGATAGATGAGAACATATCCTATAATGGTATATGTAATAAGGAACGCGTAACCAGGGAATATTACACCCGATTAAGGAAAATATTGTCATCGGATCTCTCAGCGCACAATCAAACAGAGGCTCACAATCTGTTTGCTGTGCCTGTCCTAACAGCAACGTTTGGAATACTCAATTGGACGATAGACGAAATCCGAGCAATTGACGTTTGGACTCGTAAAATACTAAACAACACCGGAAGCGTCCACACCAACAGTGACATATACCGCATTTACTTGAAACGTAAGCAGGGAGGCAGAGGCCTAACATCAGTCCAGACAGCATTGGAATGTCTCATCATATCCCTCTGACAACATCTACGAACCTCCAAGCGTAGGAGCTCGTCTCACGAGCAAGTCTATCTGCATGGAACTGATAAGATCATGAGATTTGGGAAGGAACTCCTTGAAAGATATTCCCTGTGTGATAATCAAAAACTCACACGCAGGGAAGCTGCTCAGCAGTACCGCAGTGAATCCAAGGACGAAAAACTCCATACTTATCAGCAAAAATTCATGCATGGATATGTTGCCATGAAGCTCCAGAGTGGGAGTAATATAGATAAACAAAGTAGTCTATCTTGGACCAACAACCTCTATATTGGCTCCCACTTTGAAGGATACACTTTTGCAATTGAAGAACAGGAAATCAACACGAAATACCTGATTCACAAAAGAGATAGGGATGCAGGAAAAACACCTAGATGTGACCACAAGTGCAGACTCTGCAGAATTAACATGGAAGATGTCACCCATGTCATGAATAACTGTCCAAAGATGTCATCGTGGTACTATCTACCTATGAGGCATGATGTAGTGGTCAAAACACTGTACAATGCAGTCCGTGGAAAAGATAGCCCCGATAATAATCACATTAAAAGCTACAGCAATGTGGAAGACATACATAAGCATAATATGAAAGAGTACCGGTGGAGTGTTCCAGTAAAACCCCAATAAACTGCAGCTACTACAGACCAGATGTAATGATATGGGACAGCGAAAAGAAGGCATGCACAGTAGTGGAAGTTAGCTGCCCAGCAGATGCCAATATAAAATCAAAGATTAGCGAAAAGGAGAGTATTTATGCTGAACTAATGAGAAATCTGCAGATACTGCACCCTGACTATACCTTCAGATTTATGCCTGTGATTATTGGGGCACTGGGATATGTTAGTAACTGCCTCAATACAACTCTTGAGAAGCTGGGCTTCACAATAACAGAAAGAACACAACTAGTTAGGAAATTACAAGTACAATCCATTAATGGAACAGTAAAAATATGTAAAACATTCCAAACATTTTCATCTAATAAATGCATATACACATGTACACACAGAAAGCGTATGCACATGCACACATACTACTCAAAACATCCACATCCACATATCCAATAACATCCATACCTACACATACATGCATGTATGCAGACATACATACCTATCTACCTAGTTGTTGTTGTGTAAATTCGAATGAGAGAGTCTTGTAACAATGCTAGAAACCGAATCTTTCTCTATTAACAACAAATTTTGAAATTATGTAACCAGAAGAAACATTCATTCATACATGCATGCAGACATAGTCAGTCAACGCGATCAATCGTATATTTTGATGTGGGAGACTATTCATTAAATTTAAGATGAATACTACCTACGATTGTAATGCCACAACTACCAGTTATGTTGAATAACTGAATATTCTTCTAACTATATCCACTGAAGACACAATTTTTCGAATTCGTAGAGATATCCGACTAAATAAATAATTCATTTTACAAGGATTTGCTACAAACAGCATGACTGAACACAACATCAACAACAACAACATTAGTGGAATATCGAAGAAAAACGAGAAAGGTAAACAAATTTTATTCAGTTGTAGGCACAGAAGAAACCGAAATTATAAATCGCATTTCTCTTGGAGTTGCGAACTTAATGATGATTTATTTAATTGTTATAAAATGGCAAAAAACAATCCCTACATTGGCTATATGAACGGAATGAGGCTACACTGGGGCGAAATACACCCAGAACTAAATCACTTCACAGCGAAACAATTACGCCAACAAGCGACGTTTGTTGAACGTTAAAATAAGATAAATATTATTAATTGTAAGTCCCACACAACAAACATGGAATCAACAACACGTGCTACATGTCGCCATGCTACTAGACTTCCTAGTAGTCAGGTCTACATGCCTTGAAACAACTATGCCTGTAAGAAATTTGACACTACGTGTACCATCTAAGTCTACCTCGAATGCTGGGTAAAACACTATCGATAATAATTGTTTCTAATTTTGGCACAAGGCCAGCAATTATCCCAGTGTATTACTGGTACTTTATTTTATCGACCCCTTAAGGATGAAAGGCAAAGTTAACCTTGCCGGGATTTGAATTCAGAATGGAAAGGGACGTAACTGTGCTGCAAAGCATGGCGTCCGACCCTCTACCGATACTGTCAATCCAGCGCCCTATAACACTTTCGATAATAATAATAATCGAAGAAATAATAATGATAATCGAAGAAATCTGACACCACGTGTAACATCCGAGTCTACCTCGACTGTTGTGAAAAATACTATCGATAATGTTAATAATCAAAAGTATAAAGAATTGAAACTTTTCCTCGACGAAATCTGCCAGAGAGAAATTAATTCAGGTATAAATCTCTTGCTGAACGTATTAAAACGACAAAGTTTCATAAAAAACCAATAATGAAATATTACGTGTTATTGACGAAATAGAGGATGAATATTTACGACGGATAAAACCCCCAACATTTTGGCAAATCAACACCTGTTTATATGCCTTAGCAACAACAGTGAAGCATTATCTTGGTGATAGCAGAGA
>OZ024750.1:27150505-27165505 GCA_964016885.1 Eledone cirrhosa | reverse complement strand
TCTCACTTGGAGCTTACTTTCAAGAGCCTACTCTTACACGGGAGGACGCCGTCCGTGTAATTTATGCTCTGAGGAAACATTACAAATGCTGTTTTCGACGGACCAACTCCTAAACAAGAAAGACGAACTGGGAACTGCATGCAAACACAGATTGCGTAGGATTTACCTCGCCCTCAAATCCCATAATGACCCGAGGGGGGGGGGGGGGTAGACAAGGACTGTAACACCCCACTTGCCTACTTTGTAATGGGTAACCCCTGCTTGCAAAGGAAGACGTAAGATTATCTTATATATTTTTTTATCGTTTCCTCTATATTTCCTTCTTCCCCCCATCCCTTCATAGTCCTTCCACCCAGTTCTCCTTCTTTGTCGTCCTCCTTTTCACTTTCTCGCCCACCCTGAGGCAGCTCTTCGGTCCTTCGTAGCCTCAGTACCCCACCCCATCCCCTATTCTATGACAGAATTGGTCGACTCCGCTTTTTATAGCAGATGTGATAGACCGCAGATACTTGCTTTCTTATCCGATGGCTGCCCCATTTCCGTGCTTTCTAGATTTCTTAGTGGTATCTCTGCTTTAGTTTCTCGTATATCAGTATTTATTTTTTTGTTGGGGGGGGGGGGATTCTGAATTAATTTTTCGTATCATATTTTTCATATATATCGTACGAGCATTTATGTAGTTTGTATTAGAATTTTTGTATCGTAGCGGGACCTTTATATATCGTATTAGTATTCATTTTCGGGATTCTGAATTATTATTTCGTATGAGTTTCGGGATTCTGAATTATTTTGTAGTAGTTTCTTTAGTAATTTGGCCCCCTACTAGTTGACCTGTCACTGTAAGATAGATTTGGACGATTACTACTAACTCTTAAAATTCTTTCACTACAATCTAGTATCTAGTATTCCGTCCCACCTATTAAACTTTTGTATAGTTTGGCAGTACCAGTGAGAGACTTGATGATTGTGGTAAGGGAATAGTAACCAGAAATTGTTTTTTTATATTTTTAACATTCTTATTATTCTTCTATATATTTACTCCATATTGATTTACTTATGACTTCCTCCCCCTCCTCCTCCCTAGTATACTTTCTTGACCTTTATCCTTAGGATCCTGCTGTAGTTGGCACTATCAACGCACGACTGGGTTTCCTACACTCCCCCGCCTTCTTTCTTCTACTGGCAAGTACAGCTACCCCTTCCTTCCACAAAATGCCATGATAGAATTATGTGTCTCAACAACAAACTTTTGACCAATCCTTGTGACAATCATTTTTACCATATATGGAATTACCCCCTGAGAAGCTCGGCTATTCATGTACCAGGATAAACATTTCCATCTAGTCCAGAATTAGCCGTCGAAACGGCTTGAGCTCAGCCGTCGGGGTCCTACTCGTTCATATATATATATAATTTTTTTTCTTTCGAAGGAATTTTTTAGGAAACTTTATATTTTTTTAGGAAACTTTATATTTTTATTTTTTTATTTTTTTATTTTTTTTAGTCTCTTAATCTCTTCTGGTTTGTTAGGTTTATTGGGGCTTATAAGCTTTATGCACTTATTGAGGGATTTTTTAAGGTGCTTCTACGAGATCCCAAGTCTTTTAACCTTTTTAACCTTCAATCCCTGACACTTAGGCCCTTTTCAAATTCTCTTAACTCCCCATAACCTATCCCTTTTACAACTCCGACAACTAATATAAAAGAGCCCCCTTAGAATAGAGACCCCAAATATACAAGCGGAGCTGCTGATGTATACCACAATTTCAAACTGCTAATCTTTAGTGAAACGTTGATGTAAATAATGAACTTACAATCACCTGTTATAGGCCTTGAAAAGTCCCACCATATGGTCGGACGAAACGACTGTCGGCAATAAACTTGTTATAATGTCATAATAGTTCCTTTGTTCTTTTTCATTAATATATATATATATATATATATATATATATATATATATATATATATATATATATATATATATATATATATATAGTAGTAATAATAAATTTGAAGACTAAAATCCAAAGAGGGCTCGAAAAGGATAAATATATATCAGATATAAAATAGAGCAAATATTTATTAAAATAACAGATTAAAGTTTAAGCAAATAATGCTGCTTTCACCCTTAACGGGATCTTCTGAAACTAACAAAGTCAATCTGTGAACGCAGAAGTAAATATTTCAAAAAACGTTGCAACCGAAGGAAGACAGGAAGACGATACTTTGGTTCGTGGAAACGTTCCCGGGCAAAGAACGAAAAAAAAACGAAGATAATACGTCATTATTTGGAGCGGTGAAAAACAATTACACGCAAAGACAGAACCACGTTTATGGTATAAAAGAAGTCGTAGACTAATATTCTATTAGGTGGTTCATGGAGACGTTCTCTGGCAATGAACGGGAAAAAAACGAAAATAATACGTCATTATGTTGTACAATGAGAACAATTATATGTATATATATATATGTATAAGTATGTATACGTACATACAAATATGTATACAGACGTACAGTAGTATGTATATATATATACATACATGCACACATATATATATGTACGTATGGATTCACCGAACATCTATTATAATGCTCGGTTTGTTTGTAAATATAATTATATTTAAGTAACAGCCGTACTAAGAGTGAGAAATGAAATTTCGTTTCATTTTTTCCGTTTATATATATGTATATATACATGTATATTTATATAATCGAAAACATTGATGAAAGAGAAGCAAGCCGTTAAAACACATTTATAAAAATCTCTTACATATGTTTCGCCCAATGGGGCTCGTCTGAGGCGGTTAAATAGGCAAAGGAATTAATAATGAACACTGCAAGGTAACGAGCAAAATGTTAACATCGAAATCCATTACTTCGTGTTACTAAATGGAGTCAAGATCTTTGTGTACTAAGGGAGGTAATTCCGGTGCATGTTAAAGTTATCTGTTCGATTAATCACCGCTATTAAAAAATTATATTTCTTGTTATAAGGTGTTAAATAATTATGGTTTGTCAAGTCAATTTAATGAGGCACATATATATAAATATATATATATATATATTATGAAGAGAGAAGAAACATTTAGATATAATTAGTAATAAAATGTATCATACCTAAACTGTTCCTAAATTCCTCGACTACGTAGTTTCGTGGCATAAACAAAAACAATATATCAAAGATATAGAGTCCTTGCGAGGTCTGCCGACTTATCAAGAGGATACCTCATTTTACTAGTCTCAAGAACGCGTCTACACGACGTGAGAAAGAATCCCAAAAGGCGGAGGGGGAGATAGTCACGCGATATAACTGTCGAGAAGTATTAATAACTCCCTCTGGTCGAGCAATCTTTGAAGTGTGGGGACAACTGGAAAGCTTCCATTACTCATACTTCTCGCCTTCTTCACTACCTCTTCTACGGCCTCGATATGAATACCCCCTCCGCCTCCGTGGTATTTTTTTCGTGGTTATAAGAGGCTTAGCTCTGTTTCTCGACCGTTATATCGCGTGACTATCTCCCCCTCCGCCTTTTGGGATTCTTTCTCACGTCGTGTAGACGCGTTCTTGAGACTAGTAAAATGAGGTATCCTCTTGATAAGTCGGCAGACCTCGCAAGGACTCTATATCTTTGATATATTGTTTTTGTTTATGCCACGAAACTACGTAGTCGAGGAATTTAGGAACAGTTTAGGTATGATACATTTTATTACTAATTATATCTAAATGTTTCTTCTCTCTTCATAATGTATTTTTAACTCTGATACTGGTTCAGTCTGGTTCAAACTGAATTGGTCTGTCCCAGTCATTCATTGAGCAACATCGGTGAAGTTGGCACCCTTAACTCACAGTTGGGTGCGGATGCATTCATGTATATATGTGTGTGTCCGCATGTATCTGTGTGTTTCTAAATGTATTAATAACTCCCTCTGGTCGAGCAATCTTTGAAGTGTGGGGACAAATGGAAAGCTTCCATTACTCATACTTCTCGCCTTCTTCACTACCTCTTCTACGGCCTCGATATGAATACCCCCTCCGCCTCCGTGGTATTTTTTTCGTGGTTATAAGAGGCTTAGCTCTGTTTCTCGACCGTTATATCGCGTGACTATCTCCCCCTCCGCCTTTTGGGATTCTTTCTCACGTCGTGTAGACGCGTTCTTGAGACTAGTAAAATGAGGTATCCTCTTGATAAGTCGGCAGACCTCGCAAGGACTCTATATCTTTGATATATTGTTTTTGTTTATGCCACGAAACTACGTAGTCGAGGAATTTAGGAACAGTTTAGGTATGATACATTTTATTACTAATTATATCTAAATGTTTCTTCTCTCTTCATAATGTATTTTTAACTCTGATACTGGTTCAGTCTGGTTCAAACTGAATTGGTCTGTCCCAGTCATTCATTGAGCAACATCGGTGAAGTTGGCACCCTTAACTCACAGTTGGGTGCGGATGCATTCATGTATATATGTGTGTGTCCGCATGTATCTGTGTGTTTCTAAATGTATATATATATATATATATATATATATCGTATTGAAAATGGTGGAGAGAATAACAAAGATTTATAAATATATGTATATATTTAATGGCTGACAAGTTTTTTCAAATATTGCACAGTAAGGATGGACATACATGTTGGGACATCGAATATAAATCGATATTACTCCATTAGAAATTACTATTATTATCAGAGCTTACAAAAAATAAATTGTTCATAACATATTAATTCATAAATTAAATTATATCACCGAAGTGAAAAACGTTCTTTAAATGTGGAATTTTGATATTAAAAGGTTAGATGTGAAAGGACGCTATAGCAGCCACACAAAATGGCTGTTATAAAGTTTTTTCACTACCATACTTGTCAGCCATTAAATATATATACATGTATTCATAAATCTTTGTTATTCAATCCAGCATTTTAAAAACGGTTTTTACTCTGTTTATTATACAATTGTTAAGCTATCTCTCATTACATTTAATCACATGGTTCGCTAGTCTAACAACCTATATGCATTGATCACATTAACATTCTCTATATTGGCTATAAATCTGCATAACTAATCACCTTTGTCTTCTCCGGATTAGCTTACTTGCATTTTACTGTAACATTGGCCCAGAGCAGCAGTGTTAAGGCGAAAAAGATATCGAATGGTGACTTTGTCGATGATATAGTTCTGGTGACAAACACAGTGAAGGGGGAAGAGTATTTGATTCAGGAGGTGGAGACTGTGTCGATGAGTATGGGGCTTTGAATGAATGAGATTAAGATGAAGTATATGGGAGAGAATATTAAGAAGCCAGAGAAGATTACTAATGTAGACGGGAAGCCACTAGAGGACTTCTTGTATCTGGGACAAATTGGGAATACAGAAGATGATGTGGTAGAGAGGAAGAGCAAAGCGTTGGCGGCGTGCCACAGTTTGAGATCGCTGTGGAAGTCGGACCTTCGTAAAGACCTGAAGATCCGTCTCTTCGTTGTTGTAGTGGAGTCTGTGCTACTGTATGGGTCTGAGACTGGCACACTGACCAAGAAACTTACTCAGATGGTGGATTGGAGCTACACGAGAATGCTAAGGATCGCTCGGAACATTAATCAGTATACACTGAGGATGAAGAACTTTTTGTTTTGTCTTGATTCATATGATAGAAGAAGATATTAACTATAGTTAATATATTTTTTTCTCTGTTCCTGGCTGATAATCACTTTTTTTGTGTTGCTTAGGTCCCAAATAAATAAAAAAGAGCTATTAAACAGTTAAAAGTTTGGGTTTGTGAAAATTCTAAGCTATTTACTAGAATTATTTCTATGCTGGATTTTACGTTGTATGTAAGTTTAATTTGCTTATATTAAATGCTTTTTTTTAATATATGTTTCAGTTTAAATTAAAATTATAAAATAAAGAGTAATCCGTATAGAAAATTATAAAAGTGCAATAAAGTATAAAATTGTTAAAAAGTGGATTAAAGAGATTTATTGATACTGGATTTTCGCACCCTGAATAAAGGGTAAGTTGTGTTGTAAGCATTCGTCTCCAGGATGAAGCAGTGGAACTTGGTCAAGGAGGAAGTGCAGGTGATAAGTCAGAGAAGTCGACACGAACCTTTCTCAGGCTTTTACACACTTAGGGATGGCCTCTGTTTCTGCCATGACGTGCCTGGACTGTTTGACGTTATTGGGGTGCCGTTTGTGCCCAAGGAGTGGCGGCTATTTATAGACAGCTCCACCACAAGTTTGAAGGCTGTCCTCTTCCACAATGGAAACAAGTTCTCGACACTGCCCCTAGCTCATTCAGTCTGCCTGAAGGAAGATTACTACAGTGTGAAAGTCCTCTTGGAAGCTCTGCAATACAACCAGTACAATTGGGAAATCATTGGAGACTTCAAGATGGTGGGTTTCCTGCTTGGACTCCAAAGAGGCTTTATCAAATTCCAATGCTTCCTCTGCCTTTGGGACAGCAGAGCCACCTCTGACCACTACAAAAGAAAGAACTGGCAGCAGCGAACAGAGCTTAAAACTACCAACAACTGGTGCAGGATCTGATAAAGTCTTTTGGCGCCATGGATGCAGGATGTCGCTTAAACTTCATATGCTGGACGCTCATCTGGAAAAATTCAAGGACAATATGGGCGCCTCCTCAAAAGAACAAGGCGAACGATTCCACCAAGATGTGAAAAAGATAGAGCGGGGGTACCAGGGCCACTACAATGAAAAAATGATGGGGGACTATATCTGGGGGCTAGTGCGGGAATGCGACCTGGACAACAGCCGCATATCCAAGGAATCCAGTCATTTGTGACGTGTATAAGTTGCTTTATAAGTGTTATTTGTTTTTACTTGTTTGCTTTTGATAAGCTTGTGTGATAAAATAAATATATACTCTTTTGATTTAATTATATGAACTGATACATTTTTTTTAAATGTCTTTTTTCTTGAAAAATATGAACATTTCGAAATATCAAACTCCTGACCACAAACACAAACTTCTGATTAAATAGTAGTGTTTTTTATAATAATGGGATATAACAAACCATGAAATGACACTTAGAACCGGGGACAAAAAATATGTTACACGGTGTTATTTGCCTAATTACTACGTTTCATACTGTAGTTTACAATCCGTTCTACTGTACGTTCAATAAATAGATAATATATCTGTAATATTGATCCCCTTTCAGAACTTCCTACTATAATTTAAACATCTCCCTATTTATTATATATATATATATATATATATATATATATGTGTGTGTGTGTGTGTGTGTGTGTGTGTGTGTGTGTGTGTGTGTGTGTGTGTGTGTGTGTGTGTGTGTGTGTGTATATATTACTTCAATCAAGATTTTAGCTTGTGAACTTTTAATTTCTAATTTTCAATCATAATTTCCACTGTGAAACCATATCTAAAGTTAAGTTTATATTCTCTTAGCCGGTGATAGTCAATTCTATTGTCCAAGCATAATTTAGGGGTAGTATCGAGGCCTATTGAAACTCATACTCTACCACTACCACTAGGTGTCGGTCAACTGCCACTGGCAGGGCGACTAGCAGTAAACTATAACCATGTCATATTACAGATATGGTTGGGGTGTGAGTGGGACCTGCTTAGGCGAGTTTCGTAGAGTGTTGGGTGGTGGATGGTTAACTTCCTTCGGACTTGCGCCTGCGCTAACCGGTGGGGGTGAATTGGGACACACAAGGGATCGGGGAAGGATTCAAGAACAGTGGCTTTGTCCGTTCCCTTGTCGATTCAATTTGGATTGCCTCGGGAACATAACCTCACTATGTAAGAAGCTGTCTGATGATGTCATGGCACTGGGTACACGAAAGCATGTGGCCAATGTCGTCATTGAAATATGTATCACAACATTATCATTAAAGGACTTTAACATCTGAAACTACTTCGCATTTTCTTATTCAATATATATATATATATATATATGGTGGCTGCCAACTCGTTTTCGAGTACGGCCACTACTTTATATACATGTAGGAGAACCCCTACCGATGCGCTGAACGAATGTGACTTTTTAGTCCAGCCAGCGACTTGAAAACTCTGGTACAAAGACTATACTTGTGACCATTATTGACACATAGTGCAGGGCCCATGGTACCATGCGATGACAAGTGCAGAGAGATCTCCAGATATAAAGCAATGCCTGTGCTGTGAAGCTTTTATAGTGAGCAAAGGCATTGCACAAAGCCAGTCCCACTCTCTTAACCAAGATGACATTTACCAAAAAGAACAAGTCAACATCATTGGATACCATCAGGGTTGCAGGTGTTATATCAGAGTTTTCCTTCTCCTAGAATTCTGCCTTGACAAAGGCTAAGGGGTCATCTCTCCCGGTGATTTTGGATGGCTATTGACTCTTAAGAGCTCCCTTGCCCTTTGACAGGTTTTGTTTTTAGTTCTGCAGGATGTCCAAAGTCACCCTCCTCACCAAGAAACCTTGGTGGGGTTGCCAGTTTAGTCGCCAACGACCCGACCATTAGACAGGTTGTACTGGGATACATGTTACCAGTAGTACCAACTGGTGACCTGACATACAGTATATATATATATATATATATATATATATATATTATAACTGTAACTGTGTCCAACCAGGAATGTGTCCGTTGAACAATCAGTGTCTTGAACGCAACATCATATACAAATGTACTATCGAATCAGGTAGCCAGAAGTGATACTATGTGGGGTCTACAGCTACCTCCTTCAAATCTCGCCTTTATAGATATCGTTACTCGATAAAACATGAAAACCAGCGTTATGTAGCAACACTCGCAGACAAGGCTTGGCAGCTGCGCTAAAATAACCAACAAATTAACCTAAAATGGGATATAATAGTGCAACCCCTGCATAAACCAAGGACAGGAATTTTGTAAATTGTGTAATATGGAAATATTTTGTATTATGAAATCCAAAAATATTTTATTAAATAACAGAATGGAGCGATCGTTAAACTGTAACCATCGCTTGAAATCTACATTTTCATATTACAAACGCTACCAGGATTGAACGCCGGTCTCCATCTCCGTTTGATTGTCAAAATACATATTAAAATTCTCTATTAGTCTTAATTCTATCAACACTTCTATTCTTTACCATTTAATATAAACTGCAATAGATAAAATGAGATTTCTTAATTCAATTCCCTAATGCATATACCAGCAGGATACCAGCATTGTTGTTATACAGTAGCAGTGAAAATCTCTCTCTTCCTTACTTGACACTTTATATCTGTATTAATACTACTACACCAAACGGCCAGCCCTGTCCATTGTTCAATTGGTCAAATATAGATTAAAATAGGCACCCCCCAAAATTCTTATTTAGATAAAATAAGCCATATACTCATTGTATTCTCATTAAAAACCTTCTATATACTTGTTTACCAGCAAATTGAATAGCCATCTGTCATATACTATCCCTTCATTTCTTCCTTTCTTACAACTAATATAAATACTTTAATTTTTCTGATTTTTTCCAATTTATCCAATATCTCTGAAGAAGTGACAACTGGTTATACATTTGCTATCGAATACTTGCTAACATTATATGATTACGCAAGCAGCGATACACAGGTATTCCGTCTGTTACAGAAACATATGTCAATACCTAATAAATTCCATTATAAAAGCTCTTTCATTTTATATTCATCTTTTCTATATATATATATATATTGTAAATACTTAGCATCATTAGGAAATACCTGTGTTGCAGCTGTCTCCCATATAACCTGCAAGACATCCAGTTGGACACATTCCAGTTAGCTTGTTACACTTACTGTTTTCGTAGCAATGGCATGTCAATCGACAAAACTCACCATACTTTCCAGCTGGGCATTCTGAAAATATCAATATACATGACAATGTTGAAGATACCATTAATTAAATACAGTTATAAATGAGGTATCAATTATATACCATATCAATTATTATAAGATTATAGCGGTGATAAAAGAATCAGTTGTTCTCAACCTCAACGATTTCGGAAAAGTATTACCAACAAATTACTGGGATAGCCATGGTAAATTGAATGAAATTTGTTGAAAATGTTATAGCATGATTAATTCGGGAGATAATCAAAGTAGATAAGTTGACGTTTGAATTTATGCTAGGCAGGACTACCAGGGGATAAATGGTGTTAAATGGAAACCATTCAATATGGGAGTCGGATTCTGCCAAGGATGCGTCTTTCAGCTATCGTGTACATTATTTACATGAAAATGATTGACATGGGCAGTCGGGCTAGAAGTTGTATCACGACTGGCAAGTGTAAAATCAGTCGGCTAGAATTTTGAGACGACTCGGTATTCCTTAATTCGGCAGAAGGTAATCACCGAATTGCACTCTGTAGGTTTGATATCGAGTTATGCATGGCTAGAATGTAAATCAATGCTGCGAAAACTGAGATACTCGTCGTCTCAAGGAATATTGTTCCTTGCAATCTATATATGAATGGGGTTCCACTGAAACAGGTGGAGAAATTCATGTATCTCGGGGCAATGTTCACAAGTGATGGAACGCATGGGGCTGAATTAAGTTCAAGAATTGTATGAACTGGTGCTGTAATGCGCCAGCTTCAGCTGTTGTTATTTAGAAGAAGGAATGTAGGTGAAGAATCCAAACTGGTTATCTTCAGTACGGAATTCGTGTCAACACTCATTATGGTCAGGAACTTGGGTAATGACGAAACGAACCTGATCGTTCCTGGGGTTCCTCCAAAGGGTATTTTGAGTAACGTTACTCAGTAGTGTGCGTAGCTTGGAGATCAGGTATCCCTCCAGGGAGAGTCGCTACTTCTCCGAATTGTGAGATTACAGATACGATACTATATCTATGCGTTTAGAATGTCTCGGGGAAAAAATCGCTAGAAAGAGTTTACGGGTAACCGGAAGGAAGCCCAGAGATAGAGACCGCGCAAGATGATTGGAAAATATCCATGAGCACATCTGGTCTAGATTGGAGATCCAGCCGGATTATTTGGAGACGGTTGCTTCTGACAAACCCACTGGAAGGAATGGTTGAAGACTCTTCCCCCACCCTCTACCATTTTAGCAACAAGAAGAAGAAGAGTGCCATTGATTCCCCCTTTATAGTGCGACGACTGCTTGAGAGGTACTTAGCGAAGTTTAATTCATTGTATCTAGATTTTGTAGATAGGGAGAACCCTTTGACAGGGTCCCATTCTCCGTAGTATGGTGGACACTTAGGTAGCTAGATGTAGATCAAAGGTTCTCAACGGGGGGCATATGCACGGGGGGGGGCTACATGGGGGGGGGGGGGGGCGTTTTCGAGCAAGGTGACTTTAGGGGGGCGTTTGAAGATTTGGAGGGGGGCTAGAGGGGCGCTATAGGGGCGCTGGAAGCTTTTTTAGTTTGGTAAGTTTAATAAGTCATATTTGTACGTCTCTTAGGCAGCCAGTGTGAATGGATTTGAATCAAGAAAACGATACTAAGTATTTCAAAACTGTACTGAGTACTTCAACTGAATCAGTAGGATGGTAAGGGACAAAACTTCAAACATGCAAGAACCTAGAGTTGAAAAGCCTAAAACTAATCGCATCAGAGGCAAAAGGTCTAAGCACGAAAAAAGACAAGATGGAGATACAATCAGGGAAATGGCTGTGTTCGATATGCCAGAAAAGGGTGGGCAGGAGTTCTATAAGGTGCACAGAGTAAAATCGATGGACTCACAAGAGATATGGCAGATGTGGCTGGCGCTATGCTGTGTTAATGAAGACCCGACCAGAATCATAAAATATGACCTGACCCAACCATGAAGTACACCCTCCCTCCTATGATTACTTTCCCCATCTGTTCTCCCCAATGCGGCATCCACTACACATATACACTTTAGAACCACTCAAACACTAGACACCTTAGATATCCTCACCATTGGCCAATAGTAGCGGCTTTCTCTCCCCATTGTTCACTCCACCACTATTAGCAAACCTTATCCTTCACTATCCCTTACCCATCTCTCTAACACGACCCCAATCTCTATCGACCACATCCTTCACTACATGCCCCAATCCCCGTACACTAATCAGTTATCCCTAACTCTCTCTCATCCTTAAACCCGCTTCTTATCTATCCATCACGCCACAACCTCCACCATGTTGACCACATCCCTCACACCAATACACCCGATACACTAATCAGTAACTGCTACCCCTTACTCATTGGCCTGCCAAACAAACCTCCATACATACCTATTACTTCATACTGATCTCCCTCCCTTATTGTCCCTTCTCCACATTTGAAGGGTTCTGCAGTTTGATTTATGGTCAACCTCTCCAGAGTGGTTGGTGAGTGGAAGTTCACCCGCTGTAGATCCCATACATAAAATAATTTAGATAAACCTTTAGTTGTTTAAAAACACCATCTCCTTAGTCCTGCTGATCTACACAATAAAAGCAATCAGTACAGGTTGCAAAGCAGTTGGTAGTAAGAAAGGGATACGGCCGTAGAAAGCTTACTAAACAAAAGGTGAGTAGGACCCTTCAGTTTGTGTCAAAAACAACTCGATGTCACCTTGGCCTGACTGATTGGTCAGAAGACACGCTTCAGTACTAATTTGTTCTATGTAACTCACGCAAAACTTGCTTACAGATGAAAGCGGACGTTAAATGATGATGATGATGATGACATATACACATGTATATACACGCACGCACACACACGCACACACACACACACACACACACACACACAAACACACACACACACACACACAAAGATATGTATATATATATATATATAGTGGAGTAAGTGACATATATATATATATATATATATATATATATATATATATATATATATATATATATATATATACCGACTACAACGGTTATTAACTCCATGTCAACTATTAATGTGCCCGCTCCTGTTAGGTTGGAGGATCAGGTGACAACATGACAGTATTAATGAAAATGAGAAAAATATTTGAGGACAGACAAGAATTCAAAGTATAAAATAAGTGAATAAAATAACAAATCAGTTATTATCTTACCATCTGCTAAAGTGGTCTGCCATGTTAATAATATAATAAATCCAGCAATAGAAAGGGAGGACATTGCAAGCCGGGTTAAATTATAAATCGAAAGTGAGGAAGACTCCGAAAATTTTGTCTGAACGCCACGTTCCTCTCGACGATGCTAACGGAATTATCGTTAGCGTTCAGTGTCTCGAGACGACGTGTGCACTCTTTGTGCTAAACATCAGTAGATTACACATGTTCTATTTCACTATATAATTTACTTGCATTTTTTTTTACTTCAGTATTATGTAGGACTAACCTTTTAATTGTAAAAGAGTAAATAAAAGAAAAAGAGAGGTTATATATCTTAATCCGTACGGTGAGCAAATGGGGTCCTAAGTGCTTCCCCCCCCCCTCTCCACACACACACACACACACACAGCCCCCGCGGACAGAATGGAGGAGGCGTTTCCCGGAGGATGGTGACGGAGATGTTCTGGAAGAGCCATTCCAACTCAAGATGTACACACCGCCTATGGTGGTGAAGAATAGAGAAGTAGCCCTAGAGCCAAGGACACCAGAAGTTTCCTTTGTCGGAGGGCGACTGGTACTTGGTGAGATTGACCTCCTCAGAGCGAGGAGCAGCACTACCTGGCAACCCAGACGAGGGTTTTGCCTCCGCGGAACGGGATGATGGTCATACCGTCTGGCCTTTTGCCGTCCCCTCGGTCCAGCCCCACCGCCTCGAGTTGGGAAGGGAAGCCTGCAGCGTGCAAACCAGTATTTATGAGTTCGTTGGGGACAGCATAGCATGGAAGGCGGCTGGCACTGTGGTGACAGGAAAGCGGTTGTAGGCCGAAAGTGTCCATGATGGATCCACAACGACATTTTTGTGGCTCGGAGATCCAGAGGGCAAGCTTAAGCAAACGCCGATACGCACGTTATCGTTTTCCAGATGCGTGCCTTGGTGAAAGGGGAGCCAGGTATGGAGCCAGGCACCACTGTGGGTTTTGGAGGCCGCGCGAAAACAGGCAAGGCGGTACTGGTCGAGCTGGCGCATAAGCATGTCTGAGGCCAGGCTGCACTGGATGGCATCCCAAATGATTTGGGGGGACATGACTACATCAGGGGGAGAAGGAGGAGGGACGTCTACTGTGCTAAGTTCCAGCCGATTCCACGTCTCAAAGGCGACGTCTCGTTCCTTGACCATATAGGGATCCATTGTGTTTTGGAGAACCCTGCTGATGAGGATGCGGCATGAGGTTACCGATGAAAGAAACGCCGGCAAAGCGAGGGAGGTCGGGGACCGGAGGCCAAGGCCACCCTATCTGACAAGTAAAGTGGCCTGTTGCCATCCAATATCAACAAACCTGACGTTGCATATCTCCTCGGCTGCCGCTCTGATACAAGTATCGAGATCAGCAAGGAGAGATGCGTGGCTGTAGCACCGAGCGATGCGAAGGGTGCAGAGGAGCTTACGCATGGCGAAGCAGTTCCTCAACAGGAAGAGAGCTGGTTGGCCGTCGATTAAGCCCAGTCGGCTCGTGAGGGTCTAGAATTTTTGGAGCCTGGATCTGATGGTGGAGCGGATGGTCGGCAGGTGGATCGGTGACCCGAGGATGAGGACATCTTCTTTGGGAGTCACCTCTACCTGGTGGAGAATGGGCGACACGTCCGAGACGGAAGCTGCAAAGCTCTCAGCATCATGGCTGACAGTCACCACATCCGACTTGGACGAGTTGACCTGGAGGCCGATTGAATGTCATGTAAGACAGTCTCCCCGGGGCCTTCCAGGGTAGCATCATCCAGGTACCAAACGTTGAGAGGGATCGTGATACTACGGGCAATGAGGTTTATACCAAGCGCAAACAGGAGGGGGATCAAAAGGTCACCCTGTAGGCCTATAGTGACCGAAGGTAACCGTATCAGCAGCAAGGAGCATGCTCGGGGCTCCATATGACAGGTAGGCCAGCGGGTAGCTGGAGAGGGTTCGGCTGAGATAGGCATCGAGCAG
>OZ024750.1:27133005-27145505 GCA_964016885.1 Eledone cirrhosa | reverse complement strand
ACTAAAGGGTTAAATTAATCCCAAACTTTATAGAATCCAACAACCCGCTTAACGGACAAATAAATGCAAACAATTTTGTCTTTCATCCTTTCAAGGGAGATAAAATAAAGTACCAGAAACACACTAAGGTCGATTTAAGCGTCTGCCCCCTCCCCTTCAAATTGCTGGCCGTGTGCCTAAATCAGAAATCCTTAATATTACTCCTGACAACAAGTACAAGAGTTACATGAGCTGGTGTAGTAAGGAACAGTTTCAGCACTCAGTCATATGAAGAAGGGTGGTAGGTGCAAAAAGTCAAACTCGCTATCTTCTGTTCGGTATTCGTGGCAACCATTACCTATGGTCCTGAGTCTTAGATAGGATGCTCCTAAAAGCGTATCTGAGGATTCTACCACCACGAATCTCCCAGGTTTTAAATGGGCAAGAAGGCTACGAAGGCGAGGAAAACAACGGAGACGAAGACGACGAAGAAGAAGAAGCAATGTCTAACAAAATTTGCTTTACGTATGTGATGTTGTCTGAACATTGTTGAAACTATTCTAATCCCTAGTGTTTCTATATTGGTGGATTGGCAGCATCGGTAGGGGGTCGGACACCATGCTTTGCAGCATAGAATTACGGCCCTTTACGGTCTGAGTTCAAATCCCACCGAGGTTAACTTTGCCTTCCATCCTTACGGGGTCGATAAAATAAAGCACCAGTAATACAATGGGGTAATTGCTGGCCTTGTGTCAAATGTAGAAACAATTATTAATAGCCAGAACTTCTATTGTAATAGGTACAACAATTACTGGTATTTCCTAACATCCAACATTCTATGCATTCTTTATCAATGTACTCACTTATCTTAAGAGACGAGATTTCTTTCTTTAATTATGTATATGTCATCTCTCTCTCTCTGTATATATATATATATATATTTATATATATATGCCCTTATATATATAGATAGCTATATATAAGAGCCCTTATATATATTTTTATATATATGCCCTTATATATATATATATATATATATATATATATATATATATATATATATATATATATATATATATATATGCCTTTATATATATATAGATAGCTATATATAAGTGCCCTTATATATATATATATATATATATATATATATATATATATTCGTGTGTGTCTGTGTGTACAATAATAAATACATATATTAAGTGGCATGGCAAATATTCTTGTTCTATATGATGGTATCTAGGCCATTAGCTTTAATTGTTCTAAATGTATTGACATCTGTATCCCAAATGATGTCATGTTCCCATATGTGTTACAACATTAAGGGGCTTGTAGCTGCGTCTTATATATATATATATATATGTGTGTGTGTGTGTGTGTGTGTGTGTGTGTGTGTGTGTGTGTGTGTGTGTGTGTGTGTGTGTGTGTGTTCTAGTAAACACAGTAAACAACTTAGCCGTCACGTCTGTAGTTCCCTTCTGCTAGTATAGGGAATTCACCAACACAGTATGATATTATTTCGTCTAATTAGGGGGTTGTGGGTTGACACATTCCTTAGAGAGGGAGTTGGACAAATACCTTGCGGTATTTTGTTACTGCTATCTCCATTCTAGTTTAAAATCCCATAGAAGTCCACTCCACCCCACCCCGGGATCGATACAAATAGTAACAGTAATGTACTGGTGTAGCTATAATCGATTTTCACCCCCACCTATCCCTAATCGTTCGTCTTCTTCTTTTTCTTCTTCTTCTTCTTCTTCTTCTTCTTCTTCTTCTTCTTCTTCTTCTTCTTCTTCTTCTTGCTCTTGCTCAACGAGGCCAGGGTCATCCTAAGCAAACGATCCCAAAGCCTGGTCGTGTGCGGAGCTGACCGGGCCCACCAGCGCCCTCCATAGCTGGCGGTCCCACGCCAGCTCCTCTGCATCCTCCAAGGTAATGTCGAGCTTCCGGAGATCTTCCCTGATGATATCCAGCCATCTGGTGCGGGGCCTGTGCCTGTGCCTGGGCCTGCCGTGTGGCCCACCGCGGGGCCTCTTCCAGCCAATAACCCGCCCAAAAGAACCACCAGCCCGTTACGAAACCGACTAATTCCGGGTTTTGTACTTAAAATTTAAACCATTATTTCGCCTAATTACCCAGAAAAAGCTGTAATTTGTGTTAATTGTTTTTTGTTTAGTTTGTTGGTGGTGAGGGGGGGGGGGGTTCAATATCTAAATTTTAGTTTAGTGTGGCACAGTGGGGGCAGAAGAGAGAGAGAGAGAGAGAGAGAGAGAGAGAGAGAGAGAGAGGGAGAGAGAGAGAGAGAGAGAGAGAGAGAGAATGGGGGAATGGAATACACATAAGTGAACCCCAGAATAACCTGGTAGGGATGGAAATGGAACTTTGAATCCAGATGACACACAATTCCATCATCAGCAGCAACAATAGCAATAGCAACAGCAGCAGCAACAACAGCAACAACAGCAGTGACAACAACAACAACATCAGCAGCAACAGCAACAGCAACAGCAGCAACAACAACAACAACAACAGCAACAACAACAACAAAAAGAGCAACAAGGACAACAACAACAGCAACAACAACAACAGACACAGCAGCAACAGCAACAACAACAACAGCAACAGCAGCAACAACAACAACAACAACAGCAACAACAACAGCAATAAGAGCAACAAGGACAACATCAACAGCAACAACAACAGACACAACAGCAGCAGCAACAGCAACAACAACAACAGTAGCAATAACAACAACAACAACAATAACCACAACAACAACAACAACAACAACAACAAAACAACAACAACAGTAGCAACAGCGACAACATTGTATGAAATATTGGTTGTGTAAAACGGCAGTTGATGGGAAGAAAAAAACATCAGTTGGTTTATATAAAAGATGAAATACGGCGAAATATATATAGAGAGAGAGTGAGTGAATGTGTTAGAGGGTGAGAGAGAGAAAAAGAGAAGGAGATAGTGAAAGAGATAGAAGATGAGAGAGAGAGGGAAAGAGAAAGGGAGAGAGTGAAAGTCTATAGGGTGAGAGAGAGAATGAGATTGTGTGTAGGAGAAAATGATGGTGAAAGAAAGAGAGGGAGAGAATGAATTAAGGAAAAATAAAGAATGAACGAGTAAATGAGAAAGACAAACATTTTACGATGTTGTTTATAATGAAATAGCAAAATTGCTGGCTTTGCGCCTAAATTAGAAATCGGGATTGGCAGTATCGGTAGAGCGCCTGACACCATGCTTTGTAGCATAGAGTTATGCCCCTTTACGGTCTGAGTTCAAATCCCGCCGAGGTTAACTTTGCCTTTCATCCTTACGAGGTCGATAAAATAAAGAACCAGTAATACACTGGTATAATTGCTGGCCTTGTGCCAAAAGTAGAAACAATTATTTACAATTTTCATATTAAATAAAAGATTTTTGACAATAATAATTATAACGTTTCTGGTTATAATTATTATTTTCTTAATTATTTTTAAATAAATGGTATTTTATAATTATTTTTAAATAAATGGTATTTTATAATTATTTTTAAATAAATGGTATTATATAATTATTTTTAAATAAATGGTATTATATAATTATTTTTAAATAAATGGTATTTTATAATTATTTTTAAATAAATGGTATTTTATAATTATTTTTAAATAAATGGTATTTTATAATTATTTTTAAATAAATGGTATTTTATAATTATGTTTAAATAAATGGTATTTTATAATTAGTTTTAAATAAATGGTATTTTATAATTATTTTTAAATAAATGGTATTTTATAATTATTTTAAAAAAAATGGTATTTTATAATTATTTTTTAATGAATGGTATTTTATAATTTACAAACGAAAATATCAATAAAAACGTTGAAAAAAAAAAGGTACTCAGGATTTTGGAATTTATTTTCAGAAGGTAAATGGCCATAACTCTATCCCACAAATCATGTTATCTGATGCTCTACCGATTACTGCCAATCTACCAGCCTTTAATTATAAATAATAATAATTGTTTCTACTTTTGGCACAAGGCCAGCAATTATCACAGTGCATTACTGGTACTTTATTTTATCGACCCCGTAAGGATGAAAGGCAAAGTTAACCTCGGCGGAATTTGAACTCAGACCGTAATGGGCCATAACTCTATGCTGCAAAGCATGGTGTCCTACGCTCTACCGATACTGCCAAACCACCGCTATTAACATTTGTAACATTTTATCTTAAATATTTATTTCAACTTTTGGCACAAGGCAAGCAATTAATCCAGTGCATTACTGGTACTTTATTTTATCGACCCCGTAAGGATGAAAGGCAGAGTTAAAGGGCCATAATTCTTCCGACCCCCTACCGATGCTGCCAATCCACCAATATAGAAACATCAGGGATTAGAATAGTTTCAACAATGTTCAGACTACATCACATACGTAAGGCAAATATTGTTAGACATTGCTTCTTCTTCTTCGTCGTCTTCGTCTCCGTTGTTTTCCTCGCCTTCGTAGCCTTCTTGCCCATTTAAAACCTAGGAGATTCGTGGTGGTAGAATCCTCAGATACGCTTTTAGGAGCATCCTATCTAAGACCCAGGACCATAGGTAATGGTTGCCACGAATACCGAACAGAAGATAGCGAGTTTGACTTTTTGCACCTACCACCCTTCTTCATATGACTGAGTGCTGAAACTGTTCCTTACTACACCAGCTCATGTAACTCTTGTACTTGTTGTCAGGAGTAATAATAAGGATTTCTGATTTAGGTACAAGGCCAGCAATTTGAAGGGGAGTGGGCACTCGCTTAAATCGACCTTAGTGTGTTTCTGGTACTTTAATTTATCTCCCTTGACCTCGTCGGGATTTGAACTCAAAACGTAAAGATCCGGAACAAACACTGCTAAGCAGTTGTCCGACGCTCTCCCGACTCTGCCAACCTTTGACTCAATAGTAGTAATAATAGTAATACTACTTTCTAGAATAACATTACTGTTATTAATCAGCATAATAATAACAATATTGATAATACTGAAGGTGTGACTTCCGGTGATCTAATTTCTTCAGGGTCAGTTCCCAGCAAAATACTAAAGTAAGAAGATGAAGTATCATTGGTCAAATATTGTCATTAAGGACCTGTAGGTAAAGAAGGGACTCTGTTAAGGACTTCTATGTAAAGAAGGGACTCTGTTAAGGACCTCTTGGTAAGGAAGGGACTCTATTAAGGGTCGCTAGGTAAGGAGGGGACTTTGTTAAGGACCTCTTGGTAAGGAGCAGACTATGTTAAGGACCTCTAGGTAAAGAAGGGACTTTGTTAAGGACCTCTAGATAAGGAAGATACTCTTAATCAAATGTACGTCGAAAGAATGGATGTGTGGTTCAGGTGTTAGTTCTTCAACCAAGTGGTTTCGAGTTGAGTCTCACTGTGACGCTTTCTACAAATACATTCTAACTCCAGTGTGTGTGTTTGTCAGCGTTTGTGTGTACATGTGTGTTTGTCAGTGTGTGTGTATGTGTGTGTATGTGTGTGTATGTGTGTGTGTCCATGTTAATATTTGTGTATATATTCTGTAACTTAGTGATTTGCCAAAACAGTGATCGATAAAATATCACACATGGAAGAAATTTTGGGGTCGATATGATCGATTTTATTCTCCTAAATCGATGACTCAATACAATACTAAAGTACTGCACTTGGTATTGAACCACCACTAACACCACTAACACTACTACCACTACTACCACCAAGATCAGCAATAGCATCCCCACCACCACCACCAGCACTAGCTCCATCACCAACAATAAAATCCACTTATCATGAACACTATGTATGTCTGTACGTGTGTGTGTGTATGTGTGTGGATATATGTATGTATGGGTATATGTATGTGGGTGCATGTATGTGTGGGTGTATGTATGTGTGGGTGTATGTATGTGTGGGTGTATGCATGTGTGGGTATATGTATGTGTGGGTGTATGTATGTGTGGGTATATATATAATATATATATATATATATATATATGTATGTATGTATGTACGTGTGTATGTATGCATGTGAGTATATGTCTGTGTGTATATGTGTGTGCGTGTGTGTTTTTGTAAGCGTGTGAATGTGTAAATTAATATAATAATTATTTATTTAAAAGAAACAATTGTCACCTATTTCTGTGTCAATATCCACCGAGATGTTATGGCTTTAAATATGTCGTCAGCCAGACGACTTATTTTATACAGCATACTGGCGTCACTACTTGTAATGGCTGCCTACCTTATCACTGAAGGATGTCGTCATGCGCGCCTTAACTGGGAGCCATAGCTTTGGCAAATCTGATGAGTTATTCATTTTGGTAATGTTTAGTGGCGCCATTAACTAACTTAAACGGAGACCCGACCCGTCAGTCTACATTTTTACCAGCCAACTTATATTTTCTAGATATGTTCATCGTTTGTTATCTCCCCTGTTTGGCTTCTTTATTTTTCCTCCTACACCACCATTCCCTTTCTCTTCATCACGCTCCGCCATTCCCTTTCTCTTCCTCACACTCTGTCATTCCTGTTTTCTTCCTCACACGCCACCACCCTCTTTCTCTTCCTCATACACCACCACCACCACTCCCTATCACCTTTCTAATATTCCATACTATTATATTTTACTTTTTATTGTTTTTATTTCTTAATGTTTATATATGACGCCTGTACACATAATTTCCTCCTTTTTATATATTTATATATCACCTTTATATATTTTGTTTTTCTACTATTTCCCTCGCCGTGTCTAAAGCACTGCAGACATTAAACTTTCTTGTAAGTTTACTTATCACTCTAACCTGAAATTGTTGTTATTATCGGTAATGTTGTCAGTCTAATCGTAGAATCAATGGATGCCGGTCTAAATGTTTTACCGTATTTAGTTACTTCCCTTTACGTTCTCAGTGAAATTCTGCCGAGGTCCACTTTGCTTTTCACCTTAATGAAACTGCATGAAATAAAGTACAAGAGAAGCATTAAGACTGATATAATAGTAGCCGTATACTCCGAAATCTTAACAATGAAAGAATCTCAACGACAGTATTTAGTTACATAAGTTTAGAAAGTTCTTTAGAGTAACGTAATTCTATAAAGTGCAGAACCCATAGATCAGGGTGTCGTTCTAGGTAGAACCGCTACTTCTCCGTATTGAGACATCACACACACACACACACACACACACACACACACACACACACACACACACACACACACACACACACACACACACACACACACACACACACACACACACACACACACACACACACACACACACACAGATTGATTTCATTGGTGCCAGTCATTAGGCTGCGTTAATCCTGAGGAATCTCCAAGAATTTACCATACGCCATAAATCCTACCTAGTACGTCAGGTAGCATGGTTTGCAGTAATCTTTCTGTCTGTCTGTCTGCCCGCCTCTCTTTCTCTCTCGCTCTCTCTTTCCCTCTCTTCTCTCTCTCTCTCTCTCTCTCTCTCTCTCTCGTGTTGTTGTTGTTGTTGTTGTTGTTGTTGTTGTTGTTCTTCTTCTTCTTCTTCTTCTTCTTCTTCTTCTTGAGAGGGTCATGGGGACAGTGTCCTCAAACACTTCTTTCGGCAGACTTGTTAGAAGCAACCGTTTCCAACTGATCCGGCTGGATCTCCAAGCGAGACCAGCCAAGCTCATTGATTTTATCCAACCATCTTGCTCTGGGTCTACCTCTAGGTCTCATGCCGGTTGGTCTTGCCCATAAAATCTATCTGTCCAGCAATTCTTTCCTGAGACATTCTAACCACATACCCTTAGTATCAGAGCTGTGATCTCTCAATTCGGAAAATTAACGGCTCTACCTGGAGTAACACTCTGATCTCCGAGCTACACACTGTATCGAGTAACGTTACTCCAAAGACCCTTCAGTTAAAACTCGGTCTATGAAACTTTGATGTAGTCGGCGAGGATTTATATTGTTTAATATAAGTGTCTGTTTTCTCTTTTGTGTTGAGCTACCCCTTTATTGAAGGTGAATCATGCATAAAGTTCTTGTTCCAGACTTCCCGATTTCTCATCACAGCAAGAAGATCCTGTTCAGTGAGGCCAGTGACACTCGTCAATGGAGTCCTGATGGTTATGTTTTGACGTCCTATTCGGCGTTTTGCATCGGGTAACCAGAGAAGCAGTTCTCTGTAGTTTAGCTTCATTTCAATATACATTATTTCAATCCCGCCGAGGTTGACTTTGCCTTTCATCCTTACGGGGTCGATAAAATAAAGTACCAGTAATGCACTGGGTAATTGCTGGCCTTGTGCCTAAAGTAGAAACAATTATTTCATGCTGTTTAAGTATAGTTAAATCCGGTTGACTGGCTTTAAACTCCATGCATGTTCTTTTTCTGTGCTGCTTCGGAGAGATTAATTTATTCATGTTGTATTCGGAAAGTTTCTATGTGGTTTCAAATTGATAATCACTTATTTATTTTGTAACTTGATTTCGTTCCAGTTTTCTATTTGGCAAGTACAGGGTTGGTTGGAATCATAGTTTAATGCTATTTCATTTGTTTGGATTTATTTGTCCGTTAAGCGGGTTGTTGGATTATAGAAAGTTTGGGATTAATTTAGCCCTTTAGTATTTACATTACTCTATATTTACAATTATATTTTCATGGTAAAGGCTTTACCTCAAATAATTTATCTCACGTAATATCGACTCTATGAGATTTTGATATTATTTATTTTGAGAACAATACCGTTAAATCAGTATGAGTGGACAGTTACAGCAGGTTTAAACAGAAACAGGTGAGAGAATTCTGGCCGGATACGGGCGGTTTAAAAGCTAAAGGGTTAAAGGATAATTTCAGGGTTTAAATATATTTGAGTCTAGTTTTAATATTAAGGATATGGATTATTTCAGTGGGTTTCACCAGTTATTAGAACTCAAAGTTAAAAAGTGTGACACCAAGAAAAACGACCAAGAGAGTGGCCATACATGTACCACAACAGTAAATACAAATTGTGTGTGTGTGTGTTAGTGTGTGTGTGTTAGTGAGTGTGTGTGTGTGTTAGTGAGTGTGTGCCTATGTCATCATTAAAAGTCATACTCTCATAAACATATCTAATTACATGACACTGAAGAAGATGCATGTGTGTGTTCAGTGTAGGCCATGCCTTGCATACCGTGATAAACATAGAAGTAGTAGTAGTAGTAGTAGTAGTAGTAGTAGTAGTAGTAGTAGTAGTAGTAGTAGTAGTAGTAGTAGTAGTAGTAGCAGTAGTAGTAGTAGTAGCAGCACAGCAGCCACAGTAGTAGTAGTAGTAATAATAATAATAATAATAATAATAATAATATTAATAATAATATTAGGATGATTGAAGATCCATGAAATTGTAGCAAAATATTTACACTTTCATTGATATTCATTCATACGTCACATATTATTAAAATTAACTATGCGCTATGTGGCGGTTATATGGTTTGTATACTTAAGATGCTCTACCCACCAGCCCGACACATTTGGTGCCTAATGAGTAGATGATTTCTGACAGCTCAGAGGGTGTCTATTATCATTTAGGCACATGTCGAATAACCCTTACCCACATCTGTAGTTGCTTCGCCTCGCTAACTGACTCAGCTATGCTATATATATATATATATATGTGTGTGTGTGTGTGTGTGTGTGTGTGTGTGTCTGTGTATAAATATGTATTCATTATATACATTACAGACACACACAAACACCCATATATGTATATATATATATATATACATGTATGTATGTGTATGTATATATGTACGCACACACACATATGTGTGTATTACGCTATTTTTATCTCTAAAAACGTAACATCCCAGATGTTGCTGAATCAGATTCTTTTTAATCAATACAATATTGATCATACATCATCAATACTTACCATAGGATATCAATACTGACCATAGGATATCAATAAGGACCATAGGATATCAATACTGACCATAGGATATCAATAAGGACCATAGGATATCAATATTGACCATAGGACATCAATACTGACCATAGGATATCAATAATGACCATAGGATATCAATATTGACCATAAGACATCAATACTGACCATAGGATATCGATAATGACCATAGGATATCAATATTGACCATAGGACATCAATACTGACCATAGGATATCAATAATGACCATAGAATATCAATATTGACCATAGGACATCAATACTGACCATAAGATATCAATAATGACCATAGGATATCAATATTGACCATAGGACATCAATACTGACCATAAGATATCAATACTGACCATAAGATATCAATACTGACCATAGGATATCAATAATTGTTTCTACTTTAGGCACAAGCAATAATGACCATAGGATATCAATACTGACCATAGGATATCAATACTGACCATACACCATCAATACTAACCATAGGACATCAATACTGATCATACGTTATCAATACTGACCATACAACATTAATATTGACCATACAACACCAATATTGACCATAAGACACCACTATTGACCACAATACATCAATACTGACCATAGGACACTAGTATTGACCATACAACAACAAATATTGACCATACAACACCAATACTGACTATAAGACACCAATACTGGCCATAGTACATCAACACTGACCAAGGACATTAATACTGACCACAGGACATCAATACTGACCATATGACATCAACACTAACCATAGGACATCAATACTGACCACAGGACATCAATACTGACCATATAACATCAATATTGACGTTATGACACTAATAAATACCATAGGCCATCAATATTGACCATACGACATCGATATTGAGCATAGGCCATCAATATTGACCATACGACACCAATATTGACCATAGGACACCGATATAAACCTAAAGGAGATCAATATTGACCATACGACATGGATATTGACCATATGACATCAATATTGACCATACGACAACAGCGTCGATCACCATGTTTTGCGGAATATAGTTCTGGACCTTTACGTTCTCAGTTCAAATACTATCAAAGTTAGATTTGCCTTTCACTCTTACAGGGTCGATAAAATAAAGTACCAGTAACGCACTGGGGTCGAGTTAATCGACTTTCTCCTTCTCTCTTCACATTGCTGGCCTTGTTCCCAATGTAGAAACAATTATTATAATAGATTTGATTACTTAATCTCCATCTTATTACAGTTATTTGATATACAAAAGTATAATATAACAAACTTTTAATCTCTCTCCCTTTATTGAAACAATTATACGTGAAATCGGAAACTTGATAACAACAAACACTTTCTTCTTTATTTCAATTTCATATGTTGTTTCTTTTATCCTTCCTGCTTTCTTCCATTCTTTTTTCTTTCTTTCTTCTTCTCTCTCTTTCTTTCTTTTTTCTTTCTTTCTTTCTTTCTCTCTTTCTTTCTTTCCTTCTTTCTTTTTGAACTCTTTTTAACATAATAGCATCAACAATTTCTGTTGTTGTTGTGTTCTCATTAGATTCCTATCAATCCAGATTGAGCAGATTATATATGTTAATATGAAAGGAATTCCAGCCGTGACCACCTCTTGTTTTCTTTCTCAAGTATAGTATATCTCTGAACTGTGACAACAATTAATCAGACCTTTGTTTAAACATGGTAAGGTGTGATTAGGCATAGATTTGGCTGTTGATATATATATATATATATATATATATATATATATATATATATATATATATATATATATAAATATATATATATATATATATATATATATATATATATATATATATATATATATATATATATATATATATATATATATATATATACGTGGAAGAACCGGATGATTTGAAATATTTGAAAATTTACCGGGTCCTCTCAGAAGCAATCGTCTCCAACTGATCCGGCTGGATCACCAAGTGTGACCAGCCAAGCTCAAGGATGTTTTCCAACCCTCTTGCTCTGAGTCTACCCCTAGGTCTCCTTCCTGTTGGTTTTACGCGTAAAATGTGTGCAGTGTTTCTTTCCTGAGACATTCTAGGACCATGCCCATAGTATCGGAGCTGTGATCTACTAATTCGGAGAAGTAACAGATCTCTTAGTCCAAGTTATGGTCACCACTGTTTCAATACTGAACGCCAGGACAAAATAGATTGGCCCTTGTTTTCCTTGGCCTTTTATCTACGGATATCCATAGACATCCACCACCACGCACGCATATACACACACGCACACGCATACCCCCCCCCCATATATATATATATATATATATATATATATATATATCAATCAACTTTCGTACTATAGGCAATTTAGAAATACACTTCACTGAAAATCCAATGAAAAAAAGATGAAAAATTGAAACACGAACTCTTCTGATTTGAAATTGAAACGCTCCCTTCAGATTGGGCGTCCCAAAACGTCACATTCAATATAGGGTTTTAGACTTTACGAAATTAAGGAAAAAGAAAACCGTCTCCATTTTCATCCTTGATGTCATCTTTGTCTGGTGAACTTTCAAATATAATCTTTGCTATCCACTTGGGAGGCA
>OZ024750.1:27123005-27125505 GCA_964016885.1 Eledone cirrhosa | reverse complement strand
GAGGTTGGTAATGGCACATGGAATATATAAGAGACAGAATACTTTTTTGTGAAAAAACCTAATTTTATAAGGTAAGGAAATAATAAAGGGTATAAAAAATGACCGGTTTCGATGGGTCATTTTTTATACCCTTTATTATTTCATTATGTTTTTTTTCACAAAAAAGTATTCTGTCTCTTATATATTCCATGTGCCATTACCAACCTCAATTTTCTCTATAACCTTCGTTTTGTGTATAAAATTACACTTTTCATATATATATATATAGTGCAAATTTAGACGGGAACAAAACAGAGAGGCAGACAAATAAAGTGTTGTAGTTTGCTTGAAGCATTAAGAAATAGGAAATACAAATCTTAATAAGTTTAAAAGCCCTACAATGTGTACAAGATTAAAGGTGCCAAGTTAATAGGTGGTAAAGAGGAAAGAATGTGGCGGAAAGAATTTTACCTAAGCAAATTTAATTATCTCGAATATTTCCGGTTTAAAAACCCATTATCAAGTGAGGCAAAAAGCAATCGGAAAAGAGTTGTTGTTTGGCTGATTTGGATTGAATAACACGAAAAATCTATTATTATTCAGAGTATCCACAGTTGTCTCCCCAGCATCGATCTAACGGGGGTTTACAATCCCTTTGGGAAGTGACTGATATATATATATATATATATATATATATATATATATATATATATATATATAGAGAGAGAGAGAGAGAGAGAGAGAGAGAGAGAGAGAGAACGAAGGACAACCAAGGACAGAAATTAATACTCTCCTCTCTAAATATGTATGTAAAAGCTATTGATTTTTCTTCCTCTTATTATCATTCGTATGAATATGCAACTTAACTGCATTATGCACATCAGCAGTTGATAAAGCATATAATGCTGAAACCGGTACCACTATTAAATGCGGAAATACCAGGTTTATAAATAAGTGTTTTGATATTATACAGATAAAAAATCTCTCCAGCATTTTCTACTGATTTTTTTTTCCTTTTTACTATTTGTTTATTAGCCGTCGAAACGGCTTGAGCTCAGCCGTCGGGGTCCTACTCGTTCCTATATATATATATATATATATATATATATATATATATATATATATATATATATATATATATATATATATATATATTATATATGTATATATAAATGCCTTTGTTTGGGTTTTCAAATGCATTGCGACAGTGTTTGCGTGTATCTGCAGTATATACTGTATAAATTGTTATTGGGCAATAACTAACTCCGAAACAAATCAATTGCATATCCTTATCCCATCGATAATCTGGTGTGTACAATCAAAATAACATATGTACTGCCCCGTAGGGACTTAAATTACACCTAATTTCACCATTCATTTTATTGTCGCCTGAAAGATCGTATGGGGCAAAGGGAAACTAAATAGCGATGGTGTGAATTACTAGCTTCAAACATGAGATACAGATAAGATTCTTACAACTTAAAGTTTATATGATTCTATGAAACAACCTCTCCCTCTCTCCTTCTCTCTCTCTCTCCTTCTCTCACTCTCTCTCTATCTATCTATATTTTCTCTCTCTCTCTCTCTCTCTCTCATCTCTCTCTCTCTCTCTCTCTCTCTCTCTCTCTTCTCTCTCTCGCTCTCACTATCTTTCTCTCCCTCTCTCCTTCTCTCTTTCTCTCTCACTATCCTTCTTTCTCTCTCTCTGCCACTATCCTTCTCTCTCTCTCTATCTATCTTTCTCTCTCTCTATCTATCTATCTTTCTTTCTCTCTCTCTCTCTCTCTCTATATATATATATCTTTCTCTCTCTCTCTCTCTCTCTTGCTCGCTCTCACTATCTTTCTCTCCCTCTCTCCTACTGTATTTCTCTCTCTCTTTACCTCACTATCCTTCTCTCTCTCTCTCCCCACTATATTTCTCTCTCTATATCTTTCTCCCTCTCTTTCCCTCACTATCCTTCTCTCTCTCTCTCCCACTATATTTCTCTCTCTCTCTCTCTCTCTCTCTCTCTCTCTCTCTCTCTCTCTCTCTCTCTCTCTCTACCTCTCTCTCTCTCTCTCTCTCTCTGCCACTATCTTTCTCTCCCTCTCTTCGTAATTCGTACCACATAGCTGCTCCAGCGGCTTTCACTGTCTACCTCTGCTTTGATTTCCCTCCTTTGATTCCCCATTTTCTCTTTGCCTGTCTATTCGCCTGCCTGTTTCTTCCTCTCCTCTTTTCATACAGTACCAACCTCCACCCGGGCGCTGTCTCTATTCCTTTTACTTTTCAGTTTTGACTGCGTCTCCTATCTTCACTTCCAACCGTCTAACTTCCTTTTATTCGTATCACGAAATTGACAAAACGTAAATCTACATTGCCTTATACGATATCGTGTATCTGTTAATGGTTGCCGTCCTCATTTGAAAGACTTTAACGTTAAATTGTTTATTATCTTTGCTTTAGTAAACCTCACTCGTAAGATCCTATAGTTAATTCCTCTTGCTTACATCTCTTAAAGTTTATATATATATATATG
>OZ024750.1:27093005-27118005 GCA_964016885.1 Eledone cirrhosa | reverse complement strand
GAGAGCTACATTAAAGAAATAGGGAATGCAATACAGATGGAACGCTTACAAAACACAGCATTGCTTGGAACAGCTCGAATAGCCCGGATGGTACTCGAACAATAAGGGTAGTTATATCAGTTCACTAGTAGTGGACAGCTAACATGCTAATACATTTCCAGTGTTAGAAGTTGAGCGAAGAAACAACACAATATTTATGTTTAATGTAGCAACACCATCTAATATTTGTGCGCCTTTACCAGACTTAAGTCGTTTGGATCTATTCGGGACATGTCAGGAAAATACATCTCTACTCTTTCTTCCCCTCGGTTTCATCTGCCACGACAGAACTGAAAATGCCAGGATTATTTCTCTTCCCATAGGGCGGTGGATTGGCAGTATCGGTAGAGAATCGGACACCATGCTCTGAAGCATAGTTACGTCCCTTTATGATCTGAGTTCAAATCCCGCCGAGGTTAACTTTGCCTTTCATCCTTACGGGGTCGATAAAATAAAGTACCAGTAATGTACTGGTTAATTGTTGGCCTTGTGCCTAAAATAGAACCAATTATTTCTCTTCCCATTCTGTATCAATAAATAAATAAATTTATAATACTAAATCAAGAAGCTGACTCAGTAGCCAGCTTGACAGCCGAAATAGGTAGCACTAACAATTATTACTAGTATTTACAAGAGAAAGGCAACGACAGCAACAGAGACAATAACAACCACCCTGCATCTTCGGTGAAAGAAGGCATTCGAACCCCAGCAGCCAGGCTGGCAGCCGAAATAGGAATCAGTATCAACTACCACTACCATTAACAAGAGGAGACATACGACAGCAGAAGTGACAATAACAACAACAACATATATGTGTATACACCAACATCATAGCAGCAATCACTACCACTACCATTAACAAGAGGAAGCCAACTCCAGCATCAGTGACAATAACAACTTTTGGGTATTTCCGCTGGGAACAACCCCTTGTTTTCTTTTCGTACATTCATCCATTCATTCCTTTCTTTATTTGCTAACTTTCTACTTTCTTGTGTGTCTCCCTCCGTGCACCCCCTTCTCTTCTATCTTCTCTTCTGTTGCCTCCATATCTGATGTAGGTGAGCTATGAGGCCTCACTCATACCAACACTTTCCCTTCCACTTACATACAGTTGTGCCTAGCACCTAGGCTGGTGACAACCAGTCACTCACCCTGATGCCGCTTGGTGCCCCAGTCCCCGCCTCCACGCCCCATCCTCCAACCCCTCCAGTCGACACCTGTAGCACTTGCAGCACCACGAACAGGCGGAAGAGGGGCCAGAACTGTCCGGGGTGCGGCTGCCACCTCACCTGTGTTGGCTTGACGCGTCGAGCTTCCAGTGCCCTCGCAGCGTGGAGATGCAGAGAATGTCTCTTTCTTCTTCTGCACAGCCACGGCCGTCTGGCACACCACCAGAAGAGACAGCGAGCTTGCCTGATGCCCAAGCATCACTGGTCAACATCGTTCGGCTCAGCCGGCTCCGGAAGGTTCCGCTCTGGATCCCGAGAGGGGCCCTGGTGCTGATAGACGATGCCCTCGCTTACTCGATTGAGAGTGCCCTGGACTCCAATGAAGCCAGAGACTGAGAGCGCCTTTTCTATTTTGCCCCACTAACCATCGGCCTCCCTAGCCCTGGGGCTGACTGAGGCGGCCTGCCGAAAGCAGCCTGTGTCTAGGCCAATGTTTCGTCCTTTGGGCAAGCACCCATTCCAAGCGTGTCGAAGGACACCACACCACCTGCTCTCGGGTGCCTCCAATCCACCAACCCCTGAGGCCAGCGGTCTCAAGCGTTTTCGATACCGCGTTAATACTAAACTAATCATGGGTGATGTCTCGATCGCAGTCAGAGTGGTTGCCTCAGAGGACACTGTCCTGCAATTCACCGAGGAGGTCCTGGCTGCCTTGCGGCTCAAGCTCCCTGAGCCACCTGTTGAGCTACCCCCACGCGATCCCCAGCAGCTCCTTGTGGCTTCCGTCTATCATCAAGTCCTTCCCAGCTAGCTGCAGCGGAGGTGTTGATGGTCTCCGACCTGGCCACCTCAAGCAGTTGATATCCTCTCTCTCGACTGAGGCCGGCCGCCACCTTCTGAGTACAATTGTGTCACCAATAGGCGCCCTGGATCCTCACGCCCGAGGCCTCTTTTTTTCGGCTTCCCTTACTGTTCTCGGGGGAAAAGAGGGTTGCATACGCCCCATCGTTGTGGGTAATTTCTTCCGGAGGCTGGCTGCTAAGGTGGTCTGCAGGTCGATAACACCTGAACTGGATGATGAGTTCAGTCCGGTGCATCTGGGTGTCGGCGTGTCCGGTACTGTGAGGGGGCGCACATGCAACCAGGTAGTCTTCAACAGCTGCCCACTGGAACCGGCATCCAGGGACTCCAGGCACCTCATTGTCAAGCTTGACATGAGGGAACATCTGCTCGATGACTGTCTCAGCCGAACCCTCTCCGGCTAGCCGCTGGCCTACCTGTCATATGTAGCCCCGAGCATGCTCCTTGATGCTGATACGGTTGCCTTCGGCCACTGGAGGCCTACAGGTTAACCCTTTGGTCCCCCTCCTGTTTGCGCTAGGTATAAACCACATTGCCCCTCTCACCGTTTGGTACCTGGATGTTGCTACCCTGGAAGGTCCCGTGGAGACTGTCTGCCATGACCTTTAATCGGCCTCCAGGTCAACTCGTCCAAGTCGGAGGCGGTGATGTCAGCCAGGATGCTGAGAGCTTTGCAGCCTCCGTCTCGGATGTGCGGTCCATCTCCACCAGGTAGAGGTGACCCCCAAAGAGTAAGTCCTCATCCTCGGGTCACCTATCCACCCGCCGACCATCCGCCCCACCATTAGATCCAGGCTCCAACAACTCTAGACTCTCACCAGCCGACTGGACTTGATCGACGGCCACCCAGCTCTCATCCTGTTGAGGAACTTCTTCCACATGCCTAAGCTCTTCTGCACCCTTCGCAGCGCTCGGTGCTACAGCCACGCATCTCTCCTCGCTGACCTCGATACTTGTATCCGAGCGGCAGCCGAGGAGATATGCAACGTCAGGTTTGACGACAATGGATGGCAACAGGCCACTTTACTTGTCAGATATGGTGGCCTTGGCCTCCGGTCCCCGATCTCGCTGGATTTGCCGGCGTTTCTTTCATCGGTAACCTCATGCCACGTCCTCATCAGCAGGGTTCTCCAAAACACAATGGATCCCTATATCATCAGGGAACGTGACGCCGCCTGTGAGACGTGGGGCCGGCTGGGACTTAGCCCAGTAGACGTCCCTCCTCCTTCTCCCCCAACTGTAGTCATGTCCCCCCAAAGCATTTGGGATGCCATCCAGTGCAGCCTGGCCTTAAACATGCTCATGCGCCAACTCAACCAGTACCGATTTGCCTGTTTCGCGTGGCCTCCAAAACCCCCAGTAGTGCCTGGCTCCAGGCTTGGGTCTCCTTTCATCATAGGCACGCATCTGGATAATGATAACCTGCGAATCGGCGTTTGCTTAAGCCTGGCTTCCGGATCTGAGAGCCACAAAAATGTCGCTGTGGATCCATCATGGACTCTTTCGACCTACACCCGCTTTCCTGTCACCATAGTGCCAGCCGCCTTCCATGCCATGCTGCCCTCCATGCCATGCTGCCCTCAACGAACTCATAAAGACTTGTTTTCACGCTGCAGTCTTCCCTTTTCAACTCGAGCCGGTGGGGCTGAACCGAGGGGACGGCAACAGGCCAGACGGTATGACCATCTTCCCGTTCCGCGGGGTCAAAACTCTCGTCTGGGTTGCCAGGTACTGCTGCCCGTCGCTCTGAATAGGCCAAACTCACCAAGTACTAGTCGCCTCCCGACAAAGGAAACTTCTGGTGTCCTTTGCCCTTGGGCTATCTCTCTATTCACCACTATAGGCGGTGTGTGCCTCTCGAGTTGGAATGGCTCTTCCAGAACATCTCCGTTACCATCCTCCAGGGAAACGCCTTCTCCTTTCTGTCCACCGGGGCTGTGGGGAGGCCAGCACGTGGGACCCCATTTGCTCACCGTACTGATTAAGATATAACATTTCTTTATTTTAAATTTACTCTTTTACGATTAAAAGGTTAGTCTTACATAATACTGAAGTAAAAAAAAACCCAAGCAAATTATATAGTGAAATAGAATATGAGTAATCTACTGAAGTTTAGCACAAAGGGTGCACACGTCGTCTCGAGACACTGAACGCTAACGATAATTCCGTTAGCATCGTCGAGAGGAACGTGGCGTTCAGACAAAATTTTCGGAGTTTTCCTCACTTTCGATTTATAATTTAACCCGGCTTGCAATGTCCTCCCTTTCTATTGCTGGATTTATTATATTATTAACATGGCAGGTCACTTTAGCAAATGGTAAGATAATAACGCATTTGTTATTTTATTCACTTATTGAATACTTTAATTTCTTGTCTGTCCTCAAACATTTTTCTCATTTTCATTAATACTGTCAGGTTGTACTGGCGTGATGGAGAGATAGGAAGCGGGTTTAGAGATGAGTAAGAGTTAGGGATAGCTGATTAGTGTACGCGGAGTGGGGCATGTAGTGAAGGGTGTGGCCGATAGAGATTGGGGTCGTGTTAGAGAGATGGGTAAGGGATAGTGAGGGTAAGGTTTGCTAATAGTGAGGGAGTGAACAATGGGGAGAGAAAGCAGCTACTATTGGCCAATGGTGAGGATATCTAAGGTGTCTAGTGTTTGAGTGATTCTCGAGTGTATATGTGTAGTGGATACCGCATTGGGGAGAACAGATGGGGAAAGTAATCATAGGAGGGAGGGTGTACTTCATGGATGGGTCAGGTCATATTTTATGATTCTGGTCGAGTCTTCATTAACACAGCATAGCGCCAGCCACATCTGTCACATCTCTTGTGAGTCCATCGATTTCACTCTGTGCACCTTATAGAAGTCCTGCCTACCCTTTTCTGGCATATCGAACACAACCATCTCCCTGATTGTATCCCCTTTTTGTCCTCTTTCGTGCTTAGCCCCTTTGCCTCTGATGCGATTAGTTTTAGGCTTTTCAACTATAGGTTCTTGCATGTTTGAAGTTTGGTCCTTTACCATCCTACGGATTCAGATGAGGTACTCAGTACAGTTTTGAAATACTCAGTGAAGAACAGTGAAGAACAGTGATAAATAGGAGTGGAATAAGGACTGAGCCCTGGTGGACATCGAACTGCACTTCTTCACTCTACTGGCATCCAGCTTTTTTATACATGGCCCTAAACTGCTTTCACAAGTCATTCATCTACATGAAAGGTTCTCAATCCATTTCGGCTAAACGCCCCCTTTTGCCTCTTGAAATGACGAAACGCCCCCCCCCCCCCCCCCGCCCTATTTTTCCATTTTTCAATATACTACTGATTTTGATATCAGTAGATTACTGGGGCAAATCAAGTTATGTTAGAATCTTTAAAATATACTCGTACGAATTAAGTACAAAAAGTTTCAGTCCAAAACAAAAGCAAACTATTTCTAATTATATATTTTAGAAAAACAGACGTGAATGTTCTCAAAGATTTGATCTCAGACGAAAAAGCTATATTTTTAAAATTCTATATTTCACTGTTAGCTGTTGTAATATTTTGAGTGGATAGACAATTCTACAATTCAAACTGTAAAGTCAAAATATAAAAGATGTAAAATATGAAGAATTTCTTACCTTTCTCTGAAATCACAAACTCAGGGGGAAATAGTACCTTGCAATATAAAATACCTCGTAGCAAAATAAAATACTTAGTAGCAACGAATGAATTGAGAAGCTTGCTGACAGTGAGAAATAAATATCTGTATTCCTTATATATATATATATATACATAGATAGATACACACACACACACACACACACACACACACACACACACACACACACATATATATATATATATATATAAATGAAGAGGGAAAGGGGTGGGACAGAAATGTGTGTGTGTTTGGTACACGTCTATCTATCTATCTATCTATCTATCTATCTATCTCCGGGGGTATGTGTTACCCATATAAACTGTCTCCCTCTATTGGGGAAAATCGACTAACTTTTAAATTCCATCTGTGATAACATTTTACACGTTTTTATTGTATGTAAACTTCCCCCTTTGTATTTGTCCCCTTCTTTTGTGCCCCTGTGGCTAATAAAGAAATATATCTATCTATCTATCTATCTATCTATCTATATATATATATATATATATATATATATATATATATATATATATATATATATATATATATATGTACACTGCCCGGACGTAAGCGACCTGTGGAACTATGCAGAACAACTGCTGTCGCGTATGGGACAAATCCAGTTGACTGCCGAGTCCATAGTAAGGATCAAACCGCCAGACTCTTTCGAAAACGAAAGAGAGGCGGTTTTCCTCTGTACGGTGGCTATGGTGAAAGAAGTTATATGGTGGACGAGGTTGAGAGGACTGAGGACAGATGCCTTTCTCTCCGGACAACAATTGATTCCCTTCTTTAAGTATCACTTTAGAAGGAGAATCAGGGTGGAGAGAGAGGCACTGCACCCCAGTAAATTTACTGAAAGGTGGGTGAATGAAGCGAAAATGGCCCGAGTGATTGGGCCTTCTCTGTTTATAAGCCTGTAGGTTGAGGAAGAGAGCAAAAGGAAGAAAGGAGCACTTGCGCAACACGCTCCTCGAGTTGAGGGTTGTTCTATCGACGGGGTATTAAACAACCCTTTTGTGGCGCATACCCCCTATTGGGGATTTCGATTGTTGAAATTGTTTGTTTTTATATTTTTTACACGACTGTATGTAAGATCCCCGGCATGTCTTTGTATTTTCCCCTTTCTTGTTGCGCCCTTGTGGCTAATAAAGAAATCTATATATATATATATATATATCTATCTATCGATCTATCGATCTATCTATCTATCTCCAACAGGGGGCTCAAACATTCGGCCCGCGAACTACTTTTCTGTGGCCCGTGGTAGAAACAATATTTCATATTGCATTATAACTGGTGAAAATAATGCGGTGAGCTGGTGGAATCGTTAGCACATCTGGCGAAATGCTTAACGGTACTTCTTTCGTGTTTGTTTACGTTCTGAGTTCAAATTCCGCCGATCTCAACTTTACCTTTCATCCTTTTGGGGTCAATGAATTAAGTACCAGTTGTGTACTAGGATCGATGTAATCGACTGAACCCTAAACACCAAATTTCATGCCTTGTTCGTATAGTAGAAATGATTATAACAGGTGAAAATCTTCACCCACCACCACGTTTGGCCCACTGTGCCTCTCCTCCAGGAAGTAATGGCCCTTTTGTGTCCTTGAGTTTGAGAACCCTCTTCTACACACACACACACACACATATATATAATATATACTTTACTTTTTTTCTGTCTCTGGAATACGCCGATGCTGGAGCATCACCTTGGTAAGTTATGGGGACGTCAACAAACTAACATGCATTGGTGGGAGGGCAAACACAAACGCAAAGACTCACACAGACATATATACATATAAACGACGGGCTTCTTTTAGTTTCGGTTTATCAAATCCACTCACAGGGCTATGGTCGGCCCGGGCAGTCGGACTGGACCCGGAAATATATGGTCAGGAAGCAGGCTTCTTGTCACACTGCGCATATATATATATATATATATATATATATATATATATAGTATTAAGGATACTATTTATGGTTATGTATATATGTGGGTCAATATATGCATATGTTTTTATATGTCTCTTGTGTTGAAAAGGAGGTCAAGTATGTTATAGATCACTAAATAGTTGCTCCGAAGAATCCAAACCTCGGTTTGGAGGAAACAATTGTAAGCAAATAAATGATTGTGTGTGGAAGTCGGACCTTCGTAGAGACCTGAAAATCCGCCTCTTCATCGCTGTAGTGGAGTCTGTGCTGCTGTATGGGTCTGAGACTTGGACACTGACCAAGAGACTCACTCAGATGGTGGATGGGTGCTACACGAGAATGCTGAGGATGGCTCTGAACATTAATCAGTATACACTGAGGATGAAAAACTCAGAGATGTATGGGAGCATCCCAAAAGTCAGCTCAAAAGTGACACAGAGGAGATTGAGGTTGGCTGGACATGCTCACCGACATCCAGAGTTGACATTGCACTCAGTGCTCCTTTGGGAGCCCCTACACGGACACACTAGAAGAGGAAGACCAAGGTTAACATATGTTGATGCCCTAAGGACAGACACAGGTCTGTTGGAGATGCAGGATATGGCAGCGATAATGAGGGACAGAGACCGCTGGAGAGAACTCGTCCATGGATCTCGGGAATTTTACCCGCCTTAGATATATATATATATATATATATATATATGTATGTGTGTGTGTGTGTGTGTGTGTGTGTGTGTGTGTGTGTGTGTGTGTGTGTGTGTGTGTTTATAATATATATATTATACACACACAATCATATATATATATATATCCTTACATACTTAAATATAAATGCATGTATATATAAAAATGTATACATGCATAGCTATATACATACGTAAATGTGTGTATGTATATATGTATGTATGTAGATTTATATATACGTATATATATGTATGTATGTAGATTTATATATATATATATATATATGTAGATTTATATATATATATATATATATATATATATAGAAATCTACATACATACATATATATCTATGTATGTATATATATATATACTCTCTTGGTTAAGAGAGTGGGACTGGCTTTGTGCAGTGCCTTTGCTCACTATAAAAGCTTCACGGAACAGGCATTGCTTTATATCTGGAGATCTCTCTGCATTTGTCGTTACATGGTGACATGGGCCCAGCACTATGTGTCAATATTTGTCACAAGTGTAGTGTTTGTACCAGAGTTTTCAAATCGCTGGCTGGACTAAAAAGTCACACTCGTTCAGCGCATCGATAGGGGTCTTACTACATGGATCTAAAGTAGTGGCCGTACTTGAAAACGAGTTGGCAGCCACCATGTATATATATATGTGTGTATGTATGTATGTATGTATATATATATCCGGGAGAGATGACCCCTTAGCCTTTGTCAAGACAGAATTCTAGGAGAAGGAAAACTCTGATATAACACCTGCAACCCTGATGGTATCTAATGATGTTGACTTGTTCTTCTTTTTGGTAAATATCCTCTTGGTTAAGATAGTGGGACTGGCTTTGTGCAGTGCCTTTGCTCACTCTGTACCAGAGTTTTCAAGTCGCTGGCTGGACTAAAAAGTCACACTTGTTTAGCGCATCGGTAGGGGTTCTCCTACATGGATATAAAGTAGTGGCCGTACTCGAAAACGAGTTGGCAGCCACCATGTATATATATATATATATAAATCTACATACAAATTCTTGAATGTTCACTAAAGGAGAAGAAAATAACCAGCTGTGTTTACACAGCAAATGCAAATATATGAATGATTCGAACCACGTGTTGCATTTTTTAAAAATACACACATCGGACAGCGTCATCCCAGTGGCGTGAATAGGACCATCGACAGCCAGAAACAGCAGCCGAGCCTATTCAACTTAATTAGCTCAACAATTAAGGGGCCGTATATATATCCAAAATTAAAATTAAGGGTTGTCATGTCTGAGAGACATGCGCCATATCCACAGGTGGTGAACATCGTTTGGTGAACATCCAAGAATTTAACTGCTGTGACTTACGGATTAATAGGTGAAATATATTTCTTACTTAAAGAAATATATACAAAGGAGATTAATCATTTTAAAAGGTATCTATATTTGAAATTCTAGTCAAACTTTAATTAGTTACCTACCTAGCTATGTGTGCTTACAATCTTTACAAATTATTCCCTGTGATTGTTTCCTGTATTTATCTTATATATATATATATATGACAATCTATTTCTAGTTGATATATATATATATATATATATATATATATATATATATATATATATAGAGAGAGAGAGAGAGAGAGAGTGAGTGAGAGAGAGAGAGAGAGAGAAAGAGAGAGAATAAGAAAATGTGAAGTAGTTTCAGATGTTAAAGTCCTTTAATGATAATGTTGTGATACATCTTTCAATGACGACATTGGCCACATGCTTCCGTGTACCCAGTGCCATGACATCATCAGACAGCTTCTTACATAATGAGGTTATGTTCCCGAGGCAATCCAAATTGAATCGACAAGGGAACTGACAAAGCCACTGTTCTTGAATCCTGCCGCCGACCCCTTGTGTGTCCCAATTCACCCCCACCGGTTTGCGCAGGCACAAGTCCGAAGGAAATTGACCATACACCATCCCACAACTCTACGAAACTCACCTAAGCCGGTCCCCTCACACCCCAACCATGTCTGTAATATGACATGGTTATAGTTTACTGCTAGTCGCCCTGCCAGTGGCAGTTGACCGACACCTAGTGGTAGTGGTAGAGTATGAGTTTCAATAGGTCTCGATACTACCCCTAAATTATTCTTGGACAATAGAATTGACCATCACCCGCTAAGAGAATATAAACTTAACCTTAGATATGGTTTCACAGTGGAAATTATGATTGAAAATTAGAAATTAGAAATTCACAAGCTAAAATCTTGATTGAAGTAATATATATATATATATATATATATATATATATATATATATATATATATATATATATATATATATATATACATCTGGCGGGGATCATTTAAGAAAATTCTTTGTCCAAGTGAGTTTGTTTCCTGGTGAGAGTTCGAAGATCGAGAATTTATCCTTGATAGGATATTTCCGAAAGCGAACGAAACCCTGATGGGTAAAAACGTAATCCTGGTATGTGTATATGCACTTTTCTTCTAACTTTAACTTTATACCTAATTGTGTATGGTTGACGATATATTTAATCGATTTCCACGTGCTATTGAAATGGTGGGTAATTCTATAGCTGTTGAACGCGAATAGATAGCTGTCGTTTATTTATCTATTATTTCTTCATAGGTGCCTTTTAATCTCATAGCCTGGTAAAATTGGTTTTTTGTGTGGTTGATTATGCTAATTGGGAGAGGAAATTGAGTATATATCTTATCAAATGAGTCTATGGACATAATTTATAGTATATTGCTCTGATTATTTAATTTATTAATTCATCATTGAGCCACATCGTGAATGGTTGCCACAAACATATCTATGACTTTGTCTAGTTTGTGTATATGTAAATCTTTATATTTGATAATCTCCCATAAGGTTGAGATGCAATTTAGGCAATATTGGGCTGCGCTTTCTAACAACCAGCCCACTAGCCGTAAGGCACCGATCACATTCTTTCTGACTTGACCACTGCCACGTTACAGTTCTTAGCCATTTTGAATTCGTTTCTGGCGGGGATCATTTAAGAAAATTCTTTGTCGAAGTGAGTTTGTTTCCTGATGAGTTCGAAGCTCGAGAATTTATCCTTGATAGGATATTTCCGAAAGCGAACGAAACCCTGATGGGTAGAAACGTAATCCTGGTATGTGTATATGCATTTTTTCTTCTAACTTTAATTTTATACCTAATTGTGTATGGTTAACGATATATTTAATCGATTTCCACGTGCTATTGAAATGTTGGGTAAATATTCTATAGCTGTTGATCGCGAATAGATAGCTGTCGTTTATTTATCTATTATTTCTTCATAGGTGCCTTTTAATCTCATAGCCTGGTTTAATTGTTTTTTTATGAGGTTGATTATGCTAATTCGGAAAGGAAATTGAGTGTATATCTTATCAAATGATTCTATGGACATAATTTATAGTATATATATATATATATATATATGTATGTAGATAAATCTACCAAAATATACGGTAGTGTCCAATCCGTATGGAGAACTCAATGTAATCCAAATATCATGAAAAGAGAAGATGTATTCAAAATTCTTTCGATGAAAAACTCAGGAAAACAGAGTCAAGATAAGTTAATAAAAACAATGAATAAAAACAAAGAAACAGTTCCTTATATTAAAATATTCATCATTTTACGATCGTTTCTAGGATATATATGTGTGTGTTGCTATGTATATCGTATAGATCTATGTAAAAGTTTTACAAACTATCAGAGGGAATATACATACCCACACATATATATGCTGTCTTCAGAAATAATGATTATTTCTGAAGACAGCATATATATGTGTGGGTATGTATATTCCCTCTGATAGTTTGTAAAACTTTTACATAGATCTATATGATATACATACCAACACACACATATATATCCTAGAAACGATCGTAAAATGATGAATTTTTTAATATAAGGAACTGTTTCTTTGTTTATATTCATTGTTTTTATTAATTTATATATACATATATATATATATATATATATATATATATATATATATATAGTAATAATAATAAATTCTTTGCTTAAACTTTAATCTGTTATTTTAATAAATATATATATATATATATGTGTGTGTGTGTGTGTGTGTGTGTATGTGTGTGTGTGTGTGTGTGTGTGTGTGTGTGTGTGTGTGTGTGTGTGTGTGTGTGTGTGTGTGTATATAAGTCCTCAACCAATTGCAGCGGATTCCCGTCTACATTAGTAATCTTCTTTGGCTTCTTAATATTCTCTCCCATATACTTCATCTTAATCTTATTCATTCAAAGCCCCATACTCATCGACACAGTCTCCACCTCCTGAATCAAATCCTCTGCCATCTTCACTGTGTTTGTGACCGGAACTATGTCTTCGACAAATTCAGCATTCGATATATTTTTCCCCTTAACACTGCTGCTCTGGGCCAATGTTACAGTAAAATGCAAGTAAGCTAATCCGGAGGAGACAAAGGTGATTAGTTATGCAGATTTCTAGCCAGTATAGAGAAGGTTAATGTGCTCAATGCATATAGGTTGTTAGACTACCGAACCATGTGATTAAATGTAATGAGAGATAGCTTAACAATTGTATAATAAACAGAGTAAAAACCGTTTTTAAAATGCTGGAGAGAATAACAAAGATTTATGAATACATGTATATATATTTAATGAATGACAAGTATGGCAGCGAAAACATTTATAACAACCATTTTGTGTGGCTGCTATAACGTCCTTTCACTTCCGACCTTTTAATATCAATATTCCACATTTAAAGAAGATTTTTCACTTCGATGATATAATTTATGAATTAATATGTTATGAATAATTTTTTTTGTAGGCTCTGATGATAATAGTAATTTCTGATGGAGTAATATCGATTTATATTCGATATCCCAACATGTATGTCCCCCCTTACTGTGCAATATTTGAAAAAACTTGTCAGCCATTAAATATATACATATATTTATAAATCAATACGATATCTATATCTATCGCTCTCTCTAAATATATATATATAAAGTTACAGTATCGTGAGAGAGGATAGAGAGATGAGGTAAAAGAGAAACGATACAGAGGATTATTTGCCAAAATGTGCTCGATGCTTATATAAACAGGGTTAAACATTAGAGGCGTTAATATTTAGTGTACGAAGTTAAGCAGAGCAATTATAATCGAAATAATTGATGAAAGAGAAACAAGCCGTTAAAACACATTTATAAAAATCTCTTACATATGTTTCGCCCAATGAGCCTCGTCTGACGCGGTTAAATAGGCAAATAAATTAATAATTGTTTCTACTTTAGGCACAAGGCCAGCAATTACCCAGTGCATTACTGGTACTTTATTTTATCGACCCCGTAAGGTTGAAAGGCAAAGAAATTAATAATTGTTTCTACTTTAGGCACAAGGCCAACAATTACCCAGTGCATTACTGGTACTTTATTTTATCGACCCCGTAAGGATGAAAGGCAAAGTCAACCTCTGCGGGATTTGAACTCAGATCGTAAAGGGACGTAACTATGCTGGAAAGCATGGAAATTAATAATGAACCCTGTAAGGTTACGAGCAAAATTTTAACATCGAAATCCATTACTTCGTATTACAAAATGGAGTCAAGAACTTTGTGTACTAAGGGAAGTATTTCCGGTGCATGCTAAAGTTATCTCTTTGATCAATGACCGCTATAAAAAAATTATATTTCTTGTTATAAGGTGTTAATTTAATTATGGTTTGTCAAGTCAATTTAATGAGGCATTGTTAAGGTATGAGTCTTAGTATCAATTATGAGTAAGGTAATTAAAGACTTTACACTAGTTTATTAGTACATAGCTGCAATATCAATGTAGGCTTAAGAGTCTAGAAATGTAAAGACATATAAGATGGATTCAGTATAATTATATGATCATATGTCTACAGTGTTTAAAGGGTATAATCAGCAGTTCTGTAATATTACCCAAAGTTTAGTCTATCAGTGTGGAAGAATACAAAAGGGTAATCTCGTCTGAAAATATGCAGTGCAGCTCCCTGGAGGGACGACGGGTGTTGGATGATGGTATTGTTCAAAGATGTTAAATTTTAAGTCTACCATTTTAGGCCGAGCCAGGGCACAGTGTTTGAGGCCCCGGGTGTTATGGTGTTTGAGTATTAGCCGGGATCCATCTATAGAAGGACTATTGTAGTCTATGGCCGCAATTGATGACAGTTTCGGGTCGACTATTAATGAGGTACTTGTTACACGAAGTAATGCATTTCGATGTTAAAATTTTGCTTGTACCTTTACAGGGTTCATTATTAATTTATTTGCCTATTTACCCGCCTCAGACGAGCCCCATTGGGCGAAACATATGTAAGAGGTTTTTATAAATGTGTTTTAACGGCTTGCTTCTCTTTCATCAATGTTTCGATTATATAAATATATATGTATATATATAAATATATATATATACACACACACATATATATATATCTGTTGCTTAAACCATTTTGTTTGTTTACCCTAGCGTCCCCTTTATTTACGTGTCCCAACGACTTTTTTTAGCCGTTGCTCGCACCAACCTGAGGTATATGGCCTTTAATGCGACGAAATGCCTACGACGGTTGGAAGGCCACTGATGAGGACAAACTTTTTCATATGTAACCCATTTGCAGCGCCGCAGCTCCATTATTATCATATATATATATATATATATATATATATATATATATATATATATATATATATATATATATATATATGTATATATATATATATCGCCAAAGTAATCACCAAAGTAAACATACGGAAAAGATAAATTAACTGAAACAATCGGATACAACTTTGACAACGCTGATGAAACCAATAACGTATACAACATGGATAAAGTAGAACTACCGGAATCATAAATGTCTTCGGCAATGAAGACACTAATTAGATATAATAAGGACCTATGGACGGGAAAAGATTGTTCGTACAGTTTCTATATTACAATGGGATCCAGTGACTCAGAGCAGGTGACAGCTCTCGTGAGATATGTGAAGAAGTGTTTTCTGGGTCTAAGCGGAGGATTATATCACGATGATGCCCTATGTATCCCACTCAACTATAAAAAGACCGATTGGAGAGGATGAAGAAGTAAATATCTTAAGTCATCAAGAACATAAGACTAGAAGTCGCAATCTACAGTATACATTAAGAATGTGATCTATCAATTCTTCGACATCATTCATCCTATATATATATACTGTATAAGGGAACGAGTAGGACCCCGACGGCTGAGCTCAAGCCGTTTCGACGGCTAATACTGTATATATATAAATATATTATATATATATATATATTATTGTGTATATATATATATATATATATATATGAAATATAAGAATCAAAGAACTGTTCAAAACATTATTGTGCTTACAGCTGTTTCCTCCAAACCGAGGTTTGGATTCTTCGGAGCAATTTATTAATGCATGGACAGTTATATGACCTCCTTTTCAGCCAAGAGACATACCGATACATATGCAAATATTGTGGGTCAACAATCATTACAGAATTTAGAGTGGCAGTACACACTTCGAGATTACATTCATATTAAGAGGTACAATCAAAAATCAAAAATACAGGTTAAATAGAGGTTAACCGCTTATCTTCATGTTGTATTTTAACCTGTATTTTTGATTTTTGATTGTACCTCTTAATATGAATGTAATCTCGAAGTGTGTACTGCCACTCTAAATTCTGTAATGATTGTTGACCCACAATATTTGCATATGTATCGGTATGTCTCTTGGCTGAAAAGGAGGTCATATAACTGTCCATGCATTAATAAATTGCTCCGAAGGATCCAAACCTCGGTTTGGAGGAAACAGCTGTAAGCACAATAATATTTTGAACAGTTCTTTGATTCTTATATTTCATATAACTGCTCTGTAAATCATCTGATGCTTTTACATTGAGCTACTTAACTTACTGGTAATAAGGTAGTAATACATTACTGCCTACCACTATTTAGGGTGTGTATAAAAAATACTTATAACTGCATAAGGTTTTGTATTTACATAACCATAAATAGTATAACTAATACTATATATATATATATATATATATATATATATATATATATAATAGAATATGTGTTCCTACACGCACAAGGCGCTAAGGGACACATGTATTGTCCAACCAAATGCCAATGTGGTTCAATGGCAGGTTAATAAATTAACGAGCCAGAACATATATAATCAAGGTTTAGCAAATAAGAAAAAGTTTCAAAATAAATTTTAAAAAATTAACTTTACTTACTATAGTTACCTTTACCGAATCGGTTTCGAATCTCAAAAATAAACGGAGTCCATACGGCCTTCGTTGCAAAGAAAGATTCTCGTCAGAAGGATCTTTTCATTATTTTGAAACTTTTTCTTATTTGCTAAACCTTGATTATATATATATATATATATATATAGATGTAAAAGAGATATTTAATTTGTTGTAAATCAAACAAATATAGATGTTTATAACTGATTCAGAGTACTCGACAGATTTCTGGAGTAAGTATTCAATGATATTAAATAAATGGAAACTATATTTATAAAACCATATTTATTCTATTATATATATTTCAAGGGTGCCAACATTTTGGTAAGCTATCATCAGATAACATACAAAATGTTTTATAAATATTTGACATGACCAATGATGATATACCTTAACGGTTCAAGTTATCCCTGGAAAGTGAAGGGAAGAGAGGAGAAAAGTCAGATACTTAAAATTATTAATGAGTATGCAAATTAGGTTTATATTAAAGGGGGGAATTTAAATAATTATGATAGGAAAGGAAGAGAAAGAAAAAGAGAGAGGAATAACGTTAATTTGGGGGAACATTTGTTACCAATATTATGAGTTATAATATTGTATATAAATTATATGAAGCTTTATGGTTGTAAGTATTTTTATCTTATTACATTAGGATAGGTTATATGTATATACATATCTCTATATATATTAATAAGTTGCCCAAGCATTTTTGCCCAATATAGGTCTGTTATTTTTCTTTTTTTTTCTTAATTTAATATTTAAATTTAAGGATAACAAACTATATTGCTGTAGTTAGTATTTTTCACCCTAGCTAATTTTGGTCCTTACGATTCGAACACATGTATGTTTATATTAGTGTTCATCTCTCTTGTTTGTTCAATTATATTGTACGGCTCGGAAAAAGCTTTTTTCTTAGAGCTATTTAATTGTAAGGGACTACCCTGAGTTCTTAACTCAATATATATAAGTTTCGTATGTATTGATTTTTTTATGTAACAAATATGAGTTACGAAGGATGTTGAAATTTTAAGTTGTGAGATTAGAATAATTTGTGGATTCAAAAATTTTCAACATTGAGAATGTTTTCAGAATATTGTTAATTTAACGAAGCTATATAAATTATCAAACAAAAATTGTTAAAGAAGAAGAAAGGTAAGAATAAGGAAAAGGAAGACCACGTAAACGTTAATTTAGGGGAAATATATTAAGACATTTATCCATATTTATATGGAGAATTATCTATCTTATAATAATATATAAATATCTATATATATTTTAATATTAGCATATGTATTTTCTATTAAAAGGATAGTTTGTTTATAATATGAGTTACGAGGGATGTTGATTTATAAATAAATAAAAAATAGGTGGTTGTTCATAATATAAGTTACTAGGATGTTGATTTCATGTAAATAAATAGGTAGTTTTAATTGATAAGGTGTAAATTAAATTAACGGAATTATGCATAAAAGGTTTTTATGATTGAAAAAAGGAAAGATAACTCCGATTTTTTGTATTAATCGCTAGTGTGCGATTAATTATTTCGTCTAAAGAAATATGAATATTTAAACAACATCTTGAGTAGGATACATTTTACTAAAAACAGTTAATGGTTATTAATCTACATTTAAAAATTAGCTTTAGAGGGTGTCATTAGAAAAATAAAGAATTAAGAAAAAAGAATTGAGTTTTTAAAAAATTAAATTAAAATTAAAATTAAAATTAAAATTATATAGAAGTATAACATATATATAAATATCTATAAACATACACACATACATATATATTATGAGAAATTTTAAAGATATTATGTAGGTAGTAGAAGATCTTTTTGTCAGATCTAAAAGAATGAATATGGTTTTTCCAGCGAAGTTTAAATTCTGTAGAAGTGGCACCGACACTATGTAATTATATAATTTATATAATTAATTGTAAAAACTCTATTAAACTCAAAACAGAAATATTTAATTCTTGCAGACATTGCCAAAATTCTACATTCAGAACTATATGTAACTTATAATATACTTATAATATTCCTATCTGCTCTAACATTTTATATGTTTAATATTTTTAATACTTTTAATATATTAATATCTCTAAATCATAATATCTTTAAAATTTCTTATAATATATATCTATGTGTATAGATATTTATATATATTTTATACTTCTATATAATTTTAATATTAATTTTAATTTTAAATTTAATTCGCCGGTTTCAAAAACTAGTTGTAAACACTGCCAGTAGACTATATATATATATATATGACAATGTTCAAGACCCCCGACGGCAGAGCTCAAGCCGTTTCGACGGCTATTTGCGTCGAAACGGCTTGAGCTCTGCCGTCTGGGTCTTGAACATTTTCCTATTACCCACTCTACTACACAAAGTATTGAGTATTCTGGTGCGTTAGGATCACTGGTACCTATGCAAAGTAAACAATTTACCACATTCTGAGAAGTGGTATGAGTATAAGGCAGAGTGGGTGATAGAAAACGATCAGGTGGAGGTGCTGTGGGATTTTAGGATACAGACGGACAAGAAACTGGAACACAATAGACCTGACCTGGTGGTTTTGGACAAGGAAAAAAGATCGTGCCTGATTGTGGATGTAGCCTGCCCATTCGACACAAGAGTGCAAGAGAAGGAGAGGGAGAAAATTAACCGATACCAAGACGTAAAGTGGGAGTCAAAAAGGATTTGGAACTGCCATGAAGTCAAGGTCGTCCCGATTGTCATATGTGCAGTAGGTACTATCTCAAAGTGTTTCCAAGGATGGTTAAAGAAGATTAGTCCAGCACCGCTTGTGGAACACTTCAAAAGGCATGCTTGCTGGAAATAGCAAGAACCCTCCGATACGTCCTGAATATCTGAGGCTGCAGGTAGCGACTTGATATTTATTTCAACAAACTTTCCAGTAAATAAAATCAATGACTGAGACTCAAAGAACAATAACAATAATAATAATTGTTTCTACTTTTGGCACAAGGCCAGCAAATACCAGTACACTACTGGTACTTTATTTTATCGAACCCGTAAGGATGAAAGGCAAAGTTAAACTCGGCGGGATTTGAACTCAGATCGAAAAGGGACATAACTACACTGGAAAGCATGTCTGAGCCTCTACCAATACTGCCAATTCACCCTCCCCCAAAATATGCTGGCCTTGTGCCTATATAAGGAACCATTGTTATCGATAGTGGTTTCCCCAGCATTCGAGGTAGACTTAGATGGTACACGTGGTGTCAAATTTCTTATAGGCATAGTTGTTTCAAGGCATGTATGACCTGGCTACTAGGAAGTCTAGTAGCATGGCGACCTGTAGCACGTGTTGTTGATTCCATGTTTGTTGTAGGGGACTAACAATTAATAATATTTATCTTATTTTTACGTTCAACAAACGTCGCTTGTTGGCGTAATTGTTTCACTGTGAACTGATTTAGTTCTGGGTGTATTTCGTCCCAGTGTAGCCTCATTCCGTTCATATAGCCAATGGAGGGATTGTTTTTTGCCATTTTATAACAATTAAATAAATCATTATTAAGTTCGCAACTCCAAGAGAAATGCGATTTATAATTTCTGTTTCTTCTGTAGCTACAACTGAATAACATTTGTTTACCTTTCTCGTTTTTCTTCGGTATTTCACTAATGTTGTTGTTGTTGATGTTGTGTTCAGTCATGCTGTCTGTAGCAAATCCTTGTAAAATGAATTATTTGTTTAGTTGGATATATATCTCTACAAACTCGAATAAAATGTGTCTTCAGTGGATATAGTTAGAAGAATATTCAGTTATTCAACATGACTGGTAGTTGTTGCATTACAATCGTAGATAGTATTCATCTTAAATTTAATTAATAGTCTCCCACATTAAAATATACGACTGATCGCGTTGACTGACTACGTCTGCATGGATGGATGTATGTTCTTCTGGTTTCATAATTTCACAATTTTTTGCTAATAGAGAAAGATTCGGTTTCTAGCATAGTTGCAAGACTCTCTCTTTCGAATTTACACAACATCAACTAGGTAGATACATGTATGTGTAGGTATGGACGTTATTGGATGTGTGGATGTGTATGTTTTGAGTAGTATGTGAGCATGTGCATACGCTTTCTGTGTGTAATGTGTATATGCATTTATTAGATGAAAAACTTTTGGAATGTTTTACATATTTTTACTGTTCCATTAATGGATTGTACTTGTAATTTCCTAACTATTTGTGTTCTTTCTGTTCCTGTAGCCCAGCTTCACACGATTTTATTGAGGCAGTTACTAACATATCCCAGTGCCCCAATAATCACAGGCATAAATCTGAAGGTATAGTCAGGGTGCAGTATCTGCAGATTTCTCATTAGTTCTGCATAAATATTCTCCTTTTCGCTAATCTTTGATATTATATTGGCATCTGCTGGGCAGCTAACTTCCACTACTGTGCATGCCTTCTTTTCGCTGTACCATATCATTATATCTGGTCTGTTATACCTGCAGTTTATTGGTGTTTTCACTGGAACATTCCACTAGTACTCTTTCATATTATGTATATGTATGTCTTCCACATTGCTGTAGCTTTTAATGTGCTTATTATCGGGGATATCTTTTCCACGGATGATTGCATTATACATGTACAGTGTTTTGACCACATCATGCCTCATAGGTAGATAGTACAGGGATGACATCTTTGGACAGCTGCTCATGACATGAGTGACATCTTCGATGTTAATTCTGCAGAGTCTGCACTTGTGGTCACATCTAGGTGTTTGCCTGCATCCCTATCTCTTTTGTGAATCAGGTATTTCATGTTGATTTCCTTTTCTTGGATTGCAAAAGCGTATCCTTCAAAGTGGGAGCCAATATAGCGGTTGTTGGTCCGAGATTGACTACTTTGTTTATCTATATACTCTCACTCTGGAGCTGCATGGCAACATATCCATGCATGAATAGTTGCTGATATGCATGCAGTTTTTCATCCATGGAATCACTGCGGTACTGCGGAGCAACTTCCCTGGGTGTGAGGTTTTGATTATCACACAAGGAATATCTTCCAAGGAGTTCCTTCCCAAATCTCATGATCTTATCCGCTTCATGCAGATATACTTGTTCGGGAGACAAGTTCCTACGCTTCGAGGTTCGTAGATGTTGTCGGAGGGATATGATGTGACATTCAAATGCTGTCTGGACTGATGTTAGGCCTCTGCCTCCCTGCTTACGTTTCAAGTAAATGCGGTATATGTCACTGTTGATGTGGACGCTTCCGGTGTTGTTTATTATTTTTCGAGTCCTAACGTCAATTGCTCGGATTTCAATTGAGTATTCCAAACGTTGCTGTTAGGACAGGCACAACAAACAGATTGTGAGCCACTGTTTGATTGTGCGTTGAGAGTTCCGATGACAATATTTCCCTTAATCGGGTGTAATATTCCCTGGTTACGCGTTCCTTATTACAGATACCATTATATGATATGTTCTCATCTATCCCCAGGTATCTGTAGCAGTCCTCATCAGATATCGGTAAAACAGTTATGCCATTGATGACAATTTTGCTGGATTGGGTTGTTGTTTTTCCCGTTTTACAATCATATATGAACATTTATCTTGACCAAACTCCATTCCTATATACTTTGAGAATGTTGTAACAAGGTCAAGATTTTTCTTCATCCCATCTATGTTCTTGGCATATAGTTTCAGATCATCCACAAAGAAATTATGGGTTATGTTCGTATTTCTGTCCTCCTGTGAGCCAATGATGCATCATTCACATTTCTTGAGCAGAAAAGGCAAGGATAAATAATATCACAGAGAGACTGTGTCCTTGAAATATACCTATGTGATATTATATTTTATCAGTGATAATAGAGTCGTCCTTCTCTGTCTTTAAATTTCGGATAGTAGCCCAAGAAGAAGACAGCTTCTCTATGGCTCTGATAATAATGTCTGGAACTTTAGCAAGTCGGAGGGCCTCTATAATTCCAGAGTGGGGAACAGAATCGAAAGCTTTCCTGTAATCCATCCAGATTGTAGCCATATTCCTCCTAAGTTGTCGCACCTCCGACATCGCAGTTTTGTTGATTAGGAGTTGTTCAGCCCACCTCCAAATCCTTTTCTCTCCAGATGCGTGTTCATCCGTGATGATGTTATTATTTTCATAGTGATCTTAGAGGAATAGGTTCAGGCAGGCTGCATACACCTTATACATCAGGTTCTGGCATGCAATGGGTCGATAGTTTTTTGCCAAGTGGGTGTCTTTGTTCTTGGGGACCAGTATTGTTTATGTTAATGTCCACCATTCTGGTATAAGTGTATTTCCCTTGAGAACTTGTATGTATGCATGCATTTATATATATATATATATAATAATAATAATAATAATATTTATAGTTGTCTATACACTATATACAACTATAAACAGGAAAGGTCAGTAATTCATTACTACCTTATTACCTGTAAGAAAAATACCTCAATGTAAATATATCAGATTTTTTACAGAGCCGGAATATAAATTACACAATAATCAAAGCTATGTTCAAATCATTTTATTGCTGACAATTGTTTCTTCCAAACTATCGTTTGGAGTCATCGGAGCAATAACAATGTTTATACATATAATTAACCTCCTATTCAACTGAACAATCATATAGATACATGGATATTAATGTTGTCAACAACAGTTTCGTATTTACAGAGTGGAATGGATGCGACATAGATTTCAACAGAATTGTACAATAATTAAAATTAAAAAAATTTAAAGGCACATACTGGAATGCATGCGACAGAGATTACAGGGGAATAGTATAACAATTAAAGAGGCATTAAGGTAGAAAGTTACTCGTAAAACGAGAACACTAGCAGTACATATGCAAGCGTACAGAGAGTGCAAATGCATTAGGCATATACAGGAAGGAAACAAGCAATGGTACGATGCATATATAACTTCTGCATGGTAAAAGTATCACATAAAATAACATAAGTTTACAGGCATATCAGGCAGAGCTGTTTTTGTATTAAAATTATGGGTTTATGGTGGATGTAGTGTGACGGTTGTTTCTGTAATTTTCAAATGTGTATGTGCTGAGAGTATCAATGTTATTGCTATTTTTTCCATCACATTGGCTATGTTTCATTTTAGTGAAGGTTTTTAATCAGTCACAGCCTTGGATTGTACACCGGTCCTATTATATTGCTATCCGGGGTTCGAGTTGTTGTGGGGTGAGTCTTCTAACGGTTTAATTTCCGGAAGTGAGTTTGATCTATATTAAGGGGAGCTAATACGAAATGGGAGGTAACTAGCGATTACATTGTAAATGATAGAAGAAATTAGAAAAATGTAAAGTTGTTTACAGCTCCAATTACTGAAATTCTCTGTGTTGATATACATTATATTGTGTTATAAGTGAATCCCTTTTATATAATGCTATTTGTTTATATTTAATTTTAAATACAATTTATTTTCCTATAATACATTAAAGGTCTCATTATATTGCTATCTATCCATTACTGAATAAAGTATAAGTAAACTATAGGAGAAAAATGTATAGTTGTTTAGAGGTCCAATTAGTAAAATCACTTGTGTTATTAATTAACATTATATTATGTTATAAGTGAATCCCATGTATATAATGCTATTAATTTATATATTTAATTATAAATATAATTTATTTTCCTATACTACATTAAGTCTCTCATCATATCCATTAGTAAATACAATATAAGCAAGCTATAGTGGTTATATTAAATGGTGTTAGCTTTATGTTTATTCATCATAGTTATTGTATAGTATAAACTTTGAGATAAAAAGGAGTTAGGCAGAGTGCTCAGCCGATCATAGAGTGTTATGCTGTGGGGGTACTTATATGCTGATAAGACCTAGAGGTGAATTGTTAATGGTGGTGAGGAATTCAGATCTGACATTGTTATATACTAACAGCTAGGTTTAAAGCTATGGAAAGAGTGTCGGTGGTAGTGCTGGCACATCGAAAAAATCTCTGATTTTCTATTTAGGAGGTCTAGCTTAGAATAGATTATTGTTAGGGTCTCTAGAAGACAGAGGTTACATAATTTATTTGGTGGTTTATACGATGCGGCCCTATCTACTATCTTCTATTGAAGTGTATATGGTCTATTCCTAGTTTTATTTTCAGAGAGTGTATTTAGCTAGATAAAGAAGTGGAGTTGGCTAGATTGCGATTTTTGAAAGTGTGGAGATGCGAGTTATATCTCGTCTTGAAGCAGTTCGTTGTTGAACCAATATATGTTTTAGAAGAGTTGTTTGTGTTGACCGTGCATGAGCAATTTTTACCTAAGGGGCAAGTTCTATTTGTTCTACAGTTATAGTTATTCTGGTTGTTTGCTTGCTGGTTACTATGTTGTGTAGATGCCTGGTTGTT
>OZ024750.1:27083005-27085505 GCA_964016885.1 Eledone cirrhosa | reverse complement strand
AAACTAATTAGTTGGAGTGAAATTTTAGTAAGTAAGTTAATTTTTATAATTTTTTTATTTTACATCTTTCATATATATATATATGTATATATAAGTAATCTGAGTTTTTCGAATATTAATATCATTCGATTCTCTTGCAATTATGTAAACAAGCCTTAATTTTATAGCCATGTCAGTAGAATGAACACTTCATTCTTGCTCCTGTGTTGGTATGCGGACAGAATTGCAGACACTAATGTTTCTGGGTATCACCCTCCATCAGTACAGCCCACTGTTCTCCTACAAAACCGTCAGAGCCTGTGAAAATATATGCTATTTTCAAAAATACACAGTGACTCATCGGCCTGATTTGCATATAAGCAGACTGGCTGATCAGTCAGATCTGCATATTAGCCAGATTTGCATATCAGCAGACTGGCCTGTCAGTTTCCTGTATATGAGAGATAAATGGCCGGCTTTGCCAAATTTAAATAAAAGAGAACATTTATATATACAAATATATACACAACAAAGCCTGCAGCTCCATTCACCTTCGCTGTCTACTCTCCCTCTCTCTATGTCCCTCTTTCAATCTACTCTCTTACAACCACTATCACTTTCTCTCTATCTTTCACTCTCCCTTGTGTGTGTGGGTGTGTGGTGGGTGCATGTGCGTGCGTGCATGTGTGTGTAAATATGATGTTTAATATAGAAATCTTATATATATTTCAGAATGTCGAATAGGAAAGTTTGGCGTTAATTGTAAAGGGACATGCCATTGTATCAACATCAAAAACTGTGACAAGCGAAATGGAAGTTGTTCAGATGGATGTTCTGGAGGTTATGTTGGTGACAATTGCCAAGAAGGTATATCATAAACTTGTTACATAATTACTGTAATTACCATATACACACACGCACATATATAGGTGTATTTGTGTGTTTGTATGTCTGGGTGTTTGGCGGGTGCGGGTGTGTATGTGCATGAGTTTGTGTGTAAATATGATGTTTAATATAGTAATCTTATATATATTTCAGAATGCCGAATAGGAAAGTTTGGTGTTAATTGTAAAGAGACATGCCATTGTATCAAGAACATTAACTGTGACACCCTTACTGGAAGATGTTCAGATGGATGTTCTGCAGGTCATACTGGATACAATTGCCAAGAAGGTATATCATAAGCTTGTTACGTATTTATTATACACTCACACACACACACACTCACACACGTACATCCACATATACACACATACACGCACACAGTCACACACACACTCACACACATATATGTATATGTTTGCATGTGTATGTGTGTGTTTGTTGGTGTGTGTGGATATATGATGTTTAATATAGAAAACCTTCTACAGGTCTAGAATTGTTTCATCCAAAGAAATCATCAGGAAACGGCTTTCCTGATGATTACTTTTCAATGAAATAGTTCTAATAGTTATATATATATATATATAGTTAAAAGAATAGAGGTGTAAAACACGAGTTATTATATATTGGTAAACGGAATAGAAAATGCTGACAAATTGTTCACAGTTGAAAAATGGTTTAATTAGGAATAAAAGAGTATTAGTGATTGTATGGGTTAGTATTCAGTTGTGGTTTTAAGTTTTTAAGTTTTTACCGGTTGCGCATTTCTAAATGCTTTTCAAAAATAATTTTGAGATAGAGTGTCCGTGCTGTTTGCTCTGATCTGATTAGTTTTGGGAATTCTACCTGTTTTTATGTTAAAAAAGTGGCTCCAGCGTTACTTTGGTGTTGCAAAATTTCTTGTGGTCAAAACAATTTTGATTGGTAGGTAGAGGTCATGTGAGTGTAACAAATTGATTTTGCGCCAAGACGGTTTTTATGTTAAAAAAGTGGCTCCAGCAACAATTCTTGTGGTCAAAACAATTTTGATTGGTCGGTAGAGGTCATGTGAATAAAAAATTGGTTTTGCGCCAAGATTGAGAAATGACTCTTTCACAACAAATAGGTGTGTGTGTGTGTGTGTGTGTGTGTGTGTGTGTGTGTGTGTGTGTGTGTGTGTGTAGTAGTAGTAAGGTGTTCGATGTTGTGATAATGGTTAGCAACGATGTGTGTCAAATGGCTATTGAGATAAGTGTGTGTGTGTGTGTGTGTGTGTATAGCTGAGTAATTCGTGGTGGCAGGGATGGTCAGTAAGAATGTGTCTGAAAGCAATGGGGGGGGGGGGGGTATTTTAGCATGTCAAAAGACATTTTTCAGCTTTTGTCTTATACGGAGAAGTGCGTGTGTGTGTGTGTATATAAGTCTCTTTGTATGTTGATGTACGCGTGTGTATGTGTGTGTGTATATGTGTGTGTGTGTGTGTGTGTGTGGGTGGACCAGTATTTTTTTTCCCCTGGTAAAATGGTGTAGATTATTCGATTTTTTCAGTAAAATCGGTTCTCTTAATAGAACATCAAACATGTTAACAATAAAAGGTGTGAAATGATATTCACTATATATATATACACACACATACATATATTCACTATATATATATATA
>OZ024750.1:27055505-27058005 GCA_964016885.1 Eledone cirrhosa | reverse complement strand
TGTGTGGCAGTGTTTATGTGCGTGCATTAATGTCCATATGCTTATGATAATACTATATGCACATATATATGTGTGTGGTGGTGTGTGTGTGTATGTATGTTCGTAGTTATGTGTATGTTTATGCATATACGCGCGTGAGTGTGTAAGTGTACGAATATGTGTGAGTATATGAATGTGTGTATACATTTATTTCATATTTATGTGTCTATACGCATTTTATCTGTGGATTATAGACTTACAGAGACATTAGCCTTGAATTTTTGTATTTGCATACATCTTTTTGGCATGCGTATGCATGTGAACATATATTTTTATGTAAATATGTGTACGAAGTTAATTACATGTATATACACACACCAAACTGCATAAAATTTTTTGTATTTTCATTGGTCAATTTGAACTCTGTTCCCAAACGGACCTGAAATTTTGAATTGTTGTTATTATCAATAAATATATTTCATTATTTCTGAAGACGGCATATATATGTGTTGGGTATGTATATTTAATTTTGATAGTTTGTATGATTTTGTATAATTTTGTACATAGATCTGTTGAATATGCATGCCAATTCTAACACATATATATCCTAGAAACGATCGTTAAATAATGAACTTTTTTTGTTTAATATAAGGAACTGTTTCATTGTTTTATTCATTATTTTTTTAATATTTTATCTTGACTCTGTATTCCGTTTATCTTTCACCGAAAGTGATTTTTCATTGCATCTCTTCTTTCCATGATATCCGGATTACATTGAGTTCTTCATACGGATTGGACACTACCGTAAACTCTTGGTAGATTTATCTACATAATTTTGCTCCTATTTTCACGGAAATATTCGTATTTTTGTACTGTATGTGTGTATTAATTTTATATTTATGTATATACATATATATGTATGATTTTGTAAACCCATATACATTTAGTTGAGCTCTTTCAATTGTCCATCATCCATATCACAATGGAAAAACAATATTTGGGAACCTCTTTAAAGAACATACCAATACCTTCTAAGGATGACTTCTTACTCCCTATGATTCAAAAACCTAATAATTTTATCAGAAGGGTTAGATGGAGGGCCTACCACTTCGATAAAAAATCTAAATATGCAGATGGGAAATATATGTATGATTTCAATACTTACAAGAATCCACCACACAACTCTTTACTTGAAGACTTTGAGAAAGACCTTTTTAATTTAATTAAACACCTCAAATTTAAAAAGTATAAATCCGTCTTTCAAAAGGACCTTGATTCTACCCTATTGGACCTAAAAAAGTCTAAAAAAATCCATGTCCACTCGGACAAAACTGGTAACTTGTATCACATGGATATTGAAGATTATAATGAGTTCATATATAAAGAACTCAGGAAAAATTATAAAAAATCTAATAATGCGTCACTCACCAACATCAACAACAAAACACACAACATAGTAAAAAAACTAAACATTGAAGATAGAACTGAACCTTTGGCATTGAAAAGACCACACTTCAACCTGAAGGATCATAAATCAAACTTTAACTCAAATCCTTCTATAAGACTTATATGTCCCTCCAAATCAGATATTGGAATAATTAGCAAAAAAATTTTGGATAGAGTCATCCCACAAATAAGAAAACACGTTATTTTACCACTCTGGGAAAACACTTCCCAGGTAATTAACTGGTTTAAAAATATTAGATGTAAATCTTCTGCTTCATTTCTACAATTTGATATAGATAATTACTATTCTTCTATATCACCTATACTCCTGAACAAAGCATTGATATTTGCTAAAAATAGATCTAACTTAACTTTGGATGACATTAATATTATTACACATGCTAGACTAACACTTATTGAATTTCAGAATGAATACTGGACCAGAAACACATATAGTAATCTATTTGATATTACTATGGGTTCAAGCGACTCCGCCCAAATTACTGATCTTGTGGGCCTCTTTCTCCTTTTCAACATAAATGCCTCCTTTCCCCACCTTAAAGGTGGTTTATATCGTGATGACTGTCTTCTTCTTTCCAACAACCTTAGCCTTTCAGAAATAGAAAAAAACAAAAAGCATATTAGAACTTTCCTTAAAGACTATTATAGTCTTCATATTACTTTTGAAAAAACAAGTAAAGTAGTAAATTTCCTAGATATAACTTTAGACTTAGCTACGGGTATCTACCAACCTTACCATAAACCCAACCAAAACTTACATTACATACACTCACAATCTAATCACCCTAAATCTATCCTTAAAAACCTTGCATATAATATATCACTTAGAATTTCTAACCTTTCTTCTAACCAAGATGTATTTGATAAAAATGCGACTTTCTATAACGAAGCTCTAGATAGAAGTGGCCACAAAAATAGATTAGAATATATACCTTCTACTAAAAATACTAAAAACATACAACCTAATATTACCAACAAACACCAAATGAAAAGTACACACCTAAATGCCACCCACACTATACCCCAAAATACCAAATCTTCTAATATAAAATAT
>OZ024750.1:27035505-27048005 GCA_964016885.1 Eledone cirrhosa | reverse complement strand
AGATGGATGTATTGCAGGTTATGATGGTGACAATTGCCAACAAAGTATATCATAAACTTGTTATGTATTTACTATACACTCACACACACACACACACACACGCACTCACACACACACATACACACACTCACACACATATATGTATATGTTTGCGTGTGTATGTGTGTGTTTGTTGGTGTGTGTGGATATATGATGTTTAATATAGAAATCCTTCTACAGCTCTAGAATATTTTCATCCAAAGAAATCATCAGGAAACAGCTTTCCTGATGATTACGTTTGAATAAAATAGTTCTAATAGTTATAGATATATATATATAATATAATATATATATATATATAATATATATTTATATATATATATATATATATATACAAAAATATATATATGTATATATATATATATATATATATACATTAAATATATATATATATATATATATATATATATATATATATATATATATATATATATATATATATACAAATATATATATATATATATATTAGAAAGCGAGGTTTTTTTTACACGAGTGAAAGTATAAAGAAAAATAGATGAAATCGAAAATGCAACTGGAGTCTTATTTTTTAAAAATTATATATATTTATTTGGTTCCTTTACCGGTTTCGCATTCTTCTGCTTTTAAAAAGTATTGTTGAGATGGAGGGTCTGTGGTTTTTCTCACAGTGAGAAAAACTACAGACCCTCTATCTCAACTCTACTTTTGAAAAGCAGAAGAACTGAGAAACCGGTAAAGGAACCAAAAAGATATTTTTTTTTTAAAACAAGACTCCAGTTGCTATTTTCGATTTCATCTTGCTTTCTTTATATATATATATATATATATATATATATATATATATATATATATATATATATATATATATATATATATATATATATATATATATATTTATATATATATAAATATATATAATATATATATATAGAGAGAGAGAGCAAGAATGAAGTGTTCATTCTACTGACATGGCTATACAATTGAGGCTTGTTTACATAATTGCAAACGAATCGAATGTGCTCATTAATATACAGACTGGCCAGTCGGTTTCCTGTATAGGAGCGATAAATGGCCGGCTTTGCCAAATTTAAATAAAAGAGAAAATTTATATATACAAATATATAAACAACAAAGCCTGCAACTCCATCTCCTTCGCTGTCTCCTCTCCCTCTGTCTATGTCCCTCTTTTAATCGACTCACTTACCACCACTATTTCTTTCTCTCTATCTTTCACTCTCTCTTGTGTGTGTGGGTGTGTGGTGGGTGTAGGTGTGTTAATTGTAAAGGGACATGCCATTGTATCAACATCAAAAACTGTGACAAGCGAAATGGAAGTTGTTCAGATGGATGTATTGCAGGTTATGTTGATGACAATTGCCAAGAAGGTATATCATAATTTTGTTACATAATTACTGTAATTACTATATACACACACACACATATATAGGTGTATTTGTGTGTTTGGCGGGTGCGGGTGTGTATGTCCATGAGTTTGTGTGTAAATATGATGTTTAATATAGAAATCTTATATATATTTCAGAATGCCGAATAGGAAGTTTTGGTGTTAATTGTAAAGAGACATGCCATTGTATCAAGAACATTAACTGTGACATCCTTACTGGAAGATGTTCAGATCGATGTTCTGCAGGTCATACTGGAGACAATTGCCAAGAAGGTATATCATAAACTTGTTACGTATTTATTATACACTCTCACACACACACACACACTCACACACGTACATTCACATATACACACACACAGGCACACAGTCACACACACACTCACACACATATATGTATATGTTTGCATGTGTATGTGTGTGTTTGTTGGTGTGTGTGGATATATGATATTTAATATAGAAAACCTTCTACAGGTCTAGAATTGTTTCATCCAAAGAAATCATCAGGAAACGGCTTTCCTGATGATTACTTTTGAATGAAATAGTTCTAATAGTTGGCAGACACTAACGTTTCTGGGTATCACCCTTCATCAGTACAGCCCAATGTTTTCCTGCAAAACCGTCAGAGCCAGTGAAAATATATGAAAATATATGCACAGTGACTCATCGGCCTGATTTGCATATTATTAGACTGGCCGATCAGTCAGTTCTGCATATTAACCAGATTTGCATATCAGCAGACTGGCCAGTCAGTTTTCTGTATACGAGAGATAAATGGCCGGCTTTGCCTAATTTAAATAAAAGAGAAAATTTATATATACAAATATATACACAACAAAGCCTGCAGCCCCATTCCCCTTCGCTGTCTCCTCTCCCTCTCTCTATGGCCCTCTTTCAATCTAGTCTCTTACAACCACTATCTCTTTCTTTCTATCTTTCACTCTCTCTTGTGTGTGTGGGTGTGTGGTGGGTGCAGGTGTGTGCGTGTGTGTGTGTGTATGTAAATATGATGTTTAATATAGAAATCTTATATATATTTCAGAATGCCGAATAGGAAAGTTTGGTGTTAATTGTACAGGGACATGCCATTGTATCAACAACAAAATCTGTGATCATCGAAATGGAAGATGTTTAGATGGATGTTCTGCAGGTCATACTGGTGACAATTGCCAAGAAGGTATATCATACACTTGTTACATAATTACTATAATTACTATACACACACACACACACATATATGTGTATGCGTGTGTTTGTATGTGTTGGTGTTTGGCGGGTGCGGGTGGCGAGTTTGTGTGTGTGTGTGTAAATATGATGTTTAATATAGAAATCTTATATATGTTTCAGTTTGCCCAGTAGGATGGTTTGGTGTTAATTGTAATGGGACATGCAATTGTAACGACAATATTAACTGTGACATCCTTAATGGAAGTTGTTCAGATGGATGTACTGAAGGTTATACTGGTGACAATTGCCAAGGAGGTATATCATAAACTTGTTACGTATTTACTACACACACACACACACACACACACACACACACACACACACACACACACACACACACACACCAATACACATACACACGCACAGACACCAACTCACACATATATATGTATATGTTTGCGTGTGTATGTGTGTGTTTGTGTATGTGTGCGTGTGTTTGTGTGTGTGTGTGTGTGGAAATACGGTCTTTAATGCAGAAATCGCTTCTGCAGGACTAGAATAGTTTCATCCAAAGAAACCAACAGGAAACGGCTTTCCTGATGATTACTTTTGAATGAAATATTTCCAATAGTTCTAAATGTATATATATATATATATATATATATATATATATATATATATATATATATATATATATAATTATAACTGAATATAAAAGAAAAACGAAGACAGACATTATACATATATGTGTTCAAATCGCAATGGAGTTTCTAACTATATATATACCTTTGATATATTCGGCTCCGTTAATTTGTTTAGCTAATTCAAATGTTGTGTAAACCTGACTGCATTATTATATATATGCACACTATTCCCTTTTTTAATATACTTAGAAGTGACCAGGATACTAATAATTCTTCACCCACTGATGAACAAGAATTGGTATTCCTCTTCACAATTTATATTGAGAAACATCATTATCAGCTGTCCGGGTGATTGGTCGTTACCACAATTCCGGTTCGTATTTACTCTCTTGATTTATTCTTAAATTGAGTTTGGCAAACCCTATTGCCTATAGTTAACCTCAGCAAATCTGGTCCCTTGCTATTTGAACACATATATGTATATGTCTGTGTTCGTTTTTCTTTTTCTTTCATATTCAGTTATAATATACATCTCGGAAACATCTCTTTGCTACAGCTATTTTATTGTAAGAGACTATTTTCAGTTTCTAACTCAATATATACATTTGATATATATATATATATATATTAATAAAAGGAATTCCAAATTTGTCTGATTTACTCGTTTTATTTACAATCCTTTAAAATTCATAATGGTATTAGAATGAAATAGTATAGTAGAATATTAAATGTTAAGTGTTAATTGAACAAGTACTTTCATGCTTTCGCAATCTTCAGGCTCATAATGTGTGGTGACAGTCAAGTTTGCAATTTTCAACTGTCGAAAATTCCAAACTTGACTGTCACCACACATTATGAACCTGAAGATTGCGAAAGCATGAAAGTACTTGTTCAATTAACACTTAACATTTAATATTCTACCATACTATTTCATTCTAATACCATTATAAATTTTAAAGGATTGTAAATAAAACGAGTAAATTAGACAAATTTGGAATTCATTTTATTAATATAATCTTCTATACACAATCATACTCACCCGTATATATATATATATATATATATATATATATATATATAACCAACAGTTTAACAAGGTTCATTGATTAATCAATGAATATATTTTTAGAATAGATTAGAAGCACTCAACTAGTTGGTTTTCGGGAGTTATTAATATTACTTCAAATATTAATAAATATAGACATTCATGTGATCAAATATATTTTATTATAACCTAAATTATGTTACCTTTTATTCCAATCATCCTAAATGTGTTAAAAATGCAATAGTCAATAGTGTTCAACAACGTTTAACTAGATTATCTGCTAACAAATCCGTTTTTAATAGCAAAGCTGGATATTATCATGAAGCGTTGCATAAGGCAGGATATAAAAATAATATTGAATATGTAGATAATAGTAATTGTAATTATAAACTAAATAATAATAGGAATAATATAAATAAAGCAGACTGTAAAAATAATATAAATATAAATAAAAATACTAATTTCGTGAATAAATCGGGGAAAAAAATTAGAACCAGATCTGTTATTTGGTATGCCCCACCAACATCTTTAGCTATTAAAAAACACCATTAGCACAATTATTTTTTAAAGCATTAGATAAATGTTTCCCTAGAACACATAAATACTACTCTATCTTCAATAGACACACAGTTAAACTATCTTACTCAACAACTATGAATATGGCTCAAAATATTGCAAAAATAAATAGCAGTATTCTTAGTTCTAACCAACAGATAATTAGTGATAATGACAATATTAATATTAACAATACTATAGTTACAGGGAATAACAATAACATTAATTTAAGTACTTACAGTAGAACACCTACAAATATTAACAATGATAATGCGAACAGTTTAGATTATAAAAATAACGGAAAATTGAACTGTAACTGTAGAAGATCTGAATGCCTTTTGCAAAATAACTGCCTTGATAAGAACTTAGTATATAAATGTACCATTAAAGCAAATATTAATATTACCTATAACTACATAGGTGCAACTTCATCGAGCTTTAAACTGAGATTTTCCAATCATAAACATTCTTTTTCTAATCCGGATAAGAAATTTTCTACTTCTTTATCACAATTAATATGGTCTTTAAAAGAGAAAAATATAAAATACTCAATATTTTGGTTCAAACTTCGGTACTGTGAAGTTTACCGATATAACTCTATCTCACCAAACTGCAATCTTTGCAATACTGAGACTCTATTAATAATTGCTAATTATGGTAATTTAATTAACAAGAAAAGTGAGTTATTCTCAAATTGTCTGCATAAATCTGCATCGACATTTCAAGCATCATATAAAATTAGGAAAAAACATTGACTGAGTGAGAAAAGATATTGACACTTATTAATAATTCTTGTAATGCTTTTAATATTGCTATTATTAATATTGTGTATGGTGGATTGGCAGTATTGGTAGCGGGTCGGACGCCATGCTTTGACGTATAGAGTTACGGCCCTTGCCATTCCGAGTTCAAATCCCGCCAAGGTTAACTTTGCTTTTCATCCTTACGGGGTCGATAAAATAAAGTACCAGTAATGCACTGGGTATTTGCTGGCCTTGTGCCTAACGTAGAAACAATTATAAAGGCGGTGGATTGGCAGTATCGGTAGAGGGTTGGACGCCATGCTTTCCAGCATAGTTACGTCCTTTTACGATCTGAGTTCAAATCCCGCCGAGGTTGACTTTGCCTTTCATCCTTACGGGGTCGATAAAATAAAGTACCAGTAATGCACTGGGTAATTGCTGGCCTTGTGCCTAAAGTAGAAACAATTATTAATATTGTGTATAATGTTTCTACTTAACCTTAAGAAATGTATACCTGCTCTTTTAAAGAGTATGATAATCTCTTAATTGTTTAAATACCCTTTTTTTTAATTTAGAATTTTTTAAATCCTGTATTTTATAAATTTAATATCTGTAATATCTTCAGACTCTTAAGCCGTTTAATTAATTTAAATGTTTGAATACGTTGTACGAAGATATTTTTTTCTTTTATCGTATATAAGTTTTGTTTTGTCTAAATTGATTAATAATTTGTGCTAATATCTAAATAAGTTAGGTTTAATAATATCATATTTACTACATTTATAAGCACCATTGTTAGTTAATAATATTTTTAATTTTCATTTTTCTAACTAAATTATTGATTATATTTATTAATTTAAATATAGTCCTGATTACCCTTGAAATTATATTTTATCTTTTTCACTTTATATTGTTTTAATTTTGATATAATATAATAGTATAATTTCTTTCAAATATAGATTAAAAATTTCACGGTATTTAATTCATTATTTCTACCTGACATAATATTTGAAAAAAAAACGGTCACCCATCATATACCTTTATTCTTCTTTTCTTTATGTAATTATATTATACCATACATATCTCCCTTTCTTTGTTTTTAGTATCATCTCTCTATCTTTTTCTTTGTTTCCTCTATTTGGCCCTCTCTCTCATTTGCTTCTTCTCTATTACGAATGTTTACATATTTAATTATTTAAATTTTTAACAGTTATGTACTTATATGTTTATATATTTTACTTGCCTTTATATATACTTATAGTATTATTTTATACACGTTCTCCTACGTACCCTCTCAATTATATGTAGTCTGTCATGTTACTACTTATGGTATATAAATATTGAGTTTTGTCATAACTAATCACTGCCAAAACTGGAATTGAACCATCAGCACAGTTGAGGTATGTCAGACATCAATTTCTTTTATCTGATGAGGACGTATTGATGAAACAGCTCAGTACCTCTGAAATATATATAATAAAATATATTTGATCAGATGAATGTCTATATTTATTAATAATTTGAAGTAATATTATATATATATATATATATAATATGAGATCAAAAGATGGACAAAAGTGTTTTTAAGCTTCATATCGTGTCTCCCTATTTTATCTGATGAGAACGCAAATATCATCCCATGATGATATTTGTTTTTGAAATGCGCATAATAAAATACCTGGAACTCTTTTAACCATCTTTTGATCTTATATTATTTATACTCCAGTCCTATAAACTGTTGAGTGCTACTTATCCGATATTTGCATTGCTTTATTGTGCAACAATAAAACTCACCTCCTACATTATTTTTATATACACACATATATATATATATATATATACATAAATATATATATATATATACAAATATATATATATATATATATATATATATATATATATATATATAAATAAATAAATAAATATATATATATATATATATATATATATATATATATAAATAAATAAATAAATATATATATATATATAGGAACGATCGACTTTCGTCAAATCAGACCGAGGGAACAATGTTTCCGTTGGTCTTTCCAATTGCTAGTACTATCTATCGGTCGCAACTCCAGGTAGAAGGAGCAACGTGAAATAAAGTGTCTTGCTCAAGGACATAACGCATCGCCTGGTCCAGGAATCGAACTCACAACCTTACGATTGCGAATCCAATTCTCTAACCACTCAGCCACACGCCTTCACTATATATATATATATATATATGTGTGTGTGTGTGTGTGTGTGTGTGTGTGAGAGAGAAAAACCACAGACCCTCCATCTCAACTCTACTTTTGAAAAGCAGAAGAACTGCGAAACCGATAAAGGAACCAAATATATAAAAAAAATTTAAAATAAGACTCCAGTTGCATTTTCGAATTCATCTCTTTTCTTTATATAAGTATTATAATCAAAACGTAATATATATATATATATATATATATATATATATATATATATATATATATAGAGAGAGAGAGAGAGAGAGAGAGAGAGGGGAAGAATGAAGTGTTCATTCTACTGACATAACTATATAATTGAGGCTTGTTTGCATAATTGCAAACAAATCGAATGTTATTATTAATATTCGAAAAACTCAGATTACACACATATATATATATATTTATATACAATATATTAATAAATGGAAACTATATTTATAAAACCATATTTATTTTATTATACATATTTCAAGGGCAACCAAGGCAAATTATGGTTCACTTTCATCAGATAAAATACAGATTTGTTTTATAAATAAATATTGACATACCCGGAAAAAAAGACAACCTTAACGGCTGGAGCTTCCTGGATAGTGGAGATAGTACATTTATTGAGGGTGATACAAAATTATGAGTGAGTATGCAAATGAGTGTCGGAAAGGTTGAAAAGATAACGGTTTATTTAAATTAAACTGTTGGAAGAAGATGATATGTAAGAGAGAGAGAAAAAAAGAAGAAAAAAAGAGAGGAGAAAGATAGTAGAGGAAAGAAAGAACGATTATATATATTGATAGTGAAAATAGAGTGCATGAAGAGATAAGTTTCAAAGGATAAATATACACAGCGTAAGTATATCTAAGTGAGAGAAGAAATGAGATTAACGTGAAAGAATAATATTTATAATGCAGAATTCATTACGTTTTGATTATAATACTTATAATGATATGTTGAAAAATTAGATTAAAATTAAAAATTAGAAATCAAAATTGAAGATTAAGATTTACCTTAATATTAAAGATTTAATTTAATAATTTAATATTAATAATTAGTTTAAATGTGTATGTTAAGGATTATAAATTATTTAAATAAATATATAGTATTTTACATTAGAGCAAATCTAGTATAGTTTATTTTATTAAAAGTTGTAAGTCAAAATTTAAACATCCAAATAATTCTAAATTTATGAAAAATTTACGAGAGTTTACAAAGGAATAACCACTTAGTTATATTATAAAAACAGTAAGGAAGTGTAAAGGAAGTTAGAAGTGATTTTTTAAGAACTCGTATGACTCTAAGGATTAAATGTTATAAAGTTAAAAAGTTTAAAATGTTTATCTTAAGAATATAGTTAAAACACGAACCATATGTTATTTTATACGAAGTCATAAATTTACTTGCTATAAAGTGAAAACATTTAAAAAAATTTATCTTAAGAATATATTTAAAGCATAAACCATAGGTTATTCCACATATATATAAAAAAACCTATATATAAAAATCATATGTTTTTCCACATATATATAAACATTTGGATATATATATTAAAAACGTTTGAATATATAAAAATATAAAAATATTGGAAGGTATGAAAATAATGGTTGTTCTATATCTTTCAAATGAATTTTCAAAAGATTTTTCTTAAAACCTTCCGTAAGTTTTTCAAGAAAAAGTTTTCTTAAAGGATTTTCAAGCAGTCATATGAAAAAAATGTTATAATCTATCGATAGGTGTAATAATATGAAGTATATAGTTTATATATGTGAAGTAGAGATAATAGAAAGTAAATTAAATATATGAATCATATATAGATATAGAAGACATTATGTAAAAGAGATAAATCATATATTACATTTCATATAGATATTTAAAAGTTGAGTTTAAACGATGTTTGCAGGAACTAAATAAATTATTTCGCAAATTAATAGAGTTCTTAATTTTAGTATAAAGAATATTTCTTCAACGCAAAGAGAGCAATTTTGGGATAGAGCAGTGTATGAAGGAGCTTTGGAAATAATTTTCCAAAGTAAAGAATAGTTAATATTCTTGGATTTCAAGCCCAATAATAAGTTAGATAGAGAAGTTGAAAGATTTTTTATCAATATTTTATCTAACTTTTATTATGGGATTTGAAATCCAAGGATACTTTACTTTGGAAAATTATTTCCCAAGCTCCTTTATACACTGCTTTATCCCAAAATTGGTCTCTTTATATAATATATATATATATATATATATATATATATATATATATATATATATATATATATGTGTGTGTGTGTGTGTGTGTGTGTGTGTGTGTGTGTGTGTGTGTGTGTGTGTGTGTGTGTGTGTGTGTAAATGAAATCTGAATTTTTCGAATATTAATAATAACATTACATTTTCTTGCAATTATGCAAATAAGGCTCAATCTTATAACCATGTCAGTAGAATTAACACTTCATTGTTGCTCCTGTGCTGGCATGCAAACAGAACTGCAGACACTAATGTTTCTGGGTATCACCCTTCATCAGTACAGACCACTGTTCTCCTGCAAAACCGTCAGAGCCAGTGAAAATATATGCTATTTTCAAAAATACACGGTGACTCATCGGCCTGATTTGCATATCAGCAGACTGGCTGATCAGTCAGATCTGCATATTAGCCAGATTTGCATATCAGCAGACTGGCCAGTCTGTTTCTTGTATACGAGCGATAAATGACCGGCTTTGCCTAATTTAATTAAAAGAGAAAATTTATATATACAAATATATACACAACAAAGCCTGCAGCTCCGTTCTCCTTCGCTATCTCCTCTCCCTGTCTCTATGTCCAACTTTCAATCTACTCTCTTACAACCACTATCTCTTTCTCTCTATCTTTCATTCACTCTTGTGTGTGTCGGAGGAGGGAGTGGGGAGGGGGAGGTGTTTGTGCGTGCATGTGTGTGTGTGTAAATATGATGTTTAATATAGAAATCTTATATATATATTTCAGAATGCCGAATAGGAAAGTTTGGTGCTAATTGTAGAGAGACATGCCATTGTATCAACAACAAAAACTGTGACCATCGAAATGGAACATGTTCAGATGGATGTACTACAGGTCATACTGGTGACAATTGCCAAGAAGGTATATCATAAACTTATTACATAATTACTATAATTATTATATACACACACACATATATATGTGTATTTGTGTGTTTGTATGTGCGGGTGCGTATGTGCGGGTGTGTATGTGCATGAGTTTGTGTGTGTAAATATGATGTTTAATATAGAAATCTTATATATGTTCCAGAATGCCGAATAGGAAAGTTTGGTGTTAATTGTACAGGGACATGCCTTTGTACCAACAACGCAGACTGCAACAAGCGAAATGGAAGTTGTTCAGATGAATGTTCTGCGGGTTATATTGGTGTTAATTGGTTCACCACTGGATAGAACTGGTCTTTCCATATGGTCAACCTCGATGTAATATTATGGTGAGCACTCGACGTAATGCAACTCAACTGTCTTCGTTTGTGTAGTTGGTGGTGCGAGTACGGAGTTAATTATTATAGAATAACTGGAGGCTGGACTGGTGTAATTCCTTGAAAGGTTTATTATACTATGATCATTTCAATGACCGGGTTCAGTATGAATCCGGTGACATCATCAGGTATTCAGAATATACCAGAGGAATATAACAGACAAAATCCATGGGGCTGAAAATCAGAGACATGAGGGCGACCGAACATTTAGCAGCTTCTACCACGGTCGACCGCACCCAATTGTTTCTATACAGATGTGAGACGTGTATTTACGCTTAAACAATAAATCAATCTGTTACAATTAATAATTATTCGCATAGTATTAATATTGAAATGCATTTATTCGGAAGTGTGACAGATTAAATTATTTCTTCACAAGTAGCAAGATTATAAGCAAGAGAACAAATGGAAGTACATAAATGGGAAATATAGTGAAACATTATTTTAAGGCTTGACACTTATAGCCATGTATTTGTATATCATGTTTTAGAAGACGGATTGAGAGAAAAATTTGACATGCGATAATCAAAGACCGCACTCTAGCATTTGAAATCATTAAACTAATGATGAAGACTTCTGCAAAAGTAGGCTCATTATTGTTTAATATTGTTACTCAGAGATAAACGAAAATCTGAAGTTGAAATTATTTTCACCATGGTAGGAACAGCAGTTGTTATTATAACAGTATGGGATTAATGAATTCAAATATAGCGGTGTTATTACGCCAATGGTGATGTTTTTACCCTTAAGTGATCTGTTAAATTTATGTCCGGTGTTACTACGTTAGCGTAACAAATTGCATTACTAATGATTTAGAATAGTGATACTTTTACTATTATGAGTGTGAATTGCAGCTTTGAAAGATGTAGTGAACAATTAAGTGGATATAATATACTTAAACATGCTTAAGTTCAATTATATCATATCATATAATAAAACAAGCCTCTCCGAGATATGACCATACCAAACACGTTAGAGGTGTAATATCTTAGACGGTAACATAAGACCAAACGTTATGAAGACCGTCTGTAGACGCATAGCTTAAAAAATACGCACGGATGGGTATATTCATATATAAACATACGTACGCACGTGTTTGTACATCCTCCAATGCATATCCTCGTAAATATACGCAGATACATAGGATAGGTGTACATGCACACATGGTAATACGAGGTACCTAATTTAGTTAGTAC
>OZ024750.1:27005505-27030505 GCA_964016885.1 Eledone cirrhosa | reverse complement strand
TCTCCCCCTCTCTATATATTTGTTACTCTATCGCTGCACGCTCCTCTCCTTCAATATATCAATTACACACGCTTTACACTCCTTTATCCCCAGCGCCCCTATATATACACCCCCTCTCCCGCATCTATATTTTAATGTACCGTTGCACCGTGAATACATGTGTCTATATATATATATACATATATATTGTATATACACATTCATGTATGTGTATACACACTCATGTATGTATATACACTGGTTTTATGTGTGTATTGTAAATTTGTACTGTTAAAACACGAAACTAACATTCGATTGACACTTTGATTACCTGTACAGGCAATAGTTATTAGAATGCTGTTGAAGTGTGTATATATTTTTGGGGGACATCCTGTATATACACACATTATATATAATACAATAAACAGATAAATACACACATATATATATGAGCTTATTTAATTATAAATATTGTGAATTTTTAACTCAGTTCAATTATATATATAAATGGCTTCTACAGGACTAGAACTGTTTCATTCGAAAGAAATCATCATAATATTGAGAGGGGGGACTAGATAAAATATTTCAAATCAAATGTGTATAAGTTATAAGTTAAAATGTATAAATAGAGACGATAGTGGAGGTATATCTGTTTAGTGGAACAGTAGACGATAGAATTAAATACAGACGATAATCTCCCTTTAATGAAACAGCAGACGATAGAATTAAGGCAATTTAAATTTTAAGCATTTGCATTTTTGCCTTTCATCGTTACGGGGTCGATAAAATAAAGTACCAGTAATACACTGTCACTAGACGACTTTCAAATTGAATTGTTGGTTCCATTTCTTTAGTATTTTCAATTGTAGTTATCTACTTAAAAAGCGTTACACGGTTAGAGACATAATTCGTAAGTTATATCTTCCCTATTAAACCATTGCATTATTTCGCCTACAGGCGGTGAATTGGCAGTATCGGTAGAGGGTTGGACGCCATGCTTTCTAGCATAGTTACGTCCCTTTACAGTCTGAGTTCAAATCCCGCCGAGGTTAACTTTGCCTTTCATCCTTACGGGGTCGATAAAATAAAGTACCAGTAATGTACTGGGTAATTTGCTGGCCTTGTGCCTAAAGTAGAAACAATTATTTCGCCTACAATAGAACAAAAATGAAATGTTCTTTAAAGAAACAGGAATATAACTTTATAAAAAAAAAAGTTGCATCCGCTTCTTTTATCATTGATAATTTTTTCGTTTTAATATTAATTGTTTTTTGCAGTTGTTTATATTAAAAATCTTACTGTAATATTTACTTAAACGAAGGCAAACATCTAAACTTATAGATTAATCTTGAGCGAAGGACTAGATAAATCTCTCTCTCTCTCTCTCTCTCTCTCTCTCTCTCTCTCTCTCTCTCTCTCTCTCTCTCTCTCTCTCTCTCTCTCTCTATATATATATATATATATATATATATATATATAAACGAAGAATGATAAAATTTCAAGCAAAGAGTTTAATTAGGTATATTTTGTAATATTATTAACTAATTATTATAATTAACGCGCATATTTTGCTATCCTCAAACACGTTTACACATGGCATGAAATATAACTAATCCGAGATGGCTAGGTTTCATCTTCTAACTGGATAAACGAAATCCATTATGTCTTGACAACAACATGAGGTAACATTATGTTATTCACAGACACACTTTGTACACTGTTCCATATCAGAATGTATTTCCTTCGTCACATTCACAAACAGTATTGAAAATATGTTCTTCGGCAAATAAAAATGTTTTGTTCATAATATTTCAACTAGCGATTGCTCTACTCCACGCACGACCACCATAAATTAATGACCAGCTCAACACAAGTATTGGTAGAGCGTCAGACACCATGCTTTGCAGTATTGTTATGGTCCTTTGCATTCTAAGTTCAAATCCTGCCGAGGTTAACTTCGACTTTCATACTTACTAATTCGATAAAATAAAGTACCAGTAATGGACTGCCGTAATGGATTTGTGCCGAAAAATAGAAACACTATTAATGTGCAATAAGAGCAAAATATAACGACATTGCTCAATTATTTTATCTAATGTTGTAATAACACAAGGAAATGTTGTTTGTGTATTTTTTTTTATATTTGCTCATAGGCTTTTACAATTTCGCTCAGCCAACAACTATTAAAAAGTGAGTTGCTTAAGATAACAATTTAATCACAAATTGTTGCTATCTTTTAATACACTCCAACAAGTCATCAAATTATGTACAATAAAAACAAATCTTATTAATTTGCTCAGGGAATATAAAGAAAATGTATATACACTGATAATTGCAATTGTATGTAAATATTTTGTTTTTGTATTGTATATTTTATGTTTTCTATTATGTATAATATATTGATTTAATATTGATTGTTTTTTGTAGTTGTTTATATTAAAAGTCTGAAAATATTTTTATACATCTTACACTAATATTTATAAGATAATTTATAATAACAATTACATAATCTAATTACATTACAACGATAATTTATTATTAATATATATCCTGTTTAACTAGAGTTATTACAAGCGTTGCCTTAAAAAAATATTAAACTAGACATGAAAAATGCGCAAGCTCAAAAGTGCCACAGAATGTTATAATAAACCTTCAAAAGTGTGGGACTAGAGTTGTTGCTAAAAAATATTGTAATCATTATATATCGTACATTCTGTGGCATCCTTTATAAAAATAGCTTAAACCAACGAAGCCTTTATTTTTACGCTATTTCACTTAGTTAATTCTTAGAGTGTAACATATAAAAATAAATACATCTATGTTTAATGTAATAACAGCTATAAATAATTACGTAATATTATTATCATATACTCATAGTAACAAAATAATTGTGTTGAAACTTAATATGATGCTTATATGAACGATCAAATCTATAATGATAATTTCTTAAATATACTAATAGTAAAATAATTTAGTTATCTATTGTTACATTTTCATAGAACTATAATATTAACAATCGTATTGCATTATCAAATTTTTATCACTACAAACTTTCATATTGGAATTACCTTAAGCCACTTATTATTACTTCGCTTTCGTACTTTTACAGCTGTAGATATTGCGCTGTATCTTATATCTAATATCAATATCTTGTGGTAATTTGCATGAAGTGTAAAATAGGTTTATTAATAACTTTAATATGAAATGTATTATACAGGGCTGCGGAGTCGGTCAAAAATTGACTGGCTCCAACTCAGGATCCGATACTCCATTATTTCCTAAATTTCAGCTCCGCAGCTCTGTTATTATATTAATTAATTTATTTTATAGTTGTAAATCATATTTTTATATGTTACACTCTAAGAATTAACTAAGTGAAATAGCGTAAAAATAAAGGCTTCGTTGGTTTAAGCTATTTTTATAAAGGATGCCACAGAATGTACGATATATAATGATTACAATATTTTTTAGCAACAACTCTAGTCCCACACTTTTGAAGGTTTATTATAACATTCTGTGGCACTTTTGAGCTTGCGCATTTTTCATGTCTAGTATATGCATGCTTTTATGTTTAAGTGTGTGTATATGTCAGTTGATTTATATTGTTTTGGGTAAGGAGAAAATTTTGCCTCCAGATTTTTTTACCTAGGGAGATTAACTACAACAGATGTTCCTCCTCATCAAACACCAACGCCGGCCTGTATCTAGTATACATATGTATGTATGTATGTATGTATGTATGTATGTATGTATGTATGTTTTCTCTTTCTCTTAATTTCGAGTATATTTTTTGACCGGCCACCTTCCTGGTGGCAAGGTTGTAAAAGGAAAGAAATTGTCATCCCTTGAATCGCAAGAATGTTTTGCAAATTTTGAAGGTGCCAACTATCGCAGCCATTTGCAGACTATGAATTAGGGAGCTGCGCTTTTTGTCCGCAAATCCAAGTTCAGTCATACTTTGGTCCAAGCGGGTTGGTATATAACCCGTAGCACCAATAATGATGGGTATGAAGCTAAAGGTGTATCTTGGATACTGGATTTGTAAACTCCTCATCAATGGTCCGTAGATGTCCTCCTTCTCCTGTATTTTTCTGACAACGTTTACATCAAGTGGGCAGCTGATCTCCACAACAGAACACGTTTTCAATGTGTGGTCCCAAACTACAATATCAGGCCAGGTTGTGCTTTAATTTGGTGGCAGTTTTTATTTTCAGGTTCCACCAGTATTCCTTAGTGTCATCTGTCTCAATATATTCTTCCTCGTTTGTTGTTAATTTTGTTTTCCGAAGTGCGTTCCAGATGGTTCTAGCTATCCCATCGTGCCTCATGGGGAGGTAGTAGCGAGATGACATTCTTTCGCAGCTGGCAACAATGTGGCTTACATCCTCGATCTTTGTTTTACATAGCCTACATTTATTGTCAGCTGCTGGCCCTCCTCTTTTGTGCAGCAGATATTTGGTAGGGAGTTCTTGTTCCTGTATTGCATAGAGATATCCCTCAAGGTGTGATGTCATAAACTTGTCGGAACTCCATGCCAGGCTTTTTGAGTGGTGTATACCCTCTATGGTCTGTGTTTTACGCCTCAAGTATCCATGCACAACTTTTTCTGTAAATTGGTCAATTTTCTTATCTTGTTTGAACATTGAATAGGATCTTCCGATTTCTCTGGGTGAGAGATTTATATCAGGCTATATTCCATATCTCTCCTCCAGATCAGTCGCTATTCTAATGATATTTCTTTTTTCATGCTCATAAACCTGGGCAAGATGGTTGCCAACCTTTTTCCCCTGTTGAAGGTGTTGCTTCAGTGTTACTATCCGGGTCTCATATGTTGTTAATATTGATTTTAGACCCCGGCCACCTTCCTTGCGTGAGAAGTATAGGCTATCCACATCACCATTGATGTTAAAGTTGCCAGTAACACTGAGAAGTTTTCGAGTTCTAACATCCATCTCACTTAGTTCTTGCAATGACCAGTTCAGTAAGCCAAATTTTGGCGTTAGAATTGGCACAGCATAAGTATTGTGGGCAATGTATTTGTTGTATGCTGACAGTTCTGATGACCATATTTTCTTTACTCTTCTGAGGTATTCAGTTCTGGTTCTCTCCTTATTTATGGGTCCATCATATCTGACATTCTCATCCTGTCCAAGATATCTGTAGTTGTCACCGGACTGCAGAGGTTGTATTGTCAGGCCGTTCATCTCTAGATTTCTAGAGGAGGGCACAGCTCTTCCACGTTTTACTGCCAAATATGCACACTTGGACTCACCACATTTCATTTTGATGTCGGTTGAAAATTGTGTAATGAGGTCCAATTGTATCTTGATGTCATTGATATTTGGCCCATACAACTTCAGGTCATCAACAAAGAAAAGATGGGAGATACTTCTGGGCCCACTTCTTTGTCCACCTTGTTTCCTGAGTAAGTAAGATAGTGGATTCAGTGAGAGAACGAAGAGTAGCACTGACAAGCTATCACCCTGAAAGATGCCCTTCTGGCAATGTATCTTATCAGTCTTAACCTGCTCCTTCTCACCTCTAAGGATCAAATTGGTGTACCAGTTCTTGGTCAGGCGTTCAACAGCAGCTACCAATGATTGTGGGACTTTAGCTAACTGTATGTATGTATGTATGTATGTATGTATGTATGTATGTATGTATGTATGTATGTATGTATGTATGTATGCATGCGTGTGTATGTTCGTATGTATGTATAAGTATTTACCCAAACCTTTCATCACCATTGCTACTTTTCTTGCCATTTCTGTTGGTGTTGTTCTTGTAACTGTTGTCATAGTTGTGTAGCCCTTATGTTCATTTTCTTTGATTTCTTTCATTTTTTTCTTTTATCTCTCTAAGGAATTCGTTGACAAGCTTCTTTTATTTAGATTCTTCGTTTTCTTCATTCAAATGCATCCACACTGGCTGTCTCAGAGACGTACAAATCTGGCTTATAAATTTACCAAAGTAAAGATCCTTACAGCCCCCCCCCCCCCCCCCCGCGCCGAAAGCTTCAAATGCCCCCTAACGACCCTTGCTCCCTAACGATCCCTTGCTCCAAAACGCCCCTCCTGGAGCTCCGAAACGCCCCCGGGAGTTGATATGCCCGCCGTTGAGAACCTTTTGGTTTAGACAGATAGCATATTAGATTGTATAATAAAAATCATCGATTTGGCTGAAGACCAAACAATTCCACTGGGGATGTAATTGTTTAAATCTAACGCAGGATAAACAGATAATTTGAGCACAATTCAAGGACACATATTTTAGGGCGAGCTAGAGTTAAATATATCAAGCTCTCTACTCATAGAAAGTTTGTCAGGGACGAAAGAATGGAAGTCAAGTTTCTACTGAATGAGGTATAAACTGTGTATGTGAAAGGATATATGTCATTACAACATGTCATTAAGAAAAGCGCTCTACCGCCTCTGCTAACCAAAACCTTTCGGAAATTACATAATATCCTAATTATGAAGAAACCAAATGTAATATTCTATTATAGCTTTTCACTACTACATTAGTCCATCTCAAACCCCTCTGGAGATAATTTCCTGTTTAATAACTGTATAATTTACTGGAGTTGGGGTTTACTAATTTTGTCCCTTTTCTGTTGTTTAGGTTAGTCTTAACTAAGAACACGTGTCATCGAACATATTACAGTACTGATGATGATCTTGATGACGATGACAGTGATGACGATGACGATTAAGATGATGATGATAATGATGATGACGACGTCGTTGATGATGATGACGATAATGACGATGATAACGTTGATGATGAGTATAACAAATGATGCCGATGATGTTAAACAATTCCAAGGTTAAATATTCTATGGACATTTACACAACTTCCTCATTCTCTTTCCACAGACATTGACTAAGTGCCAACCAAAGTTGACACCAACGATATTTCAACCCACTGAGAGAGAAAACCAGATATTCTAATGTATCCTGTTTCAATATATGTTATACATGGGATAGTAATCTGGGATATATTAACCCCAACCCCGTTTTTTTTTTAGTTTAGACAGCAGGCATTCGGAAATAGAATAAATGTCCCTAAATAGTTTCTTATTTAGGTACAATACCAACAATTCTGGTGGAGGCGAGGTCGATTAAATCGATCCCAGTACGTTACTGGTACTTTGTTTTATCGACCCCGTAAGGATGAAAGGTAAAGCTAACATTGACGGGATTTGAACTCAAACCGTAAAGGGCCGTAACTCTATGCTACAAAGCAGGGTGGCCAACTCTACCGATACTGCCAATCCATCGCCCTCAATAACAATAATAATTTCTGATTTAGGCATAATACCAGCAATTTTAGTGGAGAGGAAGTCGATTACATCGACCCTAGTGCGTTACTGGTATTTAATTTTATCGATCTCGTAGGGATGAAAGGCAAAGCTAACCTTGGCTGGATTTGAACTTAGAACGTAAAGGTATGTAACTCTATACCACAAAGCATGTTGCCAGACGCTCTACCGATACTGCCATGATTCTGTTATTAATCAAACGAAAACGGGGGAGGTTGATTGCCAGTATCGGTAAAGAATCGTACAACATGCTTTGTGGCATGAAGTTACGGTCCTTTACGTCCTGAGCTCAAATCTCTCCGAAGGTCGATAAAATAAAGTACCAGTAATGCACTAGGGTTCATTTAATCGACTGACCTCTTCCCTTCAAAGTGCTAGCTTTGTGCCCAAATAAGGAACAAATATTAATCAAACGAAGTGGGGTATACTCATGGAATGGTTAGAATGTGGAGCAACATGATTTGCAGTATTTATTTCAGCTGTTTATGTTATTGTTATGAGTTCAAATCCAGCTGAAGTTAACTTTGCCTTTTTATTCTCCCAGGGTGGATAAAATACAAACAATAAGGTTGATAAATAAAGTACAAATGAAACAATGAGGTCAATAAATATACTTGAATGTCCTCTTACTTCAACCTTAGTGGTGAGGAAGAAAGTGTGAGCCAAAGAGAGTGGGTGAGAGTAAAATCAGAGGAAGGAGAGAAGAGGGAAAAGAAGTAGGAAGAAACGAGAAAGAAAGAAAAAAAGAAAGATAAAAATGGAAGAGAAGGGTGAAGGGGCAACGAATGTAGTTTTAGAAGGAAAACTTGTTTAACAATGAAAATTAAGTGTAAACCTTTCTACGCGTTACAACTATTACTTAATGTCGATATTTTAATAGAAAATAAGCGATGCTATTCCCTTGGGAAAATTACAAATATCAGCAAGTAAACACCTTAAAGAAAATCCATTTTTATCATATCAGCAAACAATTGTTGTCTCTATTTCGAAAGTCCCACAAGTAAACGTTAAACAAGCTTTGTCTATTAACTTAACTGATTTTCTACTTCCTAGATCAGTGGTTCGCAAACTTTTTTTTATCGCGGAAACCTCCTGCACATGAATTAAACTAGTAGTTGCGGAAGGTTGTGCTGCATGTTCAGCAATTTCTGTATCTTCTATAGAAGATTTTGTTTCTGTATTTCTCGTAATTTCAGTTCCTTTACGAATTTCTTGTTTTTTTAACCATCGATCCATTGAAGGGCTTTGAAAATAAAATTTTTAATAAAACTCAAAAATAAACTCGTTGACAAGGAGCAAACGTTTATTGATACAGGATACAGCACGTACTCACCGTGTGAGACGTGGTACCTATGTTACATTTAAGAGAGAACTTAAATATTCAAATGAGAGATTCAAATACGTAAGTTTATTGTAAAAAGTTATAAATCTGATTATAATTCTGAGTATTACACGGTGCTCACAGTACACCCTTAATAATGGAATACTACAACCCAACTGAACGTTTTGGCTGAGAGCTCCGCAGTGTAACACTCTTTGCATGTTTATATGGGGAGTATATACCGATCATACACGTTACAACTTGTTAGTCTTTATTTTTATAGTAAACTTCAACTTGCGCCTTACGGAACCCCTGGCCTTCTTCACGGAACACACTTTGGGAACCACTGTCTTATACGATCAAAGCAGATTATTTTTATGGCTTTTATAATTCTTGATTTTGTGGTTGTTTACTCTTTGGCATGAGTCATGTAACAGGTTCCTACACTACACCCACACACGCAAACACACACACACACACACACACACACACACACACACACACACACACACACACACACACACACACACACACACACACACACACACACATATATATATACATATATATATATGTATATATAGACCCACACTAAAACACATACATATAATATATAATACAGAAATGGCTTCTATAGGGCTAGAACTGTTTATTCGGGAGAGATCCTCAGGGCTCTCCTGATGATTTCCTTCGAATGATACTCTATTATGTATTGAGTACCTTATTGTGGCTTCCCCGATTGAACCCAGGACACACACGCACACACACGCACACACACGCACACACACACACACACACACAGCTAGAATTGTTTTAAGAAACCCAGTACACTGAAATTTATAAATATGAAAGTGAAAATAGGAATAAAAATTTGACAAAACAAAACAAGAGTTTAAGCATTGACCTTATATTTCCAAAGAAAATGAGATGTGATGTTGATCGTGGTCTTAGCAAATGGTGTGTTGTTGGTGGTGAACTAACAAATTTCCTTTTTGTTTGAAAAATTGGTCATTACTCCGAAATATTAAATATATGGCAAAAGTGTAGACATTATTTTGTTTTAGTCTTAATTTTGAACAAGAAGTATATACCATATATCTCGGCGTCGAAGACGCTACTTTTTCTCCTAAAATAAGTCTCAGAAATCTACCATGCGTCCTGTAGGCCAAAGGTTGCTAATTATTTCTTTTTAAATTTTTGGTTGTCAAAATTAGGGTGCATCCTCGAGGACGAAGCGTCTCCGGCGCCGGGAAATACGGTAATTCAAGCCCTTAAAATATACCATACTGTTGTGAAATATTTTCTCTGCTATATATATATATATTATTAGAAATGTAAGCTATCGCCGTATTTTGACTAAAGAAATTAAAGAAATTATTTACCCTGATAGTGGGGTTAAGAACCCTCGGAGAAATGGAAAAAGATGAGTATTGACGTACATGTACGTCAATACATTATTTAGCTATTGCCGCACCAACTGGAGGTATATGATTATTAAAGCGATGAAATACCAATGAATGTTGGAAAATCACTGATGAAGGACTATTTTTATCATATGTAACCCACGTGCAACCACGCAGTATTCTTTCTTCTCATGTTTTTTATATATATTTTCCCCAGCTGCGTTTGTCTGTTTCTCTCTTACTGCTTCCCCGCTCTCTCTGTTTCTCTCACCTTCTTTCGCCCCCTCTGTCAGTTACATTTTCTCTCGACTGGCCTCTTCCTCGCACTTCCACTCACTCACTCTCTGCTTCTCCCCTTCTCACTTCCTCCCGTTTGGCCTGTAGTGGGGTCTTTTCCTGCTCACACCTCACTCGCGTCGGACGGTCTGTAGTCTCACGCCCATGAAATCCACACAGCTAAAACTGATCGGACTCCCATGTGCTTGTTTTTTCCTATCTTTGCGTTGCTATCCTTCTATGTTTGTTTACTCGTCTCGCTGGCTTTACGCGATTTACTTGTCCCAATAGCTTTATTTAGCTATTGCTCGCACCAACTGGAGGTATATGATTATTAAAGCAATGAAATACCAAAGAAGGTTGGAAAATCACTGATGAAGGACTATTTTTATCATATGTAACCCATGTGCAACCACGCAGTATTCATTCTTCTCATCTTTATATATATATATATATATATGATAATAAGTTATCGTTTAAGGTAATCCAGTTAGAGGTTATTAATACTGTAAATAAAACCCTTTTTGTACAGCCAACCATGTAATTCTTTACTCTTTCGCTATATATATATATATATATTTATGTAGCGAGTATAATCAAAATTCTAACTTTTAAGTATAAAAATTACGGTTATTTATACAGCTATTCACCTTACATACCAACATATACGGTACACCTTTTAACTACAATACATTGGTATCAGTCGTTATTGATAATAACAACAAAATAAACATTTCGATAGAAGGAAGAAAATTTCACTGCTTTCGCTGTGGTAGCACATCTCACCTAAATGCCTCTTGTCCACAAACACACAACAGCAACATCATAAAAAAAACGCTATTACCAACACCAACACCAAAACAACCACCACCACCACCACAAGTACAACGACAGACGAAACGAGCAACCACACCAAAACAAACAGACACTCAACCAACAACAACAGAAAAAACAGAAACAACACCCCTGAAGAACACATCCCCACTCCATCCCACTCCATCAAACACTACCACAAACACACATACCGAAACACCACCACCACCACACAACATACCCTTACCCCACACACCTGACGATGATTATTCATCGACGGAGGAAGCTGCTTCTCCTTCTTTAAGTGAAGAAGAGGGAGAACCGCGGAAATCCAAAAAACAAAAAAAAAGAGACACCACAAAACCCCCAAAACTCCAATCACCAACACCAACACACAACCACAGACACAAACAACAACACAAACAACACCACAGCCAAACATCCCCCTATCAGCAAAACCAGCACCAACACCACCCCAAACACAAGCACCCACCATAAAAAGAAAACTCCCGGATGAACAACAAACTAAAACAATACAACAAAAACACAAACAACAATACGCATACATCAACACAAACAACAAGAGTTTGATGGAGGTCATCTCCCAAAACCCCAAGGTGGAGACGGAGGGCAACACTTTCGTCAAGGCAGAATCGTCTCCACACCTTAAACTTATAAGGGTTTCTATGGAAACCTATAAAGACCTGAAAATTAAATTTTCACAGGACGTGGGCAACCCCTGCCACAAACCCATCAACCGCGTCCTGTTGAAAGGTTTCGCCACCCCACCCAACACCCCATCCAGCACCCACATGGAGATTGAACAACCCGATCTCCAGGAAACGAAAAGGTAAGTGCACCTTTCGTCCTTTTTCTCCAACTTTTCTTCACCAACATGGCTGGTTTACGAGTTGGAACCGTGACTGTGCGTGGCCTAGGGATGTCCTGGAAACAGGGCCAACTTTTAAACGACCTTAGGTCACACAGTATGGATGTGATAGCCATCACCGAGTCCAGAATCCACAACAGGCAGCAACTAACCCCCATCTTCGACGACTTTGAGATCTACGCATCTCTCTGTCAGCCAGGAGGTGGAGGTGGAGTGGCTGTTATGTTTCGGAAGAACCTGGACGTCGGAGTACAGCAAGTACACTTGGACCCGGAGGGTAGACTGGTAGTCCTAGACGTGAACAGTATCGGAGGTGGAGCCTTCAGACTGGTGGCCGTTTATGCCTCGACCGGGCAATCGCAATCACGGCCAGACTTCTTTAAGCGTCGAGAGTCTTTTCTGGGAACGTCTCGCTCCTTACTTTTAGTGGGGGACTGGAATGGTATCCTAGATGCACGATGGGACTATGTGGGAGCATGTCCCAGTAGAGCGGGGTGCAACAGCCTCAAAACTTTAATCGGCCAATTCCAACTGGCCGATAGGTATCGACTGGATTTCCCGACTGCACCACAGTGGACGTGGGTAAACCGCAGTGGGACATCTAGATCGTATTTAGATAGGTTCTTCATTAGAGAAAGGGACAAGGATATGTTAAGCTGTCCACGAATGCACATGGTTGCCTATTCAGATCACAAGTTAGTCGTCTGCTTAGTCAACCGTGATAGAATACATAGACAGGGTCCCGGATACTGGAAGCTGAACGTGTCGCTGCCGGCACGTAAAGCTTACAGTGAACGCATAAGTAGACTAGTCAAGCAACAGTTAACGGGAGCCATCGTCAACAATAGATGGTGGTACTCTCTCAAGAAAGCACTTAGAATAGAATCGATAGGGTATAGCAGAGAGTTAGCCTTAGAGAAAAACAGAATAGAAAGAGAACTAGTAGCCAAGGTAGAGGAGGCACTTAGAAGTGACAACGCGGCTAGAGTGTTAGCGTCGAGAACGGCACTGGACCAGTTCTTCGATGCGAAACACGAAGGCTGCGTGGTCAGAAGCAAAACACGTGCTCTAGGAAACGAAGGAGCGAAAGCTGTCAGCTGGGCCCGAGTGGCGGAGGCAAAAAGTGGCAACAAGTCCACGATTCGGTCTTTGAAAGACCAAAACGGACGCGTGCTACTTGACCCCAAGCAAATGTGCGCGGCCTTTCAGCGGCACTTTGCGCGACTGTTTGAGCAGAACGACGGTGAACCGAACGGGGCAATGGACTTTAGTTCATACCTCGACGGCCTGCCGCGTCTCTCGAACACGGACGCCGAGTTCTGCGAAAGACCGATCACGGACACTGAGATACGGGACGCTCTGGGCCGCTGCGGGAAACGCAAGTCACCCGGTCTAGATGGTCTACCCTACGAATTTTACATAGGCATGCCGGACTTGTTCTCTAGCGTCCTCGAAGCCGTCTACTGCAATTGGCAGCAGAACGGGAGAATTCCCAGTTCTGCAGGCAAGGGCGTAGTAACGCTGATCAGGAAAGACGAGAACAAGGGGGACGAAATTAACAACTTCAGGCCCATAACTCTGCTCAACACAGAGTTAAAGATTTTGGCCAAGGTGCTAGCGACGAGGTTGGCGCTTGTCGTCGAGAACCTGGTAGGGAAAGCGCAAACGTGTGCAATCCCGACCAGGTCCATACACGACAACCTCCACCTCATGCGATACATTATAGAGAGGGTGGATAGAAAACCCGGCTTCGGTGGGGCTCTGATCAACTTGGATCAGTCTAAGGCATTCGATAGGGTCGACCATCGATACTTGGAAGCGGTTCTCAAGGCGGCCGGTTTCGGCCCCGTGTTCAGAGGATGGATCGAGGCGATGCACACCAGCATCTGCTCGAGGGTCAAGGTGAACGGCTACCTATCGGAGCCGTTCGCAATCACGCGTTCCATTCGACAGGGATGCCCTCTCTCCTCCATTCTGTATGTATTGACTCTAGAGCCACTACTGCGGAAATTGGAGCTGTTGCAGGGCATCCCCCTAGAACCGGGACTGTGCAAAGCGGCGTCGGCTTTTGCCGACGACGTGACAGTAATGGTGTCGAGCACCTCGGAAATCGGGGTGATTGGCAACATACTGAAAGAATACGAAACGCTGTCGGGAGCAAAACTAAACCCAGACAAGTCTGTCGGTTTGCAACTCGGTACGTGGAGAGGCAAACCGATGACATCCGACAGCGTCGTTGGACGCTGGACGGACGAACCGGTGAAATTGCTCGGGGTCTGGTTCGGTCCAGACCTCCAGGTGGAGAAAAACTGGAACGAGGTCACGGCCAAGGTGTTTGCACTCACTCAGAAGTAGGCAGAGTGCAAACTGTCCTTGAAAGGTCGAGCGGAGGTGGCGAACACTTTCATAGCGTCCGTCATCTACTACCGCTTGACTGTCGTGCCTTGTCCCCGTGAACACCTCGCCAAGATGGAACGCATGCTCTTCCAGTTTCTGTGGAAGAAGCAGGCTCCGCTGGTGAGGAGATCCGTCTGCTGTCAGCACCCTTCCAACGGAGGGTTGGGAATGCCATGGCTGATTATGCGCAAACATGCGCTAAGGCTGCGGCATCTCCAGGTATTCCTCACCGACCCCCAACCGGTGTGGGCACCGTTTGTGAGACAGGCTTTCCCACAGCTCGTCTCGCTAACGGAGCTGCAGTCCTGGGTGAAGAAAAGACCGAAAACGATGGGCGCCTGGCACATTGAATGCGCTCAGGCGCTCACAGTCCTCTGGCAAGCGGGCGCAGCAATCAGTGGAGACTCCACTTCGACATTCTATAGAGGGATTGCACGTTACAAGGGCGACGACGTGCTCGGAGAGACTCTGGGCGTCGAAGACGATGAGCTCACCAGTATGTTTGGTTGGACTTTCCGCCCGGGACCTATGGACAACTTCTAGAGGTCCCTGGCCTGGCAGTGCTACCGAGGAGCTCTACCGGTTCGTGATAAGATCTACAGGCACGGACGCCCTGGCAGGGATCCTTCCAAGAGGACGTGTCCAAGATGTGCGCAGGACTTTGAAACAGTTCTGCACGCAATTGTACACTGCCCGGGCGTAAGCGACCTGTGGAACTATGCAGAACAACTGCTGTGGCGTATGGGACAAATACAGTTGACTTCCGAGTCCATAGTAAGGATCAAACCGCCAGACTCTTTCAAAAACGAAAGAGAGGCGGTTTTCCTCTGTACGGTGGCTATGGTGAAAGAAGTTATATGGTGGACGAGGTTGAGAGGACTGAGGACAGATGCCTTTCTCTCCGGACAACAATTGATTCCCTTCTTTAAGTATCACTTTAGAAGGAGAATCAGGGTGGAGAGAGCGGCACTGCACCCCAGTAAATTTACTGAAAGGTGGGTGAATGAAGCGAAAATGGCCCGAGTGATTGGGCCTTCTCTGTTTATAAGCCTGTAGGTTGAGGAAGAGAGCAAAAGGAAGAAAGGAGCACTTGCACAACACGCTCCTCGAGTTGAGGGTTGTTCTATCGACGGGGTATTAAACAACCCATTTGTGGCGCCTCCCCCCTATTGGGGATTTCGATTGTTGAAATTGTTTGTTTGTTTTTATATATTTTTACACGACTGTATGTAAAATCCCCGGCATGTCTTTGTATTGTCCCCTTTCTTGTTGCACCCTTGTGGCTAATAAAGATATCAATATTAGAGAGATATCGAGGGATAGTGATTGGTAGAATTAGTAAAGCACCGTATAAGATGCCATTGCGGGATTATTCTGGCTCTTTACAGTCAGATCTTAAGGTAAACTTTCCTTCTTCCTGCTGGAGTCTAGAAAATTAAGTACCAGTTATGCTTTGGGTTTATTTAATCAACGTTACCTTTCTTTCCCTCATTCGGATTCGGTCGACAACTGGTGTTTATTTCATTAACTTTCTTCTTCCCTAAATATGCAGGTCTGGTGGTGCCTAAATTGAAGAGACATACCATCATTGATGAATGTGTATTAGTGGTTATATATATATATATATATATATATATATATAGAGAGAGAGAGAGAGAGAGAGAGCGGAAAAGAGTCAGGACCCAAACGGCTGAGCTCCGTCCGTCGGCGTCCTAACACTTTTCCTATTACCCACTCTTTTACTCTAAGTATCGAGTACGCTGGTGCGTTATGGTCCACCTGGTTTCTTACCACCCCTTCTTTGTTTTATATATATATATATATAATTGAAAAAGTGGAGAATAACATGGTCAACTGTACAAAAAATGGGATTTATTTACAGTCTAACAATTGTTTCTCTGATAAAGTTGTCTCAAAATTGCTGAACACTAGAAGCAGTGCCACTCAATTTTAAATACGATGCTAGCTCGATCAGATCCTCTGAAACTGTTATGAAAAATATATATAACCCGCAATTTACAAATTCAGATTACATTATCAATAATAATATTAATAATAAAGATAAAGAGAGAGAAAGAGAAAGAAAGGGAGATAGATACAGGAAAGAAAGAGAGGAAAGGAAAAAGAAAAAAGAAAAAAGAAAAAAGAAAAAAGAAAAAAGAAAAAAGAAAAAAGAAAAAAGAAAAAAGAAAAAAGAAAAAGAGAAATAAAAAGAAAAAGAAAAAGAAAAAGAAGAAAAAAAGAAGAAATGAATACAGAGAAAAATATAGAGAGAAGAAAATATATGAAGAAATGATGGTAGAAAGAAGATAGAAAAGCCTAATGAGAAATAACGTAGGAGAGAAAGAAAAATATAGGGAGAAATAATTGTTTCTACTTTTTGGCACAAGGCCAGCAATTATCCAGTGTATTACTGGTACTTTATTTTATCGACCCCGTAAGGATGAAAGGCAAAGTTAACCTCGGCGAGATTCGAACTCAGAATGGCAAGGGCCGTAACTCTATGTGTCAAAGCATAGCGTCCGACCCTCTACCAATATTGCCAATCCACCGCCAATATAGGGAGAAATAATGATATCTCTATATATATAAAACGGAAGATGTCTGTCTGTGTGTGTGTATGATTTTTATGCATTTCCACATTTCTCTTCCGATTTTGATGATTTTTTTCCCAATGTGCTCCAAATTTACCAACGATGGTCAACGCGTAATAAACTTTGCTGAGAATTTCCTGTTTCTATGAAAGAAATCGATAAAAATAATTACATGCTGTAACCCTCTCTCTTACACGCTTAGTCCCTCTCTCTACTACCCAACAGCGACAAAACTTCGTTCAGGAACGCAACATAAACTTTGAAAACTAAGCAACACATCATTTTATACAATGAAATTGTTAATATATTTCATTGTGTGGAGTAAATATATAATACTTCTAATTAGTATTTCTATATTAGGAATACAATACTACTTCTAATTACTGTTTCTATATTAGTTGGTATGGATATGTGATGCGTATCGATGATGGTCGCTGAGTGAAGAAGTGGAAGAAAGGTACAATTGAGCTAGGCCATGGAGGACCTGAGCAGATGTGGTGAGAGCTGATGTCAGATCGCTGAGACTCACAGAGGAGGTGACGAAGGAACGCGACGAGTGGAGAGATGGTGTGCTAAACGCACTCGTCCAACCCATGCAAGCATGGAAACACGAATGTAAAAACGACGATGACGATGATGATGATGATGATATTAGGAATACAATAGCACATCTAATTACTGTTTCTATATTAGTTCTTAAACATTCCTTCGCCAACTTATTCCTGAGATGGTCGTGTGGGGGCCCGAGTCCACAAACACCCCCTCCAGTGGGTCTTGTCAGAAGCAACCGTCACAAAGGAGATGATGAAGGAACGCGACGAGTGGAGAGATGGTGTGATGAAAGGTACCCGTCCAATCCATGAAAACGTGGAAAACCGAACATAAAAACGACGTTATTTATGACGACGATGATGATGACATTCGTAATACATAGCACCTCTAATTGTTGTTTATATATGATATATTATCTATTTATCGATCTAAGTATTCCTTTAAGATATATTTCTGCAAAGATAAGCCAAAAGTTGTAGCTATATATTATATATTTATCCACTCATTAAAGAATTAAAACTCGGTTATATTCTCCATTAAACCCAGAAGTCATCGTACAAGTCAATAAGTATTGATATAAACTGCTGAGAACGTATTTAACCTTTTATCACAACGACCAGGGAGCCTCGGATTAGGGGTGGGGTATGACTATGCCCGTATTTAAGGCTCCCAAAATATTTAAATCGTCAAATGAATAATAGGCAACGGCCCTGATGAAACTTTCAGCCAAAGGGGCCTCCATACAATCTTAATCCGTCCCTGATTCCCACTAGTATGTTTATTCATGTTAGATTTGTATATGTCAATAGTCAAATGTTAAATAATATCTCCTCTCATAATTGTATAACATAGTTTCTATATTGTCCACTGGACTCTCTAACAAAGGAGGAGCACTAATGAAGAGGTCAACTGTTGAATATATATCTGTGTCTCATTAGAAATCAACCACAATGACATTACAGTAAACAGAGATATTTCTATAGGTAGAAAACCTGCTGGTACCTTTTTCATCCTCAGTTATAATTACCGTTGTCTTCGTCGTGAGAGAATATAGACTATTTGATTAGTTCTGTTTTAAATTCTGGTGGGTCCCTACACACACACACACACGCACACAGACACATACACACACTCCTCTCAACCAGTAAACAAACACACACACAGACACACGTAATGTATATATATATATATTTATATATACAGTGTACCCACGGCATTGACGGTCCCGGTTATTCGCGGAATTTTCATTAGAACCTAACTTACAATTGTTCGTAGAAACCATCGCATATTCACAGAATCGTAAATATCTTCCGCGATTTTTCAATGTCTTTTTTCCTGGCTATATAAATTGATGAATTGGCAGTGTCGGTAGAGAGTAGGGTGCCATGTTTTGCAGCATAGAGTTACGGCCCTTTACGGCTTGAGTTCAAAATCGGTCGAGGTTAACCTTGCCTTTCATCCTTACGGGTCGATAAAACAAAGCACCAGTAATACATTGGGATAATTGCTGGCCTTGTGCCAAAAGGAGAAAATAATATATTTGTTCACGTTTTTTAACACTAAATTATTAATAACAACATACCGTATTTGCCGGCCGATATTTTACGTTGTTTTGACGTTTATAGGCCTTTTTATGGTCCACGTCCAATATTCGCGATACCGGGGAACAACTGTATATATATATATATATATATATACACATATATGCAGAGGTTATATTTAATTTGTTGGGATTCAACAAGCTTAAAAATTGTTATAACTGATATAAAGCACTCATCATTAAGTGGAGTAAATATTCAATATATTAATAAATCGAAACTATATTTATAAAACCATAATTATTTTATTATATATATTTCAAGGGCAACCAAGGCAAATTATGGTGCGCTTTCATCAGATAAAATACAGATTTGTTTTATAAATAAATATTGACATACCCGGAAAAAAGACAACCTTATCCAGGAAGCTTCAACCGTTAAGGTTGTCTTTTTTTCCGGTTATGTCAATATTTATTTATGAAACAAATCTGTATTTTATCTGATGAAAGCGCACCATAAATTGCCTTGGTTACCCTTGAAATATATATAATAAAATAATTATGGATTTATAAATATAGTTTCCATTTATTTATATATTGTATATACATATATATATTTATATATATATATATATACACACTCACACACATACACCATTAAAATGTTTAGCATGTTCGGCTTATACACAAGATGTTGAGAGTTCGATTCCCTGACTGTGTGGTGTGTTGTGTCTCTAAGTAAGAAACTCTGCTCTGGTTCACTTGGCTGAAATAAAATGAGTTGTGACATCACTGGTACCAAGCTGTATCGGCCTTTTTCTTTTCCTTGGACAATATTGGTGGCGTGGAGACGGGAGATTCGTATGTATGAGTGTCTGTTCGTCCTTCACAAAAACACCTTGCCAAGGCGTGTTTGTCGGAAGGGAATTTTCATGGCGCAAATTCCTTTGTCAGTCATGACCGAGGTGGTGGTGGTGGTGGGGGGGGTCTTTATTTTATTTTACTCCATCCATTCATCAGATGTGATTCCGTAATTGATTTCACTGGGAATGGAAAGATAAAATTTTTCCAATTAATGATCAAACATGAGCATCCCATAGGTACCTTGCAAGTTTTTGGTATTTATGTTTTCTCATATGAGAATTTTTTTTTTTTTCGTCAGAGGTGGTTTATACACTATATGTAGGGTCTAGAAAGAACATTAGATGTGAACGTCACTATCGTGTTTAGGGTGGTTTGTGTACCCTATGTAGGTCAAGAAGTGAACGTCACTGTCATGTTTGGGGTGGTTTGTATAACTTATGTAGGGTCAAGATATAAAGGTCTCTCGCATATTTGTATACCAGAAGTAGGGTCATGATGGGAACATCACTGTCGTGTTTGGAGAGATGTGTATACCCTATGTAGTAGGGTCAAGATGTGAATATCACTGTCGTGTTTGGGGTGGTTTGTATAACTTATGTAGGGTCAAGATATAAAGGTCCCTCGCATATTTGTATACCAGAAGTAGGGTCATGATGGGAACATCACTGTCGTGTTTGGAGAGATGTGTATACCCTATGTAGTAGGGTCAAGATGTGAATATCACTGTCGTGTTTGGGGTGGTTTGTATAACTGATATAGGGTCAAGATATAAATGCCACAATCGTGTTGGGGAGGTGTGTATACCCTGTGTAGTAAAGTCAAGATGTGCTTTCATAGATTTTATTATGTTGCAATAAAAAGGGCGGTGGATTGGCAGTGTCGGCAGAGAATCAGACACCGTGCTTTGCAGCATAGAGTTACGGTCCTTTACGGTCTGAGTTCAAATCCCGCCGAGGTTAACTTTGCCTTTCATCCTTACGGGATCGATAAGATAAAGCACCAGTAACGTGCTGGGGTCGATTTAATCGACTTTCCCCTCCCCCCAAATTACTGGCCTTGTGCCTATACTAGAAATCATTATTATTGTGGATTGGCAGTATCGGTAGAGGGTCGGACGCCATGCTTTGACGCATTGAGTTACGACCCTTGCCATTCTGAGATCAAATCCCGCTGAGGTTAACTTTGCCTTTCATCCTTACGGAGTCGATAAAATAAAATACCAGTAATACACTGGGTAATTGCTGGCCTTGTGCCAAAAGTAGAAACAATTATTATTATATTATATTGCAGTAAATGAAATAAGTAAGTAAAATGCCTAAAGATTTTTGTCAGTCCATGTTTCGTAAGACTTTTTAATGGTTTCTGATTTTAGCACAAGGGCAACTATTTTGGGGGAGGGGGAGTCTGTTAAATTGACCCCAGTGTGTTAATGGTACTTTATATTATCGATCCCGTAAGGATAAAAAGCAAAGCTGACTACGATGGGATTTGAACTCATAACGTAAAGAAACGTAACTCTATACTACAGAGGACGTTGACCTACGTTCTATGATTAATGGATCAATTCCCAACCCCTTTCAACTAATACATTACGACCTTTATAATTATTAAAACATTTGCAAACGTCAACATATTGATCGTCAACCCACATAATACGACAATTACGATTGGTCAATTGTTTTATTGGGTCACCGTAGGGCTCTGTTCATTGGTTGACTAATTCAAACCTACAGTATTTGTAAACTAAGAAATCATAAACATTATTTTCTATAAATAAATATAACTTTTGCCGATAGGGGGCAATAAGGTTTGACATATATACATACACGCTGACACATACACTTATGTATATATATATACATTAATCAGTTCACATACATACATATACAAGCTCATATATATACGTACATGTACATTTCTAAAAAAATTAATATGTATAAATTGTGTTGCCCCCGGGTTTATGGCACGAAACCCCTCAAAACATAAGCATAGAAATGCCTGCTGTGCCTATGACCTAATGTAAAACTAGGTTAACGTAGCCTCATTGCTTTTATCTACTTAAAACCCAGATGTATACACGATGTCCATTAGTAAATATATACACACGTTTGCAGTTTCACACATAGTAAGAATAATAACAAAGCGAGAGAACAACAAGTAGAATGAAACAAAGAAATCGTTAATATATTTCATTGTGTGAAATATATTAACGATTTATATATAATATTTCTAATTAGTGTTTCTATATTAGTAATATAATACTATTTCTAATTACTGTTTCTATATTGGTTAGTGGTTGGTATGTGATGCGTATGGATGATGGTCACCAGGTGAAGAAGTGGAAGGAAGCTCCAGTTGAGGTAGACCATGGAGGACTTGAGCAGATGTGGTGAGAGCTGATGTCAGATCGCTGAGACTCACAGAGGAGATGAAGAAGGAACGCGACGATTGGAGAGATGGTGTCCTGAAAAGGATCCGTCCAACCCATGCAAGCATGGAAACACGAATGTAAAAACATGACGACGATGATGATGATGATGTTATTAGGAATACATTAGCACATTTAATTACTGCTTCTATATTAGTTCTTAAACATCTTCTTCGCTCACTTATTCCTGGGAGGGTCGTGGGGTCAGAGTACTCAAACGTTCCCTCCAGCGATCCCTGACAGAAGCAACCGTCTCCAACTGATCCGGCGTGACCCGCCAAGCTCATGGATGTTATCCAACCATCTTGCTCGTGGTCTACCCTCCGGATCTCCTACCTGTTGATTTCGCCCGTAAAACCCGTCCAGTGATTCTTTCCTGAGACTTTCTAACCACATGCCAAGGGTATCGGAGCTGTGATCTCTCAATTCAGAGAAGTAGCGGCTCTACCTGGAGTGACCCTCGGATAACCGAGCTCGTTCTTAAACATGCTATATTATATACTTATCTATCTAATTTTGAGGTGGAAATCCTGTACACTTGTTAGGAGGTTTCTTAATTATAATTCCATTCGTAATAAACTAAATATCGTATTTGATAGTTTTTCTGCATCAAGGCAACATAACCTTTATTTACAACAAATGATTTGAAACATAGAAACTATGATATAAATCTCACGCTTGAGCTTCAGAGTGTAAACCATCATAGATTTCTTAACAAGCAAAAACCTTCAATAGCAACAATCGATCTTATTATTCCTTTAAAATACGACTGCAAAGATAAGCCAACACGTGTAAATATATATATTTATTCAATCGGCAGACGATTAGTTTATTGGGTTAGACCTTGTGTTTATTCCATCTTAAACACAGAATTTATCGTACATTAGTGTACACGTACTTATCTTAACGTGTATATGTATGTAAAAAGTCAAAGATTAAAAATAACTCCCCTCATAATTGTAACAAATACTTTCTATCGTCTTCTCTAGGCTGGAGGGAATAGGCGAAGATCTAATATAGGAGCCAACTGTATAACATATATCAATGCCTCGTTATAAATCTTACTGAACAAAAATGTAGCCTTAGTCTTTTCTATCTTGATTATATTACTCAATTCAAACGAATGCATATCTTGAAAAATTGTTTTTTCAAAATTACTTGCTGTATTCATTATTATCTTATTATTATTATTGGCAGTATCGGTAGAGAGTCGGGATTTGATCTTAGATCATAAAGGGCCGTAACTCTATGCTGCAAAGTATGGCGTCCGACTCTCTACTGATACTGCCAATCCACCGCCCTAAGAGTGTAATATAATAATAACAAGGACGAAACGCGCGTCACCAACCAATAAACGTAATGAAGGAGTAACCATTTGTCCTTGTGTTAGTATATATATATACGTATATATATATATATATATATATATATATATATATATATATATATATATATATATATATATGTGTGTGTGTGTGTGTGTGTTTGTGTGTGTGTGCAGTCATATACATATGGAAAATCCTGGAAGGACGAGCGCCAGACTTTGGCATTGTAAGCTGGATCAACCCTCTAACAGAAAACCACAGTCAACCTCGGGAAATCGCTAGTTTCGGTTTATTATATATATATATATATATCAGGTTCTGCTGCACGTCGGGCTGAGGGGGCCAAACTCCTCAAATACCGGTCGCTCTCTGACAGGTTTGCGGTCGTTCCTCTGGCAGTGGAAACTTCTGGTGTCCTCGGCCCAAGGGCTACCTCCTTACTCACCACCATAGGCGCTGAGCTGGCCAGCCGCAGGTGTGAGCCCCGCGAGTTGGAGTGGCTTTTCCAGCGCGTCTCCCTTGCCGTCATCCGAGGAAACGCCTTCTCCATTCTGTCCGCCAGGGCTGTGGGTGGGCCCCATCGCGTACCAATACGTTAGTTAAATACCATTCTTTCATCGTTACAAATTATACCCACACTTCTTGGTGTAATAAAATTGAAAAAAGTGGGGAAAAAAAAAATAAAACCTAAAGATGGCGGAGCGATTATAATATATATATATATATATATATATATATATATATATATATATATATATATATATATATATATATATATATATATATAAATAAGAAAAATGGTGATGTTACATAAATCGTTTTTTTCTTAGACTGAATCTCCATCGTAACTGCACACGTGATGAATGTAGAGAGCTTTCTCCTACTTCTGGTTTTACCAAAACAACTTCTACTGAACACACACACACACACACACACACACACACACACACACACACACACACATATATATATATATGTATATATATGTATATATGTATATATATATATATATATGTATATATATATATATATATATATATATACATATATATATATATATATATATATATACATATATATATATATATATATATATATATATATATATATACATATAATTGTTTAACTACATGAAAATATGGCGGAACCATAGTGAAGCAAAGATTGGAATGAAAAAATAAAATAAAAAAATACCAAGCCCGGAAACATCCTATTATGAATAGTAGGTGGAATAAATAGCTTGATAGAAAACCGTGTTGTTTAGGTACGAGTATGTCTTATGATATATTTTTCTCTGACTT
>OZ024750.1:26995505-27000505 GCA_964016885.1 Eledone cirrhosa | reverse complement strand
CTTAGCCTTTGTCAAGGCAGAATTCTAGGAGAAGGAAAACTCTGATATAACACCTGCAACTCTGATGGTATCCAATGATGTTGACTTGTTCTTCTTTTTGGTAAATATCATCTTGGTTAAGAGAGTGGGACTGGCTTTGTGCAGTGCCTTTGCTCACTATAAAAGCTTCACAGCACAGGCATTGCTTTATATCTGGAGACCTCTCTGCACTTGTCGTCACATGGTACCATGGGCCCAGCACTATGTGTCAATAATTGTCACAAGTGTAGTGTTTGTACCAGAGTTTTCAATACGCTGGCTGGACTAAAAAGTCACACTCGTTCAGCGCATCGGGAGGGGTTCTCCTACATGGATATAAAGTAGTGGCCGTACTCGAAAACGAGTTGGCAGCCACCATGTATATACTAACACAAGGACAAATGGTTACTCCTTCATTACGTTTAGTGGTTGGTGACGCGCGTTTCGTCCTTAGGGTGGTGGATTGGCAGTATCGGTAGACAGTCGGGCGCCATGCTTTTAAGCATAGAGTTACGGCCCTTTATGATCTAAGATCAAATCCCGACTCTCTACCGATACTGCCAATAATAATAATAATAATAAGATAATAATGAATACAGCAAGAAATTTTGAAAAAACAATTTTTCAAGATATGCATTCGTTTGAATTGAGTAATATAATCAAGATAGAAAAAAAGACTAAGGCTACATTTTTGTTCAGTAAGATTTATAACGAGGCATTGATATATGTTATACAGTTGGCTCCTATATTAGATCTTCGCCTATTCCCTCCAGCCTAGAGAAGACGATAGAAAGTATTTGTTACAATTATGAGGGGAGTTATTTTTAATCTTTGACTTTTTACATACATATACACGTTAAGATAAGTACGTGTACACTAATGTACGATAAATTCTGTGTTTAAGATGGAATAAACACAAGGTCTAACCCAATAAACTAATCGTCTGCCGATTGAATAAATATATATATTTACACGTGTTGGCTTATCTTTGCAGTCGTATTTTAAAGGAATAAGATCGATTGTTGCTATTGAAGGTTTTTGCTTGTTAAGAAATCTATGATGGTTTACACTCTGAAGCGCAAGCGTGAGATTTATATCATAGTTTCTATGTTTCAAATCATTTGTTGTAAATAAAGGTTATGTTGCCTTGATGCAGAAAAACTATCAAATACGATATTTAGTTTATTCATGGAATTATAATTAAGAAACCTCCTAACAAGTGTACAGGATTTCCACCTCAAAATTAGATAGATAAGTATATAATATAGCATGTTTAAGAACGAGCTCGGTTATCCGAGGGTCACTCCAGGTAGAGCCGCTACTTCTCTGAATTGAGAGATCACATCTCCGATACCTTTGGCATGTGGTTAGAAAGTCTCAGGAAAGAATCACTGGACGGGTTTTACAGGCGAAATCAACAGGTAGGAGATCCGGGGGTAGACCACGAGCAAGATGGTTGGATAACATCCATGAGCTTGGCGGGTCACGCCGGATCAGTTGGAGACGGTTGCTTCTGACAGGGCTCGCTGGAGCGAATATTTGAGGACTCTGACCCCATGACCCTCCCAGGAATAACTGGGTGAAGAAGATGTTTAAGAACTAATATAGAAATTAATTAGATGTGCTATTGTATTCCTAATATCATTACCATCGTAGTCGTTTTTACGTTCGACACAAAAGAATTTGCGCCAAGAAAATTCCCTTCCGACAAACAAGCCTTGGCAAAGTGTTTTTGTGAAGGACCAACAGAAACGCATACATACGAATCTCCTGTCTCCACGCCACCAATATTGTCCAAGGAAAAGACAAAGGCCGATACAGCTTTGTACCAGTGATGTCACAACTCATTTTATTTCAGCCAAGTGAACCAGAGCAGAGTTTCTTACTTAGAGACACAACACACCACACAGTCAGGGAATCGAACTCTCAACATCTTGTGTATAAGCCGAACACGCTAAACATTAAATCACATGGTGTATGTGTGTGTGTGTATGTGTGTATATATATATATATATATATATATATATATATATATACATATATATATATATATATATATATATATATATATATATATATATATATATATATATATATATGTAAATATATATATGTATATATATATATATATATATATATATATATATATATATATATATAAGTTGAAAAAAAATGAAAACGAAATTTCATTTCTCACTCTTAGTATGGCACTTACTTAAATGTAAGTATGTATGTATACGTACATACATATATGTATACAGACGTACAGTAGCATGCATATATATACATATATATATATACATATATGCATACAGGTACACATACATATATGCACGCATCAGTTTAGCCGACGTTTATTATAACGCCGCTTTGTTCGTTTCTTTGTCAACAAACCGAATAGCCTGAATTTATGCCATACGGTGTTAAGGCAACCACGTCACCTTTTTGTTCAACACTGACACAGGAACGATGTACTAGTTTCAAGCTTGTTAGCTATCATCAGCACCGTTTACCCATCTGCCAGATAGTTCAACGTTCGAAAGTATATACTTTCCTTATGAAAATTAACGGCTGAGCAGCCTAATTTGCATATTGAGTGAGTTAAATCGGTCAGGCATACCGAAAACGATAAGTTGAAAAAAAAATGAAAACGAAATTTCATTTCTCACTCTTAGTATGGCACTTACTTAAATGTAAGTATGTATGTATACGTACATACATATATGTATACAGACGTACAGTAGCATGCATATATATACATATATATATATATATATATATATACATATATGCATACAAGTACACATACATATATGCACGCATCAGTTTAGCCGACGTGCATATATGTATGTGTACTTGTATTCATATATGTATATATATATATATATATATATATATATATGTATATATATGCATGCTACTGTACGTCTGTATACATATATGTATGTACGTATACATACATACTTACATATATATATATATATATGAATATATATATATATATATATATATATATATATATATATATATATATATATATATATATATATACATATATATATATAAATATATACATATATATATATATATATATATATATATATATATATATATATATATATATATATATATATATATATATATATATATAAACAATTAAGTTAAAAATGTACATCCACATATGTATACTGAAATACTAGTATGCATATGAATACACACACGTATACATATGTAGATGTACCGAGTTTTTCACTGGTCACTTTACTGTGAGTGTCCAGCTATTCTGTATGTAAACACACAGACAAACCGGTTTTTAGAGTCATACTGGTTTTTGAGGAAACACCTTTCCTCTATTCTCAAGAAAGCCAGACAAGGAATATTGAACTAGTTTCGATGTTGTTACATCTCATCAGCAATATTTACCTATCTTCCGGCCTTTCAGTTGCACCCTGGTAGTCGCGGGGTTTACGTTCCTAGAGCACCCGCGAAGAGTGAAAAATTGCGGAAGATATTTACGATTCTGTGAATATGCGATGGTTTCTACGAACAATTGTAAGTTAGGTTCTAATGAAAATTCCGCGAATAACCGGGACCGTCAATGCCGTGGGTACACTGTATATATAAATATATATATATATATACATTACGTGTGTCTGTGTGTGTGTTTGTTTACTGGTTGAAAGGAGTGTGTGTATGTGTCTGTGTGTGTGTGTGTGTAGGGACCCACCAGAATTTAAAACAGAACTAATCAAATAGTCTATATTCTCTCACGACGAAGACAACGGTAATTATAACTGAGGATGAAAAAGGTACCAGCAGGTTTTCTACCTATAGAAATATCTCTGTTTACTGTAATGTCATTGTGGTTGATTTCTAATGAGACACAGATATATATTCAACAGTTGACCTCTTCATTAGTGCTCCTCCTTTGTTAGAGAGTCCAGTGGACAATATAGAAACTATGTTATACAATTATGAGAGGAGATATTATTTAACATTTGACTATTGACATATACAAATCTAACATGAATAAACATACTAGTGGGAATCAGGGACGGATTAAGATTGTATGGAGGCCCCTTTGGCTGAAAGTTTCATCAGGGCCGTTGCCTATTATTCATTTGACGATTTAAATATTTTGGGAGCCTTAAATACGGGCATAGTCATACCCCACCCCTAATCCGAGGCTCCCTGGTCGTTGTGATAAAAGGTTAAATACGTTCTCAGCAGTTTATATCAATACTTATTGACTTGTACGATGACTTCTGGGTTTAATGGAGAATATAACCGAGTTTTAATTCTTTAATGAGTGGATAAATATATAATATATAGCTACAACTTTTGGCTTATCTTTGCAGAAATATATCTTAAAGGAATACTTAGATCGATAAATAGATAATATATCATATATAAACAACAATTAGAGGTGCTATGTATTACGAATGTCATCATCATCGTCGTCATAAATAACGTCGTTTTTATGTTCGGTTTTCCACGTTTTCATGGATTGGACGGGTACCTTTCATCACACCATCTCTCCACTCGTCGCGTTCCTTCTTCATCTCCTCTGTGACGGTTGCTTATGACAGGACCCACTGGAGGGGGTGTTTGTGGACTCGGGCCCCCACACGACCATCTCAGGAATAAGTTGGCGAAGAAGATGTTTAAGAACTAATATAGAAACAGTAATTAGATGTGCTATTGTATTCCTAATATCATCATCATCATCATCATCATCATCATCATCGTCATCATCGTTTTTACATTCGTGTTTCCATGCTTGCACGGGTTGGACGAGTGCGTTTCAGCACACCATCTCTCCACTCGTCGCGTTCCTTCGTCACCTCCTCTGTGAGTCTCAGCGATCTGACATCAGCTCTCACCACATCTGCTCAGGTCCTCCATGGCCTAGCAAAATTGTACCTTTCTTCCACTTCTTCACTCAGCGACCAACATCGATACGCATCACATATCCATACCAA
>OZ024750.1:26980505-26993005 GCA_964016885.1 Eledone cirrhosa | reverse complement strand
TACCTGTACCGAATTGTCTTAACGATATATTAATACTATTAGTTTCATATTGTCATAAATATTTTGATAAAATACTCATCTTTTTTTAAGACCATTTGGCTCAAATTTAACGTCATAAACGAAATTCCGTCTTAATTCTTGTCTTAATTCTGGATCTGTTTGAACATGTAATCTCTGATGATTTATCTTGGTTCCAGAGAGCAGCGAGATGTTTTTCAGAGTCGAAAAATACTGGATAATGTTTCTCTGAAAAACAAAACCCAGTGGCTTAAGCTGTTTGTTTGTGTATTTAAAGATTGAGGAAATAAAGAGGAGAGGGCTAAATGGAAAAGTTTGACACGAAAATAAACAATTTCCTACCTTCGGCCAAACCTTCATTAATTTCTTCAGGTTTCATTTGATGGAGGAAAATTAGTATGAAGTGAGTACTGCTGCTTCCCAGCTATTTTGTTGAAAGATGGATGAGGGTAGCGTGGATGGTCCGAGTGAACAGCCCTGCTCTAAGTATATGCCTGTGGATTGTAGGGGAGGGGGCGGGATTACTTGCCCAAGTGGTCAGGATGTCCATGGGAGGGCTTACTTGCCCTAGTGGTCAGAATTACGTGGGAATGGTTATTTTCCTTAGTGGTCAGTATTACTCTGAGAGGGATTACTTGCCCTAGTGGTCAGATTTCTGTGGGAATGTTTACTTTCCCTAGTGGTCAGGATGTCCGTGGTAGGGGTTACTTGCCCTAGTGGTCAGATTTCTGTGGGAATGTTTACTTTCCCTAGTGGTCAGGATGTCCGTGGTAGGGGTTACTTTTCCTAGTGGTCAGATGTCTGTGGGAGTAGTTACTTGCCTTAGTGATCAGATTTCTGTGGTGATGGTTACTTACCCTAGTGGTCAGGATGTCCATGAATGGGGTTACTCGCCCTAGTGGTCAGTATTACCCTGGAAAGGTTTACTTGCTCTACCGGTCAGTGTTTCTGGAAAGAGTTACTTGCTCTAGCGGTCAGTATTACCCTGGAAAGGGTTACTTGCTCTAGCGGTCAGTATTACCCTGGAAAGGTTTACTTGCTCTAGCGGTCAGTATTACCCTGGAAAAGGTTACTTGCTCTAGCGGTCAGTATTACCCTGGAAAGGGTTACTTGCTCTAGCGGTCAGTATTACCCTGGAAAGGTTTACTTGCTCTAGCGGTCAGTATTACCCTGGAAAAGGTTACTTGCTCTAGCGGTCAGTATTACCCTGGAAAGGGTTACTTGCTCTAGCGGTCAGTATTACCCTGGAAAGGTTTACTTGCTCTAGCGGTCAGTATTACCCTGGAAAGGGTTACTTGCTCTAGCGGTCAGTATTACCCTGGAAAGGTTTACTTGCTCTAGCGGTCAGTATTACCCTGGAAAGGTTTACTTGCTCTAGCGGTCAGTATTACCCTGGAAAAGGTTACTTGCTCTAGCGGTCAGTATTACCCTGGAAAGGTTTACTTGCTCTAGCGGTCAGTATTACCCTGGAAAGGGTTACTTGCTCTAGCGGTCAGTATTACCCTGGAAAGGTTTACTTGCTCTAGCGGTCAGTATTTCTGTGGGTTTTTCTGAGGTATTTCTAGGAGTGACACTCCGAAATCTCAACGCTATTGGTGACATTTTGTTCTTTTAATCTTATTGTTCTCTCTTTGTTTTGTTGTTTTTACATATGAAACACCCACACTCACAAACACACACTCACACACACAATAAACACACACACACACACACATACACTGTATCGCCCCGAGCCATCTCGAATGTTTTCCTTTCTGTCAACCCTTCGAGACCAATAAAGAAACTATTATCATTCTGGTTGTTATTATCATCATCATAATCATAATTTCTATCGTCATCATCATCATCGTTACCATCATATATTACGGTTAAAAACACGACAACAATGAAAAAAGGGCAACATTTAATAGAAAACAAAGAATGATATTTAATGTTACTTTTTCTGTTATATATATAATGTATAAATATAAATATATATATATATATATATATATATATATATATATATATATATATATATATATATATATATATATATATATATATATACATAAATATATATATATATGTATGTATGTATGTTTATATGTATATATATATAGATATATATGTATGTATATATATATATATAAATATATATATATATATATATATATATATACATATACATATATATATATTATATATATCTATACATATATATTATGTATATTATATGTTAATTTATATATACATAATATATATAAGTACATATATACATATATATATATATTATATGTATATACATATAATATATATACATATATATATATATATATATATATATATATATATATATATATATATATATATATATATATATACGTTATATTATATCTTCTCTTTTGTTTTCGTCTATTTGTTTGTCTTCCTGTTCATATCTGCTGTTTCCTCACCCCTATGCTGTCACCAACGTAACAGAATGGCAACATTCTGTGAAATCAATTAAACGAGAAAGATGTGGATTTTTTTCAAAAATAAATCTACAAAATGGAGGAAATAATCATAAAAAACCACGTATAATAATAACTCACTACTTTTGTTGGTTTTATATATAGTATTCTCCAGTAATTTTGTATTTTGTTGCCCTATTTTATATTTTTTACTCTGTCTTTTTACAGTTTTTTAAAATTATTTTTCTTTTTGTTTATGTGTTCATTTAATATTTATATTTGTTCTTTGTTGTTGTTTTTCCCTCCTTCTTATTTTCAATTTTTCCACTTTGCCTCATTGCATTCCCTATCGGTAGAGGGTCGGATGCCATGCTTTCCAGCATAGTTACGTCCCTTAACGATCTGAGTTCAAATCCCGCTGAGGTTGACTTTGCCTTTCATTCTTACGGGGTCGATAAAATAAAGTACCAGTAATGCACTGGGTTATTGCTGGCCTTGTGCCAAAAAGTAGAAACAAATATTTCTATATGAATGTAATATATTTTTATATATATATATTTATCTTTAAGTCGTTTGGAATATATATATATATTGGAATATATATATATATATATATATATATATATATATATATATATATATATATATATACATATCACATATATATAGTTTACACATTTCTATAGAAGCACATACGCAGAGAAACTGACTTTAATGTTACATACAAAAATATACACATATGTTTACGAACATGCACATATATTTATATGTATACATACATATATACATACATACCAAATTGAGAACTGTTTTTCGTTTTTAATTTTCATATCCACCCATTTACTATATATAATATATATATATATATATATATATATATATATATATATATATATATATATATATATATATATATATATATATATGAGAGACGTAAAATAAGAAAATTATAAAATTAACTTACTTACTAAAAATATCACTTCCAACTAATTAGTTTCTTGAATGGAATAAATATATTTTCCGAAGAAAACATGGAGAATCATTCCGTCGTCAGGGAAAACTATTCTCATCTAAGTATCCAGGCAAAGCGTGGACTCTGGAAACTTATTAAAAAATAATTCAGTGGATAGAAAATAGCAAAGCGTGGACTGAATTCCTAGCCATTGAGAAAATCACTGCCTCTGCGTCGGTGGCAAATTCAAAAAGAATCAATCACGTAACATCGAGGTCAATCAGTGGAAAGTGGTTTGCTAATAAGACAGCGGCCTGCCTGCTACCATAGCAGCAGTCATGGCCAATATTGCTCGACAAATAATTTGGAGATAATTATAAAGAATTAATATCTAGTAACATATATATACATACAGATGCATATCAATGCTAGCAAATATATAGGTTTTGTCTTAGTAACTTTGTGGTTCAATGCATGGGGTTGCAAAACAATAATATGAGAGACGTAAAACAAGAAAATTATATATATACATATACACACACACACACACACACACACACACACACACACACACACACACACACACATATATATATATATATATAGGGAGTGTAACTTGGAGTTACTGCAGGTTCACCCGGGTGAGCACTCGATGTTTAGGTTCACTTCTGTGATGAGCTGTAGAGCTATACAGAGTGTAATATATTGAAAGGATAACAAGGACGATTGATTACTCCTTCATTACATTTATTGGTAGGCGACGCGCGTTTCGCCACTGATCAGCTCAAGGTTCGCTCTGTATCGTTCTTACCCGACTCTATAATCGGCAGCTCGACGGACCTGTATATATATATATATATATATATATATATATATATATAGAGAGAGAGAGAGAGAGAGAGGGAGAGAGAGAGAGAGAATAAGGAAATACAAAGTAGTTTAGATGATAAAGTCCTTTATTGATAAGGCTGTGATACATATTTCGATGACGTCAGTGGCCACGCTATTCTGTGTAGTACCCAGTGCCATGAACTCATCAGACAGCTTCTTACATAATAAGGTTACAATAATAATCCATGGGGAACGGGCATTCGCTTCATGAACATCGCTGTTTGTCCGTTCCCTTGTCACTTCAATTTTGGATTACCTCCTGATTGTAACCTTATTATGTAAGAAGCTGTCTGATGAGATCATGGCACTGGGTACTACACAGAATAGCGTGGCCATTGACGTCATCGAAATATGTATCACAGTCTTATCAATAAAGGACTTTAACATCTAAACTACTTTGTATTGCCTTATTCTAAAAATACTCCGTCATTCCTATGTGGAAAATGCACGTCCAAAGAGGGCTCGATAAGGATAAATATATATCAAATACATAAGAACCGTAGATCTACTAACGAGCATATTTTCAACGACCATTCCACATATTACAATGAAGATCTTGCTCGGAGTGGATTTGTCGATAAGGTAGCATATACAGAGTACGAGAATAGACCTAGAAGAAATAGATCCCGACACATTATATGGTATAACCCACCATATAATATGGAGGTGGCCACACCATTAGCTAAGATCTTTCTATCCCTTATTACGAAGAATTTTCCCCCTACACCAAAATATAGTAACATTTTAATAGAAATACTATTAAAATTTCTTACTCTACGACTCCTAACCTTGCACATAACATCACAGCTTCAAATTTAGCTAAACTACCTAGCCGTAGGAACACGTGCAACCCTGTAGTTAGTACTAACTGTAATCGTAGGAATCGGGTTGATTGCCCCCTATCCGGGAAATGCCTCTCTAGTAACATTGTCTACAAATGTAATGTTGAAACACCCACGTCCCGTAGGGCCTACATAGGGTTAACCGCCAATAGATTCAAGCAGCGTCTTTACATGCATACCCATTCTTTTCGTTACCCTCTAAGAAGGAATATGACGTCACTTTCAGCTTATATCTGGAGTCTAAAAGACAACCACACCCAATATAATTTACACTGGGAGATCGTAGCTAGGGCTAGATCGTATAACGGAAATAAAAGACCATGTGACCTCTGCACCGCTGAGACCCTGGAAATACTCTACGCCACGCACAACATCTTAAACAAAAAATCTGAGGCAATTTCGGCTTGTAAACATAAATTGCACAACACTTTCCTGTATTACAGCCCCACATTATACCCTAACGGATAGTACGATCTATACGCGGATATTTTACGTCTTGATGTGGTAGCTAAGAATATGTTATATTTATACCATTACTTATTTGCATAGGTAAGTATATATTACCTTTATGTTTTGTGAAGGTACGTATACTTTCTCGTACGTATATTTGATTGTATATGTTATGGCGTATATTTTTCTATATATTCTGGTACATATGCTTTTGGTTATGTGTATACGTGAGTTTTGCGTCTGTGTGAGTATGCGGGTTCGTACGTATGTAGGGTGTGTGTATATGTGTACTTCGTGTTTTGGTCGACGTACGTCACCGAACATTTGTGTATTTACATGTAGGTATGTGTGTGCGCTTGTTATATACGTATTTATTTATTTATATACGTTTATTTAATTATTTGTATACTCGCACACACACACACACACACACACACACACACACATATTTATATGTGCGTGTATTTGTATACCTGTGGCGAGTGTTTTCGCGTATGTTTGTGTATGTACGTATTTGGATGCGTGTATGTATTTATTTAATTTCATTTACCTCTGTATTTTATTTACTTTATTCTTAACTCTGAAGCGGAGAATCATTCGGTTTCCTAGTTAGAATTTTAGTCTACGACTTCAGTTATACCATTTACGTGGTTTTGTCTTTGCGTGCAATTGTTCTCTACGCTCCACATATGACGTATTATTTTCGGTTTTTCCGTTCATTGCCAGAGAACGTCTCTATGAACTACGACTTCTTTTATACCATACACGTGGTTCTGTCTTTGCGTGTAATTGTTTTTCACCGCTCCAAATAATGACGTATTATATTCGTTTTTTTCCCGTTCTTTGCCAGGGAACGTTTCCACGAACCAAAGTATCGTCTTCCTGTCTTCCTCTGGTTGCAATGTTTTTTGAAATATCCACTTCTGCGTTTACAGATTGACTTTGTTAGTTTCAGAAGATCCCGTTAAGGGTGAAAGCAGCGATTCTTTGCTTAAACTTTAATCTGTTATTTTAATAAATAAATATATATATATATATATATATATATATATATATATATATATACCGTTGCTGTGGTAATGCGGCTGGACTGCCGATCGCTATATTTGATTTGATAAGCTGTCTGGCGTACTATCCCCATCCGAGTGCTAAAGCTACATACCGAATTTGCATTCGTTAGCTTGGCCGCTAAAGCTTCGTTTATGCTGTACTAAATTATGTATTTTAACTCCTAGAATTAACGATTAACTGATTAATTTAATTAGATGATTCTATTGATTGATTAATTGTTTATGTTTGTTTGATAACTTCTGGTTGAGTGCTTAATTCGGTTTGTCTAAAGGAATTTCATTCCTTTGTCTCAAATTTGAATCCACCGCCAAAGCGGAGGTTACCTCCCTTAGAGAAAACCACGTGTCTACAGCGAAATTCACTGCTAGAACATACCCGCAGAGGCTAAAGAACACAGGACTTGCTGAAGAAGTAAATCCTTTGTTCTGTCAGACCCCTGCAAGCGGAATTTGTCGATCTTGGATTTGCAGAAACCTAGCGCTGATATTGTGTGCTGTATGTGATGTATGTCGTGTGCTATACGATATGCATTATATATTCCATTCAGTCCCACCGTTCTGTCCAGGTCAGTCTAAAATCTTTTCCTGAGTCCTGTATGTTCGTTGCTGTGGTAATGCGGGTGGACTGCCGATCGCTATATTTGATTTGCTAAGCTGTCTAAACGTATTGTTATTACTCTGGGGTATAATCCCCATCCGAGTGCTAAAGCTACATACCGAATTTGCATTCGTTAGCTTGGCCGCAAACTAAAGCTTCATTTATGCTGTACTAAAATTTGTATGTATGTATATATATTGTTTGACCTGTTTAGCTTGATTTGCTTTTTGGATTAGGTGGTTAATGCATCTTGACCACTTATTCAGTTTGTATGGCGTTTTAACATATTGTTTAGCTCTGGTTTTTTAACTATGGAGCGCTTGCCAGCATAACTCTGACTTTCGTGTTTCGTTTCGCTTCTTCTACCCGCCGAAATGCGATTCTCGCTGAATTTATATTTATATATATATATTTAAAACAAAGAAGGTGTGGTAAGATACCAGGCGGACCATAACGAAGTTAATGAAATAAACACCAGTTGTTTACCGAATCCGAATGAAGGAAAGAGAGGTAACGTCGATTAAATAAACCCAAGGCATAACTGGTACTTAATTTTCTCGACTCCAGTAGAAAGAAGGAAAGGTAAAGTTTAACTTAAGATCTGACTGTAAAGAGCCAGAATAATCCCGCAATGGCATCTTATACGGTGCTTTACTAATTCTACCAATCACCATTCCTCAATATCTCTCTAATATTGATACCAATGTATTGTAGTTAAAAGGTAGATCCCGGGTTAAATCGGGGATAACCACAGTAAGTAAGGTACTCAATACATAGCAGAGTAAAAGTAATTTAATATTGAAATGGCTTCTACAGGACTAGAACTGTTTCATTCGGAGGAAATCATCAGAAAGCCCTTTCTGATGATTTCCTCCGAATGAAACAGTTCTAGTCCTGTAGAAGCCATTTCTATATATATATATATATATATATATATATATATATATATATATATATATATATATATATATATATATATATATATATATTATATATATATATATAGTGAAAAAGTAAAGAATAGCATGTTTGGCTGTACAAAAATAGTTTTATTTACAGTATTAACAACCTCTAACTGGATTACCTTAAACCATAACTTATTATCCTATATATATATATATATAGCAGAGAAAATATTTCACAACAGTATGGTATATTTTAAGGACTTGAATTACCGTATTTCCCGGCGCCGGAGACGCTTCGTCCTCGAGGACGCACCCTAATTTTGACAATCAAAAATTTGAAAAGAAATAATAAGCAACCTTTGGCCTACAGGACGCATGGTAGATTTTTGAGACTTATTTTAGGAAAAAAGTAGCGTCTTTGATGCCGAGAAATATGGTATATACATTTTGTTCAAAATTAAGACTAAAACAATATAAAGTTTATACTTTTGCCATATATTTCATATTTCGGAGTAATGACCAATTTTTCAAACGAAAAAGAAATTTATTAGTTCACCACCAACAACACACCATTTGCTAAGACCACGATCAACATCACAACTCATTTTCTTTGGAAATATAAGGTCAATGCTTAAACTCTTATTTTGTTTTGTCAAACTTTTATTCCTATTTTCACTTTTATATTTATAAATTTCAGTGTACTGGGTTTCTTAAAACAATTCTAGCTGTGTGTGTGTGTGTTTGTATCCCGGGCCCAATCGAGGTAACCACAGTAAGTAAGCTACTCAATACATAGTAGAGTATCATTCGAAGGACGAGGGAAATCATCAGGAATGCCCTGGTGTTTTCCTTCAAATGAAACAGTTCTAGTCCTGTAGAAGTCATTTCTATATTATACATTATTTGTGTGTGTGTGTGTGTGTGTGTGTGTGTGTGTGTGTGCGCGCGCGTGTGTGTGTGTGTGTGTGTGTGTGTGTGTGTGTGCGCGCGCGCGCGCGTGTGTGTGTGTGTGTGTGTGTGCGTGTCCTGGGTTCAGTCGGAGTAGCCACAATAAGGTACTCAATACATAATAGAGTATCATTCGAAGGAAATCATCAGGAGAGCCCTGATGATCTCTCCCGAATGAAACAGTTCTAGTCCTATAGAAGCCATTTCTATATTCTATATTATATGTATGTGTTTTAGTGTGTGTGTATATATATATATATATATATATATACATATGTGAGTGTGTGTGTGTGTGGGGGGGGGGGTAGTGTAGGAACCTGTTACATGACTCATGCCAAAGAGTAAACAACCACAAAATCAAGAATTATAAAGCCACAAAATTAATCTGCTTTGATCGTCTCAGAAGTAGACAATCAGTTAAGTTAATAGACAAAGCTTGTTTAACGTTTACTTGTGGGACTTTCGAAATAGAGACAACAATTGTTTGCTGATATGATAAAAATGGATTTTCTTTAAGGTGTTTACTTGCTGATATTTGTAATTTTCCCAAGGGAATAGCATCGCTTATTTTCTATTAAAATATCGACATTAAGTAATAGTTGTAACGCGTAGAAAGGTTTACACTTAATTTTCATTGTTAAACAAGTTTTCCTTCTAAAACTACATTCGTTGCCCCTTCACCCTTCTCTTCCCTTTTTATCTTTCTTTTTTTTCTTTCTTTCTTGTTTCTTCCTACTTCTTTTCCCTCTTCTCTCCTTCCTCTTCTTTTACTCTCACCCACTCTCTTTGGCTCACACTTTCTTGCTCACCACTAAGGTTGAAGTAGGGGACATTCAAGTATATTTATTGACCTCATTGTTTCATTTGTACTTTATTTATCAACTTTATTGTTTGTATTTTATTCACCCTGGGAGAATAAAAAGGCAAAGTTAACTTCAGCTGGATTTGAACTCATAACAATAACATAAACAGCTGAAATAAATACTGCAAATCATGTTGCTCCACATTCTAACCATTCCATGAGTATACCCCACTTCGTTTGATTAATATTTGTTCCTTATTTGGGCACAAAGCTAACACTTTGAAGGGAAGAGGTCAGTCGATTAAATGAACCCTAGTGCATTACTGGTACTTTATTTTATCGACCCCGTAAGGATAAAAGACAAGGCTATCCTCGGAGAGATTTGAGCTCAGGACGTAAAGGACCGTAACTTCATGCCACAAAGCATGTTGTACGATTCTTTACCGATACTGGCAATCAACCTCCCCCGTTTTCGTTTGATTAATAACAGAATCATGGCAGTATCGGTAGAGCGTCTGGCAACATGCTTTGTGGTATAGAGTTACATACCTTTACGTTCTAAGTTCAAATCCAGCCAAGGTTAGCTTTGCCTTTCATCCCTACGAGATCGATAAAATTAAATACCAGTAACGCACTAGGGTCGATGTAATCGACTTCCTCTCCACTAAAATTGCTGGTATTATGCCTAAATCAGAAATTATTATTGTTATTGAGGGCGATGGATTGGCAGTATCGGTAGAGTCGGCCGCCATGCTTTGCAGCATAGAGTTACGGCCCTTTACGGTTTGAGTTCAAATCCCGTCGATGTTAGCTTTATCTTTCATCCTTACGGGGTCGATAAAACAAAGTACCAGTCATGCACTGGGGTCGATTTAATCGACCTCGCCTCCACCAAAATTGTTGGTATTGTACCTAAATCAGAAACTATTTAGGGACATTTATTTTATTTCCGAATGCCTGCTGTCTAAACTAAAAAAAAAACGGGGTTGGGGTTAATATATCCCAGATTACTATCCCATGTATAACATATATTGAAACAGGATACATTAGAATATCTGGTTTTCTCTCTCAGTGGGTTGAAATATCGTTGGTGTCAACTTTGGTTGGCACTTAGTCAATGTCTGTGGAAAGAGAATGAGGAAGTTGTGTAAATGTCCATAGAATATTTAACCTTGGAATTGTTTAACATCATCGGCATCATTTGTTATACTCATCATCATCATCGTTATCATCATCATCATCATCATCATCATCATCATCGTCATTATCGTCATCATCTTCAACGCCGTCGTCATCATCACTGTCAGCGTCATCATTATCGTCATCGTCGTCGTCGTCGTCATCATCATCATCATCGCCGTCTCGGTAGAGGGTCGGACGTCCCTTTACGATCTGAGTTCAAATCCCGCCGATGTTGACTTTGCTTTTCATCCTTACGGGGTCGATAAAATAAAGTACCAGTAATGCACTGGGTAATTGCTGGCCTTGTGCCTAAAGTAGAAACAATTATCATAATCAACATCCCCGTCGTTGTTGTCGTCGACCAACGTCAGCGTCGTCATCATCGGCGACGTTATTATATTCATCACCACCACCATCATCATCATCACCACCACCACCACCACCACCACCACCATCGTTATCACCACCATCGTCATCACCACCATCACCATCGTCATCACCACCATCGTCATCACCACCACCATCACCATCGTCATCACCACCATCGTCATCACCACCATCATCACCATCGTCATCACCACCATCGTTATCATCACCATCACCACCATCGTCATCCCCACCATCGTTATCATCACCACCATCATCACCATCGTCATCACCACCATCGTTATCATCACCATCATCACCATCATCACCATCGTCATCACCACCATCGTTATCATCACCATCATCACCATCATCACCATCGTCATCATCACCATCGTTATCACTATTACCATCATTGTTTGTCAATGTCAGCTCAGTTAAGTAAGTTGTGGCTATTTAAGACAAGAAATCATTGCTAGGGGTCGCTACCATCGTAATTCATTAATTCAAAACACATTTCTTGTTGATATCATTTTCAACGCTATAGTATATGATATTCACAACATACATTTCTTGAATGTTGGACAGCTTAGCACATTAATTATAAAATATATTTGTATATGTATTTGTATTTGTTGTTGTTGCTGTTGTTGCTATTGTTGTTGCTGTTATTGCTGTTATATGATCCTAGGTGTTATTAGTATTTTAGTTTGGTATGAATTAATGCAATTTGTACACATCAGTGACTTGGACGGAGGTGGTGCCTCAGTGGTGTTGATTTATTAACAAATTTATATATATATGTATGGGGGTGCTTCAAAAGGTTCGTGGTAAAAGTACAGTTGGAAAAAAACGGTTTAAGTTATGATGTTTATTTTTCAACATATACTCCATCTAAGTCAATACACTTCTACCAGCCTTTAAGTTCATTTGTGTAAAATTGAGGGCCATGCGATTTAAACCATGTCAAAGCAACTTTTTTTTACATCTTCAACATCATCTCTTCCATTTTTAAAATCACTTATCCATTTGTAGGTTGTTCAT
>OZ024750.1:26968005-26970505 GCA_964016885.1 Eledone cirrhosa | reverse complement strand
CTCTGAAACATAATAAATGACGAAAAGTAGAAAAAAAACAAAATGTCTGACAAACCACCAGAGTAAACAATAAGCTTTCGCTGACACTGCCAAAGCCTTTTCCGCTTCTTGGCTTCATTTTTTTTTTCTCATCTTATAGAGGAATCAATTCTGGCTTTATATTGCTTAGAGATGTATCTCTGTGTATGTGCAAGTGGTGAATGGTGAATGGTGGATGTGTGTGTAAGTATTATGTGTGTGTATGGACGACGTATAGATACATATAAATATGTGTGTGTATATATATATATATATATATATATATATATATATATATATATGTATATATATATGTATGTATGTGTATATATATATATATTATATATATATATATATATATATATATATTATTGAGTAAAATGACAGGAGGCTGGAGTGGTAAGATTCCTTCAAATATTTATTATAAACACTATGCACATTACAATGACCAAGTTCCGTAGGATCCTGGTGACATCATCAGGTGTTTATTGTATAAAAGTTATATAATAAAGGAATATAACAAAGGAATAATGGTAAACGCAATCCAAATGGGGCACTTTTAATAAAAGGGTCATATGTGTCCCACAAATGGGGCAACATCACGGCTGGTATACCTTAAATTCAGCTTTATCTTTTAATTTCGGGGTGTCGATAAATGAAGTACTGGAGTTGGGAGGAGTGTTCTTATATATAATCAACGAAGCCCTTCCAGACAAGACTATGATATTGCTCCTATTCTATCTATGTTTGAAGGGCGGTGGATTGGCAGAATCGGTAGAGTGTTAGACAACAAGCTTAGTGGTATAGAGTTACGGCACTTTCTGTTCTGAGTTCAAATCCTGCCATGGTTAGCTTTGGCTTTCATCCTCACAGGGTCGATAAGATAAAGTACCAGTAATGCACTGGGATAATTGCTGGCCTTGTGCCAAAAATTGAAACAATTACTATTATTATTATGGGAGTATCGGTAGAGGGTCGGACGCCATGCTTTGCAGCAGAGTTACGGCCCTTTATGATCTGACTTCAAATCCCGCCGAAGTTAACTTTGCCTTTCATCCTTACGGGGTCGATAAAATAAAGTACCAGTAATGCACTGGGTATTTGCTGGCCTTGTGTCAAAAGTAGAAACAATTATTATTATCTACTGTTTTCTCTTTGATAATATCTCCCTTTTTTATTTGAAGTAACCCCTAATCTGTGTTGTTGTTTTGTCCTTATGCCCCAAATGTTGTCGGTGTTCTTGTAACAAATAAAAAACAGTCATTATCATCATTATCATTTTCATCACCAACCATGGCCATCATCATTATGGTCAAGATGTTGGCCTTGTGCCTAAATCAGAAGCCATTATTATATCTATAAAGGGCGGTGGATTGGTAGAATCGTTAGAGCGTCGAACAATAAGCTTAGTGGCATAGAGTTACAGTACTTTACGTTCTGAGTTCAGATCCTGTCTAGGTTAGCATTGGTTTTCAGCCTCACGGGATTGATAAAATAAAGTACCAGTAATACACTGGAGTCGATTTAATCGACTTTCCCTTTTCCCCAGAGATGTTGGCTTTGTACCTAAACCATTATATTATCTGTTTTCATACATGAACGCTTGTCACATTACACAGATTTATTCTTTGGATTTATCAACGTTATCTTCTGTAACCAGTACTGAAAGAAACGCCATTGTCACGACCAATATTAACAGGCGCATCACAAATCAGCCATTCTCGATGTTTTTATTACCCGAAGAAACAAACTAAAGATAAACTCTGTATAGTTATGTCTTCTAACTCTAATTTATTACTATATCATCTGCAACGATATCCACCTGTTCTAGGAGTAGATATATATTTCCATGCCGTTCGGAGCCTTATGAACATAAACCCTCCTACACCCCATATCAACTATTTCGATGGTGGCATCTGTTGCTATCATATCATTCTATCTTGTTCCAAGAACATCTGTTAAAATGTTATTTTTGGCCCTATCTGTTGATATCTTTCCATAAATATTACTATATCACGTGTTGCTATTTACATAATTCTCTTTAATAAATACAGGGTGAGTATAAAGTATTTCCCTGATTATTAACCTTTATTAAGCAAAACATAAGCAAGATAGAAAACAAGATAGAATAAAACGCCATTTTGTTGCCTTACATTACAACTACTTCCTGAAGAAGAAAGAATGTAAAACATCTTCAGAAAAATTATAAATTATAAATTAAAACAATGACAATGAAATAGTAAAATCTCAAATAGTATCCGAGATATGGTATTTAAATTGCTTTAAGATGGTATCATTTTTATTTAATTATTGTTATACTGAATAAAACAACAGAATGAATGCTGTAAACATTTATTAATTTTGAGACACAGAAGATCGATGGGTGAAAAACCCACCAAGGTTAGCTTTCATCCTTACGGGGTCGATAAAATAAAGTACCAGTAACGTATTGGCGTCGATTTAATCGACTTTCCTCTCCCCC
>OZ024750.1:26958005-26960505 GCA_964016885.1 Eledone cirrhosa | reverse complement strand
TATATATATATATTTATATACTTATGCTAATATATATATATATATATATATATATATACTTATATATATATATACATGCTTATATATATAAACATACATATATATATATATATATATATATATATTTATATATATACATGCTTATACCTATAAACATATATATATATATGCTTATATATATAAACATATATATATATATATATATATATATATATATATATATATATATATATATATATATATATATATATATATATATATATATGTATATATATATATATATATATATATATCATTACATATATGTATATATATATATATGTGAAGAATGATATGTGTTGTTTTAAAGTTTTTTCATCAGTGATAGTGTAAATGTGAGAGAGGAGGAGAGAGAGAAGTGAGAGAGAAAGGGTTAAACAGTTTATATTGAGAAAAAGGGGACGTGTAGAAATGTGTGTATATATATGTTTATGAGTGTATACGTGGTATCTTAACGCATGTATGTATAATGTATATATGTATGTATGTATGTATGTATGTATGTATGTATGTATATGAATGTAAGTATGTATGTATGCATGTATGTGTATGCATGCAAGCATATACATGCATGTAGATATATGTATGTATATGCATGCACGTACATATGTAAGTATGTATGTGTGAACGTATGCATGCATGCATATATGTATGTACATATGTGTGAATAAATCTAGGTATAAATCTATGTGTACGTAGGTATGTATGCATGCGCGTACGCATATATACATTATATATATGTATGTCTCCTTATGTAAGAATGGTTTCTTATTTAGGCTCAAGGCCAGCAATTTTGGGGGAGGGGAAAGTCGATTGGAACGACCCCAGCTCATGACTGGTACTTTATTATATCGACCCCGTAGGATGAAAAGCAAAGCTAACTTCGGCGGGATTTGAACTCAGATCATAAAGGGCCGTAACTCTATGCTGAAAAGCATGGCGTCCGACCCTCTACCGATACTGCCAATCCTTAAGTAAGAATATTTGCATGTATGTACGCATATATGTTTGTATGCATGTATGCGCGTAACTGTGCATGCATATATATATGTGTGTGTTTCTGTGTGTGTGTGTGTGTGTGTGTGTGTGTGTGTGTGTGCGAGTGTGTGTGTGTGGATGTATGCATATGTCCCTGCCTGCATGTATGTACATATGAAATGTATGCAAACACGTATGCATGTATGTATATATCTACATATGTATGTATGTATGTATGTATGTATGTATGTATGTATGTATGTATATAAGTGCATATGTATGCATGCATTAGAGTATGTATGTAAGTAAGTATATATGTACATATGTATGCATGGAAGTATGTATGTATATATGTATATATATATTTACATATGTATGCATGGAAGTATGTATGTATGTATATATGTATGTATATATTTACATATGCATGCATGGAAGCATGTATGTATGTATGTAAGTGTGTATATATGTACATATGTATGCATGAAAGTATGTATGTATGTATGTATATATGTATGTCTGTATGTATGTAAGTATGTATATATGTTTGTATGTATGTACATTTGTATGTATGTATGTATATATATATATATGTATGTATGTATGTGTGCGTGTGTAGTATAAGTGAGTATGTGTAAAAAGACTAACTCGCAATCTTCCCGCCAAAACCTTTGCTGCTTTGACGACACTGACCCCCCACACCTCGCCCAACTCCCCACCATCATGCACAACAACAGTCCCCCAGCCACCGGCTCCAACTATCCACAACAACTCCACCCTACCACCACTCACAACACCAGCCCCACTCCCCCGACACACCGGCCCCAACCATCCACAACAACTCCACCCTCCCCCACCCCACCCTACCACCACCACTCACAAAAACAGCACCCCCCCTCCATCTCTCATACTATCTATACTGAATACTGACGAGTGTTTTAAGCAGGTTCTCTGTCCGGGGTGTATAACACCACCCTCCCTCATCGCCATACACACATATATACACATGTATGTATGTATATGTGTGTGTATATACATACATACATGTTCACAAAAACACATGCATACATACATCCATGTACACGCACACACTCACATATATATATATATATACAGACACATACATACATGTATATATATATATATATATATATATATATATATATATATATATATATATATATATATACATATATATATATATTTATACATATATATATTTAAATATATTCACATGCATATACTACACGCAGACATGCACTTATACAAATATGCCCTCACATACACACACATACACAAGCCCTCACACACACACACACACAAACAGATACTCACAGACACACACACACACCCTCACATATACAGAGTTATACAGACTCTCACAGACACTCACACCCCCCCCACACGCACACACACACAAACCCTCACACAGACACACAGAGACACTCACACAGACACACACAAACCCTCACACAGACACAGA
>OZ024750.1:26947835-26950305 GCA_964016885.1 Eledone cirrhosa | reverse complement strand
TTGCCAATAAGAAACACACGCACCAGCTGCTTTCACTTCAATTTATTATATATTTATAAATTCATAAATTTACAAATTTACAAATCTACAAACTTATAAATTTCTGGTTGGTTGGTTGGTTCCGCAACCAGATAGTTGTTTATATATATAGTCATAGTCCTTTCGTCACACACTCTGTGACCTTTTCAGTGACTGGGGATTCCTTTCTTCGTTTCTGTGCCTTTGCTTTCTTCTATCCTACGCCATTTTGTTTCTGTGTGTGTGTTGTGTGCTCAGTTTGTGCATGCGCCACATCCGGGTGTCTGTGTGTGTTTGTGTTTATTTTTTATTTTTCTATTCATATTTTTCTATTTGTTTATTTATTTATTTATTTATTGTTGGTTGGTTGTTTGTTCTATGTGTGTGTGTGTTTTCATTTTGTCCTGTGTGTGTTTTCATTTTGTGTGTGTTTTCAATTGTAAGTTGTTTGTTCTATGTGTGTGTGTGTTTTCATTTTGTCCTTAATTGTAAGTTGTGATGTTGCTGTTGCACTCATATTTTCTATTTAATTTTGGTTTTAATTCTTTTATGCTTACTGCCTCTGTAATTTGCCTAAACATTGCGTCTTTTCTGTGTGTGGATTCTATTTTTATTTCTATGCTCTCTAATCTACCCCTGTGTTCCATCTTAGCATGTTGGTAGAGCACAGATGATTCTTTATTATCTTGGAGGTCTCGCCAGTGTTCATTTATTCGTTCCTTTATACTACGAGCTGTCTCACCTATGTACACTATATTTTTGTTTCTACATTGTCCTTCAGTACATCTTATGCTATACACTACATTTCTAGTTTTACAGTTAATATGGGGGCTTATTTTACAGGTTATACATTTCTTATCTATACATGAGGGTCTTTGGAACGGGTATGTCTTGCTAATAAGTGTTTTTATGGAGGTACCAGGTCTTTCTACTATCTTAATATTGAGATTATGTTTATTTAGGGCCCTTCTAAATTTGTAGGCTAGTTCGCCTCTAGGGGTTGTATTGATGAACATTACACTCTGGTATTTATTGCTATCATACCATGAGTTTATTCTATTGGCCTTGTTCCTAGTTCTTTCTATTCTATTCCAAAATTTGCTCCTATACAAGGGGCAGGTCCCATTTATGTCATTATTTAACATTTTTTCCCATTTGGTTCTGGCTCCTTTATACACTCTGGTCCTATCTCTCTGATTGTAGCCAGAGAACTGCATACGGTGGATGAAGTGTTGTATGTGTCTCTCTAGTTCTTCGGGGTTGCACATGCGGGACACATTTCTCATCACCCGTACCAAATCCGCAATCAGTATGTTGATTTTGGTATGGTCCGAAATGGCCGAGTTTCGGTGGATCAGATGTTTGGAAGTCATGGGTTTGGCATAATGGGAATGGAGGATTTGTTTTTGGTTGTTAATGGTATCTAACCAGAGCTCTGTGTCTAGTACAGGTAATCGATGGTTGGGGTGTCTACTTGGGTAGTCTATAGTAACTCTATTGCTCTGGTGGATGGAGTTTGCTATTTGCTGGATGCTTTCCATTGTGTTTTTCTCTAGTTCCTGACTGTTCTTTAGTGGGGGTGTCTTAACTACGATGTTTATATCATCTACGTAGCGGGAGTACATTATCAGGGTTAAGCTGTCTTCTAATTGTTCATTAAGTTTTTGTTTAAGTCTACTGTCCCACCATACCATGAATAAGTTAGCTATGTCGCCTGCAATGCTAACACCAATGGCTGCTCCTTCCTCTTGGGCATATGTTTTACCATTAAATTTGAACATATGTTCCTTAAGGGTTAATTTTATGCTGGCCCCTACCGCATGTGCAATCATTTTCTTCAGTTCATCGTGGTTTTCGGGTGTCCGTATGGCTCTGGTCCACCCGTTCCATCTATCTGTGTGGGTTTTCTTGGCCATTGAGGTAATGGTAGGTGGTCTGCCCCTTGCTGGTCTTGTAGGGCACAGGTTGCTAATATCATAAGTGTCTAGGTAACTATTACTATGGGTAAGCTTAAGTAGAAGTCCCAGCTCACTGGTATCAATCCCACGGAACTCAACCTTGCTCTCGCTGATCATTTCGACGCATTTCTCCACAGCAAAATCCACGTCAATAGATGGATACAGGGACACAACATCCATACTGCCTATTATGCAGTTTGTTAGGTCCCCAGATCGGTTACCCGCGCCGATTCTGCTGAGGAGGTCCTCCGTGCTGTCACACACATCTGGGGACATCTCAATAATGGGGCGTATGATCAGGGAGAGGAAGTAGGACAGTCTGTAGTTACTAGCAATGTTAGCCCCACAGACTGGCCGTGTTGGTGGTCCCGCGACAGGGTCCCAGCCCGTTTTATGGTCTTTTCGGAGCCCATACAACGCCGGCACGTCATTGTTCCAGGCCTGGAAGTTGTTGGCAGTCCTTTTGTTGGGCTGCATTATATTCGTCCACCCAG
>OZ024750.1:26932835-26942835 GCA_964016885.1 Eledone cirrhosa | reverse complement strand
TGTCATCATCTATCAAAGAACAACATCAAATCTCTTATATTTACATTCTTATTTTATATATCTCTATTTTTCACTCTTAATTTATTTCATCTCTGTCATTTTATTTTATCATATAATATAACTTAAAACTAATTAATTAATTTTAACGTTATGAATTTAAAAAAATAAACGAAACGATATTCTCAAGGGGAGTTAATAAAAAAGGGAGGTAATTAAGGAAGTATTTAAAGTTGTTAATAAAATGAGGGTTGTTTTATTATTGTAAATGAATTTTATTATCTATTGAAAGTTATCTTTCATTAAATAGTGTTATGAATTAATATTTATAAATTATAAAATATTATTAATGATTGTTAAATAATTATATATAAAAGTTATTTGTTATTCTTATCCATTCATATTGTGTAGAGAGAGTTAACATTTTTTAATAACAATATAGGGATTTATATAATATTTATACATATATATATTCAGATTGTGTAGAGAGAGTTAAACATTTTAATAACAAGATAGGGATTTATATAATATATAATGGAGTAATTAGTGTTAGATACACTGTTGTCAACTATTTAATTAGTGTTATATATTGTTTTAGAAGTAAGGTTTGAGAGTATATCAGGGTGTCTAAATTATTTATTTATTTGGTTACATCCTCTGTTTTTGTTTTTTTACACGCAGAAATGCCCATTTGTACTGTCCTGTATTGTCCTTAATGTCTTACTTTGTGTAAACCCTTGCGGTTAATAAAGAAATCATTATTATTATTATTATTATTATTATTACTATTACTATTATTGTTATTCCTTGAATCTCAGTCATTGATGTTGGTTAACTGGAAAGTCCGTTGGATTGAATATCAAGCCACTACCTGCAGCCTCAGATATTCAGGACGTATCGGAGGGTTCTTGCCGTTCCAAGCAAGCATGCCTTTTATTATTATTATTATTATTATTATTATTATTATTATTATTATTATTATTATTATTATTATTATTATTATTATTATTATTATTACAGTTGCATTTATCTTGCTTTATGTTCATACGAGTTATCACCAAGTCACAACCAGTGACCTCAAGAGACAACAAGGTCCGCCATGTTCAAGAAAGAACATACATACTCACACATGCATCTTTAGTGTTTAGACTTGTGATGTACTTATATTGACAGAATCTTCCTTAGTATATGGGCAGTTCCCATTAGTACTATCTTTTGTATTTCTCCTATACGCGGGTTTCCTGGGATTTGCGATAAGTAATCATTAGACCCCTTAGGTATCATTCCCAGAGCGCCTACAACCACTGGTATTGTTTTAGTTCTCAATTTCCACATTTTTCCAATTTCTATCTCCAGGTCCTTATACTTGCTCAATTTTTCAAATGTTTTTATAGATACATTCTTGTCTATTGGAACAGACATATCAATTAGCAGGCATACCCTCTTTTTAAAGTCCTTCAATATTATATCAGGTCTATTCGCATCTATTTTTCGGTCTGTTTGGATGCTAAAGTTCCACAAGATTGAGATGTGATCGTTTTCAAGTATGGGAGGTGGTTGATGCTCCCACCAATTCTTTTGATGGGGCAGGTCAAAATGCTTACACATTATCCAATGTATGTATTGTGTAGCTCTGTCATGCCTGTTTAGGTATTCGGTTGGAGCTATAGGACTGCACATTGAAATTATATGGTCAATGGTCTCTGGTTGTTTTTTGCATACACGGCATAATGGGCTGCATCCATTTTTTATTATGTTGGCTTGGTAATTTTTTGTTGGCAGACACTGATCTTGTGCTGATATAATCAGTCCTTCAGTCTCCGATTTCAGTCCAGAGGATGCCAACCACTGATGGGTTAAAGTTTTGTCAACATCAGGATTGTTAGCTCGCTCTGGGTATTTTCCATACAGAGGCTTTTCTTGCCATTTCTTAGCCAGTTTCTGTAGCAGTTCTTTCTTTGCAGTTACTTTTACCTGCTTTGCTTTTTCTGTGTTTTCCATTTCAGCAGTAAATGAGACTTCTGAAATTTGTAGTCCATTACTGTATCTTTGTGCATCTTTTGTAATGGAATATGATCTTTTGATGCTTTCGTGTTTCAAAACGAGTTTGATCATCCAATCATGTGATTCCCTTAGATATGTAGATAATCCAATTGTTGCAGTTTTCAACGCAATGTCTAACTACATTAACCCACGTCCTCCTTCTTTCCTAGGGAGATATATTCTATCTATATCTGCCTTAGGGTGATGCATTCTGTGCATGGTTAAGAATTTTCGAATTTTTGTATCGAGCCTACGGATCTCTGTGCTTGACCAGTTGATGACATTGTAACTGTAGGTTACTACTGGTATGGCAAGCGTGTTTATGGCATCGATCCTATTCCTTGCATTCAATTCCGTTCTTAAGATTGCTCTTACTCTGCGGTAACATTCCTTCCTTATCCTTTCCCTCATTGTCGAGTGCTTGATTCCGTCTCCTTCACAAACACCTAGATATTTGTAAGTTTTTTCTTGATCAAGTTCTCTTATCACGTTCCCCCGATCAAGATTAATGTCTGAACTCTTCAGCAGCTTTCCTCTGGTGAACGTTGCTTTGGCGCATTTATCTAGTCCAAACTCCATTTTAATGTCATCACTGAACTGCTCCACAGTGGATAATAGACCTTGCAATTGTTCATCATTTTTTGCAAATAGTTTCAGGTCATCCATGTAGAACAAGTGATTAATGGTTTTGTCATAGACTTTATATCCATGTTTTGTTTCATTGAGCATTTTACTTAATGGTATAAGTGCGATGCAGAATAAAAGCGGTGATAAAGAGTCACCCTGAAAAATTCCACAATTAATATTAACTTCTCCAGCTTCCAGTGATTTTGTTTCACTATTCAAAAGGAGTCTCGTTTTCCATGTCTTCATACTGAATGACAAAAACCTCCTGACAACGGGGGATATTTTGAAAATCTCTAAACATTTTTCAATCCAACTGTGTGGCAAACTATCGAATGCTTTTTTATAATCTATCCAAGCAATCGATAGATTTTTGTGTTTATTATGACAATCTTCCAGTATCATTTTGTTAACCAAAAGCTGATCCTTACAGCCATATGAGCCTCGTTTACACCCTTTCTGCTCAATGGGAAATAGGTCATTTGTTATCAGGTGGTCATATGTGTATTCAGTTAGGACTGATGTTAACATTTTATACATTGTGGTCAAGCAAGTTATCGGTCTGTAATTTTGGGGATTGTTTGTCTCATCATTCTTCGGAAGCAGGAATGTAATGCCGTTAACTAGCCATGAAGGTATCTTTTCTGGCTCCTTAACTATTTCATTGTAAAGTTGGGCTAACAGCTCTTGAGACTCTGTGAAGGCATTTATCCAAAAGTTTTGTATTTTGTCTTTTCCTGGGGATTTTTATTATTTTATTATCTATTGAAAGTTATATATATATATTTAACCCCATACACACACACACACACACACACACACACACACACATATATATATATATATATATATATATATATTCTTTTTTAGCCATGATGCACCTGGCACAAAACACACAAAAGAACCTTCTAGCTGTCACATAACACCATCCTATGCTATGACCCCATTGCACCAACTCCCCACATAGCAATCACTAACGCGCAAACACAAAACAAGTCAAACCCACCCACTACACTAGCCTCCACATTTCTACTCAATGCACAAAAATGGAAGGTCCAATTCATTAAGAATTGGGTTCGTAACCATCCACACCATATCCCTTTCTTCATTCTTACAGAGACCCACCTTGACAACTGCCATTTGTAAGCCGAAATGAAAGTGAGGAATTTCACAACCATTCGCGCGGATAGTATCGACAGAAGGAAGGGTGGATCTGCCAATTTCCTGAATGATTCCTTTACGCCAGATGGAAATACCGCATTCTCTAATGGCTGTTGTGCATCAGTCACCGTGCAGGACAATGCCAATGACCTGATAGTAGTTGGGCTCTATAGGCCACCTGAAACAACCATACTGCGCTTTAAAGAATGCTTCAACCGTATTAAGTGCTTTACTCAACAGTGCCATTCTGGTAACATACTTATGATGGGAGACTTTAATCTACCCTGTGTTGATTGGTCTACATACAGTCTGAAACCAGGCATCCCCACCTCAACTGCTGACAAAGAAGCATTAGAGTCAATTCTCCACTTTATTAATGAGATTTTCTTTTCCCAACTTGTTCTTGCACCAACAAGATATCAGAAGAAACTTTTGGACCTACTGTTTATAACCGCACTAACACTATACAAAATATTACAGTCGAAAAACCCTTCTTTCAGACGAAATCTAATCCAGCTCACTCATTTGATAACATGGATCTCTATAATGCCAATTGGGATGCAATCATGAATGAGCTATCACATGTTGACTGGACTTTTACAAACGCACACATCTCCACCAACATGAAAACAGCTTGGCAGATCTTTGTAGACAGTGTCACAAACATATGTGCAAAACACACTCCGCCAAGACCTGTGAATAAAACTAAGTCCAGAATCCCTCCAAACAGAAAAACTATTACCAGAAAAATACGAAGAACAAACAAAAAGTTAAACTAAGATACTGCCAACAGCAACACACACATTCGATGGCTACCGAACTGCTCGTTTAAAAAAGATATAACTTCCAAGAATGTATGAAGACCAAAATCAATAACCAAAGAACAGCTGAAGAGAAATAGGCCATTGAGAAACTCAAACTCAATCCCAAAGTGTTATTTTCATTTGCGAAAAAAACACAAGATCACTGTCTCCAATGCTAGCCCTCTTATTAATGAAAATTGCACTCTCCAAGATAATGCCTAAACATGGGAGAGATACTGCAGAAACAATACTGCTCTGTTTTCAGCAATCCTGATATGGCCGATGTGTGCTGTATCAGTGGTGTTAATCTCCAACGCACAAAGAAAAAGACTGCTGAACTCCAAACAATATGAGTTTCGTAAATGAATGGACTGCCTAACGCAGCTTCTACACCAGTTTAATGACATTTTGAGAGCATTGGGAGAGGACACCAACACAGATTTCTTCTACCTTGATTTAAGTAACACCTGTGACAGGGTTGACCACAAGATTGTAATGAATAGAAGACTATCCAGCATTGGTGTCTCTGGAACGTTACTGCAATGGATCATGTAATTCCTGACGGACAAAGCCTAACATGTTGTAATCAAAGGAGAAAAATCAAGCACAGCCAAAGTCCGTAGTGACGTTCCACAAGGCACTGTGTTGGGCCCACTTCTTTTAATCATGTATACAAATGATATTAATGACATCATCAAGCACAGTAATATAATAAACATTTTAAATGATTCCAAGCTCTAGAAGGTCATCAATGGAGTGGGTGACCGGATATGCCTTCAAACAGATTTACTGACTGTTATCCAATGGGCGGAAAAGAACAATATGGTGTTGAATAGTGATAAATTTTAATTAATCCACTTTGGAAAAGAGGAAGCACTGAAACTCCCATACTCCGTTCCTTCAGGTGAAACTCTTATGGCAACCAACAACATCAAAGAGTAGGGAGTAATTGTAGACAACAACATAATCTGGGCCAAACATATAAACTGAAAAATTAACATGGCCCGCAGAATGTGTTCCTGGATTCTCGGAACTTTCCAGTCGAGGCATATCCACACAATTGTCCTTCTCTTCTCCAATTTCGCCAGAACCTACCGGATATGTATCCCAGTGTGGTCTCCCCACACGCAACAAAGTATCATGAAAGTTTAAGCACCTCAAATGTCAAGCACAAAAAGATCGATGTCATGTAAGGACTTGGCTATTGGGGTCAACTAGAAAAACTCAAGCTTTAATTTCTCCAAAGTCGACGTGAGCGCTACATCATCTGCATGATGTGGAAAATATTCCATCAGCATTGCCCAAATGATGTTTGCATCCATCAGCTTTAAGGCTTGGGCTATCCGCTCACAACAAAAATCACACTTGTATCTCATAACAATAATACGGCACAATTATTTCACCTCAATTGGCCACCACTCTCTCTAACATTACACCAAAACATATTAAAACAGAAACAGACCACATAAAGTTCAAGACGTCTTTGAACAAGTTCCTTCAAGAAATCCCGTATAAACCTCCTACACCTGGATATGTCTCCGTAAACAATAACTCTCTACTTGAGTGGCCCATGGTGTCCAAATCCTGATTTTCAAGATTTAGCCAGGTGGTGTTATTATGTTAGACATTGCTTCGGCCAATACTGCCGAAACCTTTTAAAGCTATCAACTCTGGATGTCGGTGAACATGTCCAACTAACCTCACTCTCCTCTGTGTCAATTTTTAGCCGACTCTTGGCAGGCTCTCATACAGCTCTGAGATTTTCATCCTCAGTGTATACTGATTAATGTTCAGAGCCATCCTCAGCATTCTCATATAGCACCCATCCACCATCTGAGTGAGTTTCTTTATCAGTGGCCAAGTCTCAGAACCGTACAGCAGCACAGACTCCACTACAGCAATGAAGAGGCGGATCTTTACGAAGATCCGACTTCCACTACGATCTCAAGCTGTGGCACGCCATCTAGGCTTCCTCTCGACCACATCATCTTCCGTATTCCCAGTCTTTGCCCCCAAATACAGGAAGACCTCAATCAATTCTAGCGGCTTCCCGCCTACATTCGTAATCCCCTCTGGCTTCTCAAGATTCTCTACCAGATATTTTGTCTTAATCTCATTCATTCTCAGCCCCACACTCATTGACACAGTTTCAACCTCCAGCATAAAATCCTCTGCCCCCTTCACTCTGTTTCTCACCAAAACTATGTCGTCGGCAAATTCAGTATCCGATATTTTTTGGCCTTAACTCTGCTGCTCTGAGCCGGTGTTACAGTAAAACCAGAGTCCTGGTGTTTCTCCAGTGCAAGGCGCATACAATAGTCCACTAAAAGGTGTTTTTTTACCATTTTATAACAATTAAATAAATCATTATTAAGTTCGCAACTCCAAGAGAAATGCGATTTATAATTTCGGTTTCTTCTTCGGTTTCTTCTGATTAACATACACTTAAGACTTTCAACATTGATACAAATATTGGAACATCTGATGAAACCTAAGAAATAACACATGAATAAATTGTTTCACACACATTAAATTCCATATATAGAGCCAGAAAATACATCAATCCCACTCAATTTCTAACACTCTACTAGGTTCAACTTAAACGCACATTATACTACAGCTCAAATCTCCACAACAATGCTACTAATACACACAATCATTATTAAACAAATCAGAAAGGACATTCATAGACTTGCCGTCTGTTATTCTTCTTTATGTTTACATCATTAGTATAATGATCTGTTGTTCTGCTCTAGATATTTGCATAACTTTTTCACCTCATGCGTATTCATCGTATCCTCGCCAACTCTCATATTTTTTCTTCTTAATATTGTTCTTTCCCCATAATCTCTCCTGTCCAGAACAATGCCCACCTAGTTTTATATCCCGACTCATGTTTTTAACAATGATTTACAGATGTTCAACTTGAACATCAAACAAGAAATTCAGATGAGAGTGTCATGTGGGAATTTCTCTTTGATTTTGACAAACTTTTAAGGAAAAAAAAATGTGAGAATCTGATCCTCAACTTTTTTTTATTGTTTAATGAATTTGAAATATTGATAGTTTCCATTATTAATATTATAAACATTGAAAGAGAAATGCGACACATTAAAGTTGCAAGTAACTCTTCCTTTGATATCTGTAGCTGATCCAGCCGGAAAACTGTAGTCGTCTACATTCTTCTATCGAAAGCCTGTAATGATTAAAAGAAAACATGAGTCAAAAGTAAGCCCTAAGAGAAAATATAGTCTTCCAAAAGTTGACGTACATTGTATAGTTCTGCTTTGTCTAGCTAAAAGTTTCCAATGGGAGATATTTTATCTTTGCCCTCCTTGAAAGTCAGTGGAAATATGAAGTCAGTGGAAGTAGAAGATGATCCTGAAAGGAACACGGCAAGCTATCATGTTATTCTCACACTGAAACCTTTGTCCAAAAATGTACAATCATGTTCATTAATAACATTCGGGTTTTATATAGGGTGGCTAGACATCTGAGCAACCCACAAAAATATATAAACTGTTATACTATTTCAAATGGTACCACCACAAGAGATTTTATCTCACTAATCTCGAGCCACATTTCGTCTCTCTTATGTGATTTAGTAACAGATATATACAGATGCAGCTGAAGATGTCATGCTTATTCTAAGTAGTTAGTTACACGTTTGCAAGACAACCAATGAAGTAGTCACTCAAAAACTAAGAGAGGGCGTGATGTTAAGAAAGGAGAGATGGGTCAGAAAAAAAGAAAGAGCAAAAGTGAGAGTCAAAAGAAATGTAGAGAAGGAAATGAAATTGAGAAGTGAGCGTACGTAGAGAAGATTATAAAATAATGTTGTTTTAGCTAGGCGTGCCTATTGTAGTCTCTCGAGCAATATTTCCTACTTTTAAAAAAACAGTAAAGATATAAGATACTTCTGCATTTATTAGTGGACATAAGATTAATCGGTCCATTGTGTGCCTTGCAATTTTTTTGAATTTACGTAAATTTAATTTAACAGCTTCAACGCACGTAATTGACAATAAACAATACACTAAAAAGCCGGGATGGATGGATGGACGAATGGACGGAAGGACGTACGGACTAACAGGACAGACATATAGATATATAGGTAGATAGGTAGATATATAGGTAAAGAGATAGATAGATAGATAGATAGATAGATAGATAGATAGATAGATAGATAGATAGATAGATTTCTTTATTAGCCACAAGGGCGCAACAAGAAAGGGGACAATACAAAGACATGCCGGGGATTTTACATACAGTCGTGTAAAAATTATAAAAACCAACAATTTCAACAATCGAAATCCCCAATAGGGGGGAGGCGCCACAAATGGGTTGTTTAATACCCCGTCGATAGAACAACCCTCAACTGGAGGAGCGTGTTGTGCAAGTGCTCCTTTCTTCCTTTTGCTCTCTTCCCCAACCTACAGGCTTATAAACAGAGAAGGCCCAATCACTCGGGCCATTTTCGCTTCATTCACCCACCTTTCAGTAAATTTACTGGGGTGCAGTGCCTCTCTCTCCACCCTGATTCTCCTTCTAAAGTGATACTTAAAGAAGGGAATCAATTGTTGTCCGGAGAGAAAGGCATCTGACCTCAGTCCTCTCAACCTCGTCCATCATATAACTTCTTTCACCATAGCCACCGTACAGAGGAAAACCGCCTCTCCTTTTTGAAAGAGTCTGGCGGTTTGATCCTTACTATGGACTCGGCAGTCAACTGTATTTGTCCCATACGCGACAGCAGTTGTTCTGCATAGTTCCACAGGTCGCTTACGCCCGGGCAGTGTACAATTGCGTGCAGAACTGTTTCAATGTCCTGCGCACATCTTGGACACGTCCTCTTGGAAGGATCTCTGCCAGGGCGTCCGTGCCTGTAGATCTTGTCACGAACCGGTAGAGCTCCTCGGTAGCACTGCCAGGCCAGGGACCTCTGGAAGTTGTCCATAGGTCCCGGGCGGAAAGTCCTACCAAACATACTGGTGAGCTCATCGTCTTCGACGCCCAGAGTCTCTTCGAGCACGTCGTCGCCCTTGTAACGTACAATCCCTCTATAGAATGTCGAAGTGGAGTCTCCACTGATTGCTGCGCCCGCTTGCCAGAGGACTGTGAGCGCCTGAGCGCATTCAATGTGCCAGGCGCCCATCGTTTTCGGTCTTTTCTTCACCCAGGACTGCAGCTCCGTTAGCGAGACGAGCTGTGGGAAAGCCTGTCTCACAAACGGTGCCCACACCGGTTGGGAGTCGGTGAGGAATACCTGGAGATGCCGCAGCCTCAGCGCATGCTTGCGCATCATCAGCCACGGCATTCCCAGCCCTCCGTTCGAAGGGTGCTGACAGCAGACGGATCTCCTCACCAGCGGA
>OZ024750.1:26925335-26927835 GCA_964016885.1 Eledone cirrhosa | reverse complement strand
TATGTGCGTGTGCGTCAGTGTGAGTATGTGTGTATGTGTGCGTGAGTGTGTGAGTGAGTGTGTGTGTGTGTGTGTGTGTGTGTGTGTGTGTGTGTGTGTGTGTGTGTGTGTGTGTGTGTGTGTGTTTATTTAAATTTATACTTCCGGCAGTTCACTACAAAATTCCGGTTTCCTCATGTAAGTTAAAATTTCTGTTCCTTGCTGATCTTTCATATTGCGTGTATTGATAATTTGATTTAAGTCTAGCAATATCACGCCACAGAATACAAATTTAGAGGATTTTTAAAAGAACATGTGTGTCGTCTTCCACCTTAGTGTCCACATAAATCACAACATACAGTCGGTTTCCTCCAGTATATAGATTCCTCTGGAATTCGCTCGGTGGATATCCTTATCATCTACAGGTCTTATCTACGTAAATTCATGACATTTAGGGAAAACATATATGAGTAAAAGTCACATAACAAAGACTGTAATAAAAAAATTTCTTTGGTTTTCGAGAATATTAAACTAAGTATAGACATTCAACAGTTAATAAAACAATCAACTCACCCGTATCTTTAGAAATATCTTTTAGGTGGTCTAATTTCCCTTCTTTCCAGATTTTTCTCCTCTGTCCTTTCCGCTCTCTTTTCCTTTGTCTTTTCCACTGTCTTTTCCACTGTCTTTTCCGCTGTCTTTTCCACTGCCTTTTCCACTGTCTTTTCCGCTGTCTTTTCCGCTGTTTTTACCTATGTCTGTTTTGATGTCTTTTCCCCTGTCTTTTCCGCTCTATGTTTACTCTACTTTTTCCATATGCTTGTTTCCTTTTTTTTGCGAAAGTGGCTATATATTGAACAAGTGAGTGTTAACAGTGAGAACTAGAATATAGTGTTGAGAACTATGTTTTTCAGATTAAGACAAAAGAAAAACAGATGTTACAGTTAAATTACAAATTAATTATTAATTTTATTACAGCAAAAGGAAATTAAAAAATTATTAAATAACATTGTACTTAACAAAATAAAAATAATTGACGAGGGAATAACGACTTGATCACAATTTCATATTCAGTCATATGTATAACACATTATCGGTAGAGGGTCGGACGCCATGCTTTACAGCAAAGAGTTACGGCCCTTTATGTTCAAATCCCGCTGGGGTCAACTTTGCCTTTCATCCTTACGGGGTCGATAAAATAAAGTACCAGTAATGCACTAGGTAATTGCTGGCCTTGTGCCAAAGGTAGAAACAATTATTTATTTCTAACCGAAGACAACTTCTCGTATCATTAATAATTTCCAGAGAGATATTCTCATCGAACAATCTAATTCCTCCATTCTTATATAATTGAAACAATTAACCTAGGTAAGATAATTATTTTAACCAATATAAAATATGTTCTTGTGTCATTTATTTTCACTCATTTATGTTCTGATACGAATGTGATTTTCACCGCTACTGAATAGTCGATAGAATACGTAACAGTTTTGTATTGCAAACCGGTTCGGTTTCGCAATACATATGTCATGCCAGTTTATATTATCGTGGCCATGTAAGTCATATTTCTTATAGGCCTTACGTACATATATCAGTGCTGATGCAAATTGGTAACTGTTTAAAAAATTGTTAATCTTCTTATATAATTAGATTTCTGGATAATATATTTGATGTTACTTGGCTGAGACTTCATCAGATTGAGTGTTATCCCATATTTTAAATTTATTTTAACTGGGTTTGGGAAATATATAGTTATTGAGATAATGTCTATAACATGATCTATTGAATAAGGATAATGCATGAGGTAAATGTATTTGAGTGTCTTGTATGAGTCAAAACCTGACAGATACAAATGTCTGAGATCTGGGTATATCTAATTGGTTCTGCGTATTTATTTGTTAGAAAGTCATTTGAATGGTTAACATATTTATTAAAAGTGGGAACAGACACTTTCTTTATAGCCGTTCGAACCGCTAGATAAAGCAGTCAAAAACACATAATGTTGCTCGTAAGGCACTGAAATGTTTTTGATGACAGGTGTTCTTAGTTATGACTGACCTAAACAACAACAGAAAAGGGATACAATTAGTAAACCACAACTCCAGTAAATTATACAGTTATTAAACAGGAAATTATCTTAAGATGGGTTTGAGATGGACTAATGTAGTAGTGAAAAGCTATAATAGAATATTACATTTGGTTTCTTCATAATTAGGATATTATTTAATTTCCGAAAGTTTTCGGTTAACAGAGGCGATAGCGAGCTTTTCTTAATGACATGTTGTAATGACATATATCCTTTCACATACACAGTTTATACCTCATTCAGTAGAAACTTGACTTCCATTCTTTCGTCCCTGACAAACTTTCTATGAGTAGTGAGCTTGATATATTTAACTCTAGCTCGCCCTAAAATATGTGTCCTTGAATTGTGCTCAAATTATCTGTTTATCCTGCGTTAGTTTTAAACAATTACATCCCCATTGGAATTGTTTGGTCTTCAGCCAAATCGATGATTTTT
>OZ024750.1:26907835-26920335 GCA_964016885.1 Eledone cirrhosa | reverse complement strand
TAAACCTTTCGTACTCCTCCAGTAAGGTGCCGATCGCCCCGATTTCCGAGGCCGTCGACACCATTACTGTTACGTCATCGGCGTAGGCTGACACCGCTTTCCGCAATCCCGGTTCCAACGGAATGCCCTGCAACAACTCCAACTTCCGCAGCAGTGGCTCTAGAGTCATTACATACAGAAGGGAGGAGAGAGGGCACCCCTGTCAGATGGACCGCGCGATTTCGAACGGCTCCGAGAGGTAGCCGTTCACCTTGACCCTAGAGCAGATGCGGCTGCTGTGCATGGCATTGATCCAGCCCCTGAAAATGGGTCCGAAGCCTGCCGCCGCTAACACCGCATCCGGGTAACCATGGTCGACCCTATCGAATGCCTTAGATTGAACCAAGTTGATCAGGGCCCCACCAAAGCCGGGTTCGTTCCCAACCCTCTCTATGATGTATCGCATGAGGTGGAGGTTGTCATGGATGGACCTGGACGGGATAGCACATGTCTGCGCATCTACCACCAGGTTACCCACGACAAGCGCCAACCTCTTTGCTAGCACCTTTGCCAAAATCTGTAACTCTGTATTTAGCAGAGTTATGGGCCTAAAATTATTTATATCGTCCCCCTTGTTCTCGTCCTTCCTCACTAGCGTGACTTCGCCCTTGGTCACAGCACAGGGAATTCTCCCCTTCTGTTGCCAGTTGCAGTAGACCGCCTCGAGGAGATCGGGGAACAAGTCCGGCATAGCTAGATATAGTTCGTATGGAAGACCATCGAGACCCGGGGATTTGCGTTTGCCGCATTGGCTCAGCACGTCCTCTATCTCAGCGGCTGAAATCGGCTCCTCGCAGGACTTCGCCTCCCTGTCCGAGAGACGCGGCAGGCCGTCGAGGTATGGACCGAAGTCCACATCCCCAACCGGCTCCCCGCCCCTTCCGAACAATCCGGCAAGGTGCTTTTGAAAAGCCTCGCACATCTGCTTAGGTTCAAGGATCACCCGTCCATCCTGGTCTCGCAAAGACCGGATAGTGGATCTGCTCCCTCTTTTGGCTTCTGTCACGCGGGCCCAGCTAACAGCTTTGGTCCCCTCGTTTCCCAGAGCACGTATTTTGCTTCGGACGCTGCAGTCTTCGTGTTTCGCGTCGAAGAACTGGCCCAGGGCCGTTCTCGACGCTAGCACTCTGGCTACGTCGCCGCTTCTAATTGCCTCTTCTACACTATCTACCAACTCCCTTTCCTTCCTATTTCTATTTGAGGCTAACTCCTTACTAAATTCTATAGAGACTACTCTAATCTCTCTTTTGAGAGATCCCCACCACCTGCTGTTGACGATGGCGCCCGTCAACCGCTCCTTAACTAAAGTGCTAATCCGGTCCCTGTAAGCCTTACTTGCCGGTAAGGACAAGTTGAGCTTCCAGTAACCGGTTCCCTGTCTATGAGTTCTGTCAAGGTTGACCATGCAGGTCACTAATTTGTGGTCTGAATAACCAACCATGCGCATTTTTGGACAACTTAAAAAGTCCTTATCCTTAATTCTAACTAAGAACCTATCTAGGTACGACCTAGATGATCCGCTACGATTTGCCCAAGTCCAGGTTGGCGCAGTCGGAAAATCTAGTCGATATCTATCGGCCAGGTCAAATCGACCGATTAACCCTTTGAGGCTATTACACCCCTCTCTATCGGGACAGCCCCCTACGTAGTCCCAGCGTGCATGTAGGATACCATTCCAGTCCCCCACTAATAGCAAGGAGCGGGACGTCCCTAGAAAAGTCTCCAGACGATGGAAGAAGTCCGGCCGCATTGACCCGAAAGGGCCGTAGGCGGCTACCAACCTAAACGTTCCGCCTTTACCACTGCCAAGGTCCAGAACCACTAGTCGACCCTCCGGGTCCAAATGTACCATCTGTGTTGCGAGACCCAGATGTTTTTGCAGCAGAACGACAACCCCACCCCCACCTCCGGGCTGACAGAGAGATGCGTGCATCTCAAAGTCATCAAAGGTGGGGGCCAGCTGTCGCACGTTGCTGATCCGGGTCTCGCAAATAACCATCACATCTATACGTTGTGACCTGAGGTCATTTAGAAGCATTGCTTGCTTCCAAGTTGAGCCCAGGCCACGCGCATTTAAACAGCCTACTCTTAGCATAGCCATGTTGGTGGTGAAGAGAAAAGGCACTTACCTCTCTGCGTCCCGGGTATTGGGCTGCACAATTTCCATTAGGGTGGGCGATGGGTTGTTGGGTGGGTGGTGGTTTGTGGAAGTGTAGGGGCATCAGTGTGTTGTGTGGTTGGGGAGTTTGGAGTTGTGTGGGTGTTTGGGGAGGGGGTGGGGTAGTTTTTTTAGGAGGACGCGGTTAATGGGCCCGACGCAGGGGGGACCCACGTCCTCTTTAAAGTTGTTTTTTAAAGTTTTATAGGTGTCCTGTGGGGCCTTAATCATTTTGAGGTGGTGGAAATCCCCTGCCTGGGTGAAGTTAGGCCCTTGGGTTTTTATTAGATTGTTGTTGTACACAATGTTTAACAGTTTTTTGTTTCTTGTGTTTATGTATGTGTATGCATGTTTTTGTTTTTGTGTGGTGTTTTTTGTTTGCTGTTGTTGTGAGCTCTTTTGTGTTGGTGTCAGTGTTATGTTTTGGGGAGGGGTTGTTTTCATTTGTGTGTCTGAGGTGTGTTTTCTTTTTTTCTTTTGATTGTGTGGAAGTGCTCCTCCTCGTCTGACGACGAACTAGGGTCATCTTCCGCGTTGGAGGGGAGGGGTATATTTTCGAGTTGTGTTTGCGGTGCGGGTGTTTTGGAAATTGTTTTTGTTTTTTGAGTGGGGGGATGGGTTGGACATTGTTTTGTTTTGGTTTGAGCTGTGGTGGTTGTTTTTGTAGTGGTAGTTGTGGTGATTGTGTTGGTTGTGCAGTTGTTGGTGGTGTAGGCAGGATTGGGGTTTTCTTATTAAGTTGGGGACAGACAGCCCTCAGGTGACCTCTGGTTCCGCAGAGGTAACACGAGGGCCGCCTACCCTCAACGGTAATGTTGATGAAAGTTTGATCATCCAGTATGACGCCTTCAGGGATCTGGGCGATCCTTTCGGGCCTCATTTGAACTACAAGTTCGAGGCTCGTTCCACTGAACGCGTCACCCGATGCCTTTCCCATGGACACCAGCGTGTCATCATCCAGGTCCAGGAAACCTGTCAAAACCCACCATATGTCCATAATCGGCAGGATGGTGTGGATTTTTATTTTTTGTGTTCTTCTACCCATGTATGTAGGGATGTTGCGTTTTGTATGAGGTGGATGGCACGACTTAAAATTCGGATATTGATGGGTGTCGGTGTGTTTATAATATATATCCGTGGTAATGGAGGTGTCGTTTTTTATTATCATTATATCTAGGAAAGGCGGGGGATTGGCAGTATCGGTAGAGGGTCGGACGCCATGTTTTCCAGCATAGTTACGTCCCTTTACGATCTGAGTTCAAATCCCGCCGAGGTTGACTTTACCTTTCATCCTTACGGGCTCGATAAAATAAAGTACCAGTAATGCACTGGGTATTTGGTGGCCTTGTGCCTAAAGTAGAAACAATTATATCTAGGAATGGTAATTTGGTCCTACTCATCTCTTTTGTGAATTGGAGAGATGGGTGTAGGTTATTCAGGAGGATATTGAACTCATCCGGAGTATCTAGAGATTCTGTCCAGATGATGAAACAGTCGTCAACGTATCTCTTCCAAGATTTTTCAATGTACTCTCTAAAGTCAGTACTATATTTTTCTTCTATTTCTTGGTAGAGTTTTTGTTCTAAGTATCCCATTACAGAGTTCGCGTAAACGGGAACAAACTTCGTTCCCATGGCTGTGCTTCTAATTTGGATGTAATTCTTTCCATTGAAGAAGTAAGTGTTGTGTTCCAGAATAAGTTTAACTGCGTCTAATATAAATGGCGCTGTGAATCTGATGGGAATCACTTCTCTATGTTTTTCCACCCAGTATTTAACCGCCTTTATTCCTAAATCATGGTCGTTAAACATGCTCACCCAACCGTGACGCCTAAACCAATCAGCTTTAGTAATTCAGTGAACTACACACCGATTGGTCGAAATACAGTTTGAAAGATTTAGCATTCTGGAGCCACTTTTCACTGTATATAATTTATATAATTTACCCATCTCATTACAGTTGAAAATTGCAAACTTGACTGTCACCACACATTATGAAACTGAAGATTGCGAAAGCATGAAAGTACTTGTTCAATTAACACTTAACATTTAATATTCTATCATACTATTTCATTATAATACCATTATAAATTTTAAAGGATTGTAAATAAAACGGGTAAATCAGACAAAGTTGGAATTCCTCTTATTAATATATATATATATATATATATATATATATATATATGTGTGTGTGTGTGTGTATATATATATATATGTGTATATATAAATATATATATATATATATGTATATATATATATGTATATATATATATATATGTATATATATATATATATATATATATATATATATATATATATATGTATATATATATATATATATATATATATATATATATATATATATATATATATATATATATATATATATATGTGTGTGTGTGTGTGTGTATATATATATATATATGTATATATATATGTATATAGATGTATATATGAATATATATATATATATATATATATATATATATATATATATTTAATACATTAACAGAGAAAGCTTTAAGCAATACTCCGACCGGCTTCCGTCTCACTCAACAAACATTAGGATATACCTTAGTATAATCCCAATTATGCGTTTAGGGTGCTAACTATACGTATTTTGCGGATAGCCAGTTGTATTATTTTATATGAGACATAATTAAAATACATCTCTCTTTCCAAACGATCGTTTCATTATAAGTTTTCTACAATTTGGGAAAATAATGTCTAGGTTATGTAGAAGCCTACACATAGTCCGTAGGAATATATGTAGGTGGGCAATTATAAATAATCAGTGGATCCCCGACAAATATCGATATAAAAAAAAATCCTTACCGATATTAATGATCAGCGATGGTACCCCTCCGTGCTAGAATTAACGCCAATTTTGAAATTCCAGCAGTTTCACAATGAGAAATCTCACACTGTCATCGAGCGGAAAGGGGAGGTCATCGCAAACATAAAAGAATAAAATAATATGCACGCGGGTCAATTAATTATTTCAATTATTTAAACCATGCGTGAAGAAATATATATATATATATATATATATATATATATATATATATATATATATATATATATATGTATATATATATAACGAAGGAAATGTGGTAAGGAACCAGGTGGACCATAACGCACCAAAGTACTCAGTACTTAGGGTAGTAGAGTGGGTAACAGGAACAAGTAAGACGTGGACGGCTGAGCTCAAGCCGTTTCGACGGCTAATTCTGTATTATAGTACAGAATTAGCCGTCGAAACGGCTTGAGCTCAGCCGTCGGGGTCTTACTTGTTCCTATGTATATATATATATATATATATATATATATATATATATATATATATATATATATATATATATATATGTATATATATATATATGTATATATATATATATTAAATTGTATATGTAGGAAAATGTTTAACCCCGACTGCAGAGCTCAAGCCGTTTCGACGGCTACTTCTGGAGTCCAGAGATAGCCGTCGAAACGGCTTGAGCTCTGCCATCGGGGTTAAAAATGTTCCTATTACCCACTCTACTACCCTAAGTATTGAATACTCTGGTGCATTATGGCCCATCTGGTTCCGTTCCACACCTCCTTCGTTATATATATGTATATATATATAGAAGTGGTTACACAACAGTTGGTTCACCATACCGAGAACAATTGTTTCACCTTAGCGGATCCTTAGCTCGTAATGGACATGGTTATACGGAACAGGAAGGACAACCGTACTAATGCTCATGCGCAGAAACGATCACTTCATACAGGCAGTACTAAATTACGTGCGAGAGGTGTAAGGGAGATAACTGCGAAAGTCCGAAATTTTCTAGTTGGTAAGAAAATTAGGATGTTGTTGTAATTCAATCCGGAGCTTTATAGTTATGTAAGAGGTGTTTGCAGACGTGTGGACAACGTGTGAAGAATTCATTTTTCGTGTTTATGCAATCACTATTGCGTAATCTCTTTAGAATATTTATTCGTTCATCAATACATAGTCCACACGACGGATTGCCCCTTGCGTATGGTTTGGACTTAGTGATGGCTTTCCATTGAATGGAGTAGTCTATATTTGAGTCCTTGAGGGACCATACGTGGCTAGCGAGTTTCGTGGATGAACGTCTATCCGGGTACTTAAAGGTCGACTGGTGGTTCAGGAAGCGTTCCTTAAATCAGCCCTCCGCCATACCCACATAGGATTTGACCTCCTGTGGTTGATTTGGTCGGTTGGAAGTGATCACAGCTTCATAAACTACAGCGGGTGTGTTGCATTGCTGTTGAAGGGGACAAGCTTCGGGCTTACGGCAAGAGCACCCTGGTGGGGTGTTGCTCTTAGGGCTGTTGATGATGTCGGCTTTCATGTTCTTAGCGCAGATGTATCCTAGTTTTACTTTGTGTCGGTTAAAGATGGAGCAGTATGTATGACCTATAGGAAAATGTCTATCTAAGAGGGCTAGACATTTTTTGCCTACATTGGTTTTAACGTTGAGTGAGAAGGGAGGAGAGAACCAGATAGTTTGTCTATTGTTACGCTTTCTTTTCTTATTGCTGTTGTTGTTAGTGGGAGAGTAAGTGATAGGTTGCGAGAAGCCGCTGTTAGATAACGCCGTGTTATAATAGCGTGCCGCCCTGTCAATGATAGCCTTATTAGAGGAAAGGTTTGAGATTCTAGTACTGATATTATTTACAAAGTTTCTAAAAGCAGTGGGAGGGTGGCGTGAGTCCTTGTGTATGTAATTGAGTATTTCGTTTAGCTTATGGAAGGGTCTGTAGGTGTGTGTGCGAAGGTCTAAACTAATGTCTAAGAAATCTACGCTAGAGCGGTTGGTAGCTACTGTTATCCTAAGTCCTAGCTCATTGAAGCTAGAAGCTAAGTCTTTTTTAAACCTGTCGAGGTAATGACCACTTTTATGGCTCTATAATATCAGTCCATCATCGCGGTATATTCCCGTGTGGAGGTCCGGGAATCTAACACGTGATATGTCTAAAATAAATAGGACAAACAAGTTGCATACGTTAGCACTGTCAAACGATGCCATGGAGACGTCGAATAGGTCTGAAGTTCTTGACTTCTTTGCCCACGCTAATCCGCTGTTGAAGAGGAGGGTTTTCCGGCAGTGAGCGATGATTTCCCTGTCTAAACCATCGACGGTAGTGTAAGTGGTAGCAAAGTCCAACGTTTTGTTTAACAGGGTCTCTCATATCGACGGGTAAAAATAAACAATGTCAAACTGTGTGAACTTCGCTTTTTTGTATTTGAAGGAGTTAAACCACTTAATTAAGGAGTCGTTGTTCTCCCCCTGGGACAGGTTGGACTTGGTCCAAATGGTCTTAACTATGTTTCTAAGTATGGCCTTACTGACTAGTCCCATATATGTGCGTGCCGGGTTTATTAGTCTACATGTGGGGTTAGAAGTAAAGTCTACCTCGTGATCTTTCAGGGTGAGGAACGCTTCCCGCTTAGATAGAGATTGTAGCTTCTTATCTACGTTAAGGGCGGCAGCAAGTTCTTTGGTTTCTGTATTAATGTCGTGGTAGGCCATAGGGTTAGCTTTTGGAAGTAATAGCGTTATGTGCCAAGTGGCGGAAAGTGGTGTTGTCGACTTCGTAAATATTATTAGTTTTGTCGGAAAGAATGAAAATGATATTAGAAGACCTAAATTTCTTACTATCATTTCTAAGTTTAGTTTGAAAGGTGCTAGGGTGTTTCGCAGTTATCTCCCTCACACCGCTCACACGCAATTTAGTATTGCCTGTGTGAAGTGATCGTTTCTGGGCATGCGCGTTCGTACGGTTGTACTTCCTGTTACGTATAACGATATTCATTACGAGCTGAGGATCCGCTAAGATGAAACAATTGTTCTCGGTATGGTGAACTAACTGTTGTGAAACCACTTCTACCTAACTCGTCCCATGGACAGAGTGCTCTACCACTACAGATATTACTTTCCAGTGTTCTATCACTATATATATATATATATATATATATATATATATATATATATATATATATATACTTATATATATATGTGTGTGTGTTGTATGGCGTTGTTATTTTACGTTGTTGAACAGAACAGTGGCTTTTGACCCGGCAATATAAACTGGAGCCAAAATTCTTTCTGTACCCAAAACAAGGCACACACACACACAAGTTTGTGTGTGTGCACGTGTGTGTGTGTGTATGTATGTGTGTGTGTGTGTGTGTGTGTATGTGTGTGCGTGTGTATCTATCTATGTATATATATATATATATATATATATATATATATATAAGGGATACAGATTTTTCTTGCTCACTGTCATCAAGCATCTCAATTTATTCTTTGCAACTAAGTTTGTGACCGAAGCACTTTATTTTGCAAGGTACTATTTTTCCCTTGAGTTTGAGATTCCAGAGAAAGGTAAGAAATCCTTCACATTTTGTATCTTTTGTATTTTGACTTTACAGTTTGAATTGTAGAATTGTCTATCCACTCAAATATGGCAAAAGTTAACAGTGAAATATAGAATAAAAATTTAAAAAATGTTTTTTACTGAGATCAAGTCTTTGAGAACATTCACGTCTATTTTTCAAAATTATATAATTTGAAATAATTTGCTTTTGCTTTCGACTGAAAATTTTGTATTTAATTCGTACGAGTATTATTTAAGGATACTTTTAAAATATTCTAACATATTAGACTGAATTATAAACTGTTTCAATAAGTATGCCTATGACTCGTGACATTTTGTACTTGTAACGGTATAAAAAATAAACTTGATATTGCTTGCGCTATAGAAAATGTAATTAGTTAATCAAAATATTTCTAGTCAAAACAATAAAATACTCATATGAAATATATAGGAAATTCACAATATTGAGAACTAGATGTAATACTTTACAGTTTCCAACATTATGCCTGATGTATCTCTATTCAAATAACATCAAGGCAAAGCTTGTTTTAGCCTATCAGACACAATTACTATGTTTGTGTGAAAGACATTTTTTTAAAATGTCCTGGTCAAATTATGAGGCAATAATTAGTCAAACGACTGCAATTAGTACATTTAATATTATACGTGGTCATTAATATTCACCGAACAACCTAACTGGAAAAATAAGTTTTCATATTGAAAACTCATCGCGGAAACATACGGAGGTCAATCACACAATATAGAAATATAAAAGAAAAATACAATTTTATTGATTCTAAATCTAAACATCAGACAGATTGAAATTCACCAATTACTTCTAACAATTGTATTGATACAAGAAATCACATACCTGTAGACGATCGCTGCAATCACACCTAAAATTAACAGAAGTAGGACCAACAAAATGAGCGCGATATAACCGGGATGTAGTCCGTGTATTTCTGTTCAAAGGTAAAATATTATGTATATACATATATATATATATATATATATAGTTCGGAATAACAGAAAAGAAAAAAGAAAAAACAGAAAATCGCAGGAATATATATATACACATACATACACAAAAGAAACAGCGATGGGCACCAAATAACCCCAACATATGCAACACTCGTCTTGGGTTACCTAGAGGTAAAATTATATTCCCAGCTGCAAGAAGCTTTCAGTCACGACTTTGCCACCTACATTAATAACAACTGGAAATGTTACCTAGACGACTGCTTCATCTTCTTTAATAGAAGCCAAGGAGACCTACAAAGATTCCATTTCATCATAAACAGGCTTCACGAAGCAAGACTATTTACCATGGATTGAAATAAAAAGGAACGACCGTTTTGGGATATCTCTATCATTAAAGAAGGGGAAAATATTAAAAAAAACCTATTTTACAAACTAACAGACACACACCAGTACTTGAATTTCCGGTCAGCACACCACTCACATACCAAAAGGTACATTCCCTTTTATATGATAAAACGCATTTGCACCATAGTAACACAAACCACACTATAGGAAAAAGGATTATATGAACTAAAAGAGCTCCTTAATAGACTATCCGGTGATCTTCATCAATACGGCCATCTCCAAGGCCCAGAATAGCCCAGTGATAAAACTGAGGGAAAATAAATATACAAAATAAAAGGGAAAAAGCAGTTATCCCTTTTATCGTCACTTACAATCCATGGAACTTCAACATCGTGAAAGACGCTAAACAATATCTCCCGATTCTCAAGCAGTCCTCCAAAATGAAAGCACTCATAAAAGACTCACAAATACTATATAGTAGACGCCAAGCACCTAACTTTAAAAATACTGTTTATTAAGGCGAAATTTACGTCTGACAATGAATCAATGCAAGTTAAGAAATGCGGGAACCCTTGATACGGAACTTGTTCATTCATTGAAGAGAGAGGGCAAATCTCCTTTTGAATCAATGACATTTTCAAATTTAAGGCAATTGTGAATTGCAAAACAAAAACCTTAATTTATTTTGTGCCCTGCCACAACGTGAAGAATACTACATTTGAGAACGGGTCTACATGATAGGGTTGGGGTCCATAAAAAATAAATTAGAGATCCCTCTGTCAGAAACACCACATGCAGAGAAACCATCGTATCATGCGGGAAGGGAAAATTCACAATTTTCCCCTTCTTTAAGGTCGGACGACCAATATTTCCGGAAATATAAAGAATTCTATCAAAATGCACTACGGCGTGTGAGTGAATACTGGTTTGTGTCTTATAACTGGTACTAACTAAATTAGGTACCTCCTATTACCCACCCGTGCGTATTTTTTAAGCTATGCGTCTACAGACGTTCTTCCTAACGTATGGTCTTATGATAACCGTCTAAGATATTACACCTCTAACGTGTTTGGTATGGTAATATCTCGGAGAGGCTTGCGTTTATATATATGATATGATATAATTGAACTTAAGCATGTTTAAGTCTATTATATCCACTTAATTGTTCACTACATCTTTCAAAGCTGCAATTCACACTCATAATAGTAAAAGTATCACTATTCTAAGTCATTATTAATGCAATTTGCTATGCTAAAGCAGTAACACCGGACATAAATTTAACAGATCACTTAAGGGAAAAAAAAAATCACCATTGGCGTAATAACACCGCTATATTTGAATTCATTAATCCCATACTGTTATAATAATAACTGCTGTTCCTACCATGGTGAAAATGATTTCAACTTCAGATTTTCGTTTATCTCTGAGTAACAAGATTAAACAATAATGAGTCTACTTTTGCAGAAGTCTTCATCCTTAGTTTAATGATTTCAAATTCTAGAGTACGATCTTTGATTATCGCATGACACATTTTTCTCTCAATCCGTCTTTTAATACATGATACAGCTGCTATACAAATATATGGATATAAGTTTTAAGGCTATAAGTCTCATGCCTTAAAATAATGTTTCACTATATTTCCCATTTATCTACTTCCATTTGTTCTCTTGCTTATAATCTTGCTACTTGTGAAGAAATAATTTATTCTGTCACACTTCCGAATAAATGCATTTCAATATTAATTCTCTGCGAATAATTATTAATTGTAACAGATTGATTCATTGTTTAAGCGTAAATACACGTCTCTCATCTGTACAGAAATAATTGGGGCGGTCGACCGAGGTAGAAGCTGTTGAATGTTCGGTCGTCCTCATGTCTCTGATTTTCAGCCCCATGGACTTTGTCTAATATATTCCTTTGTTATATTCTGAATACCTGATGATGTCACCGGATTCATAGTGAACCCGGTCATTGAAATGATCATAGTATAATAAACCTTTCAAGGACTCCTGTTATTCTATAATAATTAACTCCGTACTCGCACCACCAACTACACAAACGAAGACAGTTGAGTTGCATTACGTCGAGTGCTCACCATAATATTACATCGAGGTTGACCATACGGAATGACCAGTTCTATCCAGTGGAGAACCAACAAACTTAAGTAAATAAATAAATGTATATATATATATATATATATATATATATATATATATATATATATATATATACATTTAGAACTATTTCATTCAAACGTAATCATCAGAAAAGCCATTTCCTGATGATTTCTTTGGATGAAACTATTCTAGTCCAATAGAAGCGATTTCTATATTAAACATCAAACACACAAACACACACACATGCACACACAAACACGTGCACACACACACAAACACATACACACGCAAACATATATATATATATGTGTTTGTGTGAGTTTGTGTGTGTGTAAGTGTATGCGTGTGTATATATATATATATATATGTGTGTGTGTGTGTGTGTGTGTGTGTGTGTGTGTGTGTGTGTGTGTGTGTGTGTGTGTGTGTGTGCGCGTGTGTATAGTAAATACGTAACAAGTTTAT
>OZ024750.1:26897835-26905335 GCA_964016885.1 Eledone cirrhosa | reverse complement strand
ACACACATACACGCGCAAACATATACATATATATGTGTGAGACTGTGTGTGTGTGAAAGTGTGCATGTGTGTATAGGTGTGAGTGTATGTGTGTAAGTGTGTGTGTGTGTGTGTGTGTGCGCGCGCGTGTGTGTTTGTGCGCGCGTGTGTGAGTGTTTGTGTGTGAGTGTTTATGTGTATAGTAAATACGTAACAAAGTTATGATATACCTTCTTGGCAATTGTCACCAACATAACCTGCAATACACCCATCGAAACATCTTCCATAAAGCATGCCACAGTTAATGTTGTCGATACAATGGCATGTCCCTTTACAATTAACACCAAACATTCCTACTGGGCAATCTGAAATATATATAACATTTCTATATTAAACATCATATTTACACACACACACAAACTCATGCACACACACACCCGAACCCACCACACACCCCCACACACAAACGCACACCTACAATATATATGTGTGTGTATGTAGTAATTATAGTAATTATGTAACAAGTTTATGATGTACCTTGGCAATTCAAACCAACATAACCTGCAGCACATCCATCTGAACATCTTCCATTATAGATGTTACAGTTAATGTTGTCGTTACAATGGCATGTCTCTTTACAATTAACACCAAACCATCCTACTGGGCATTCTAAAATATATATAAGATTTCTATATTAAACATCATATTTACACACACACAAATTCATGCACATACACACCCGCACCCCCACACACCGACACACTCAAACACACAAACACACACATACACATATATATGTGTGTGTGTGTATAATGTAATTTTAGTAATTATGTAACAAGTTTATGATATACCTTGTTGGCAATTGTCACCAGTATAACCTGCAGAACATCCATCTGAACAACTTCCATTGCGATGGTCACAGTTTTCGTCGTTGATACAATGGCATGTCCCTGTACAATTAACACCAAACTTTCCTATTCGGCATTCTGAAATATATATAAGATTTCTATATTAAATGATGTTTAATATAGAAATCTTATATATATTTACACACACACAAACACATGCACATACACACCCGCACACCCACAAACACAAACACACTCATACACACACATACACATATATATGTGTGTTTGTGTATATAGTAATTATGTAACAAGTTTATGATATACCTTCTTGGCAATTGTCACCAACATAACCTGCAGTACATTCATCTGAACAACTTCCATTAAGGATGTCACAGTTTGTGTTGTTGATACAATGGCATGTCCCATTACAATTAACACCAAACTTTCCGATTCGGCAATCTGAAATATATATGAGATTTCTATATTAAACATCATATTTACACACACACAAACACATGCACACACACACCCGCACCCCCAAACACCCACACACCCACACACACACATACACACAGATACAAATATATATGTGTGTGTGTGTGTATATAGTAATTATAGTAATTATGTAACAACTTTATGATATACCTTCTTGGCAATTGTCACCAGTATAACCTGCAGTACATCCATCTGAACATCTTCCATTTCGCGGGTCACAGTTTGTGTTGTTGATACAATGGCATGTCCCTGTACAATTAACACCAAACTTTCCTACTATTCGGCATACTGAAATATCTATAAGATTTCTATATTAAGCATCATATTTACACCCACACACACAAACACACACAAACAGACACATACACATATATATGTGTGTGTGTATATAGTAATTATAGTAATTATGTAACAAGTTTATGATATACCTTCTTGGCAATTGTCACCCCTATAACCTGCAGCACATCCATCTGAACATGTTCCATTTCGCTGGTCACAGTTTGTGTTGTTGATACAATAGCATGTCTCTTTACAATTAACACCAAACTTTCCTATTCGGCATTCTGAAATAAATATGAGATTTCTATATTAAACATCATATTTACACACACACAAACACATGCACACATACACCCGCACCCCCAAACACCCACACACACAAACACACACATACACACACATACACATATATATCTGTGTGTGTATATAGTAATTATATTAATTATGAAACAAGTTTATGATATACCTTCTTGGCAATTGTTACCAGTATAACCTGCAGAACATCCATCTGAACATCTTCCATTTCGATGGTCACAGTTTGTGTTGTTGATACAATGGCATGTCCCTGTACAATTAACACCAAACTTTCCTACTGGGCAATCTGAAATAACTATAAGATTTCTTTATTAAACATCATATTTACACACACACATATGCACACCTGCACGCACACACCTGCACCCACACACCTGCACCCCCACACACAAGAGAGAGTGAAAAATAGAGAGAAAGAGATAGTGGTTGTAAAAGAGTAGATTGAAAGAGAGACATAGAGAGAGGGAGAGGAGCCAGCGATGGAGAATAGAGCTGCAGGCTTTGTTGTGTATATATTTGTATATATAAAGTTTCTCTTTTATTTAAATTTGGCAAAGCCGGCAATTTATCACTCGTATACAGGAAACTGACTGGCCAGTCTGCTGATATGCAAATATATATATATATACATGTATATATATATATATATATGCATATAATGTAATGTGAGTTTTTCGAATACCAATAATAACATTTGGTTTATTTGCAATTATGCAAACAAGCCTGAATTTTATAGCCATGTCATCAGAATGAACACTTCATTCTTGCTCCTGTGTTGGCATGCGAAGAGAACTGCAGACACTAATGTTTCGGGGTATCACCCTTCATAAGTACAGCCCATTGTTCTCCTGTAACACCGTCAGAGCCAGTGAAAATATGTGCTTTCTTCACAAATACACAGTGACTCATCGGCCTGATATATATACACATGTATATATATATATATATATATATATAATCAGTATATATACATTTAGAACTATTAGGACTATTTAATTCAAAAGTTATCACCAGGAAAGCCGTTTCCTGATGATTTCTTTGGGTGGATCCATTCTAGTCCTGTAGAAGCGATTTCTATATTAAACATCATATTTCCACAAACACATGCACACAAACACACACATCCACACACAAACATTTACATATATATTTGTGTGTGTGTGTGTGTGTGTGTGTGTGTGTGTGTGTGTGTGTGTGTGTGTGTGTGTGTGTGTATGTGTGTGTGTGTGTGTGTGTGTGTGTGTGTGTGTGTGTGTGTGTGTGTGTGTGTGTGTGTGTGTGTGTGTGTGTGTGTGTGTGTGTGTGTGTGTGTGAGTGTGCATGTGTGTGTATGTGTATGTGTGTGTGTGTGTATAGTAAATATGTAACAATTTTATGATATACCTTCTTGGCAATTGTCACCAACGTAACCTGCAGCACATCCATCTGAACATATTCCATAAAGAATGTCACAGTTAATATTGTCGATACAATGGCATGTCCCTTTACAATTAACACCAAACCACCCTACTGGGCATTCTGAAATATATATAAGATTTCTATATTAAACATCATATTTACACACACACAGAAACTCATGCACACACTCACCCGCACCCCCAAACACCCACACACCACACACACACATACACACAGATACAAATATATATGTGTGTGTGTGTGTATATAGTAATTATAGTAATTATGTAACAACTTTATGATATACCTTCTTGGCAATTGTCACCAGTATAACCTGCAGCACATCCATCTGAACATCTTCCATTTCGATGGTCACAGTTTTTGTTGTTGATACAATGGCATGTCCTTGTACAATTAACACCAAACTTTCCTACTGGGCAATCTGAAATATCTATAAGATTTCTATATTAAATATCATATTTCACTGGCTGTGACGGTTTTGTAGGAAAACAGTGGGCTGTACTGTAGAAGCGTGATACCCAGAAACATTAGTGTCTGCAGTTCTGTTGGCATGTCAACACAGGAGCAAGAATGAAGTGTTCATTCTACTGACATGGCTATAAAATTCACCCTTGTTTGCATAATTGCAAGCGAATCGAATGAGGGTGGTGGATTGGCAGTATCGGTAGAGGGTCGGACGCCATGCTTTCCAGCATAGTTACGTCCCTTTACGATCTGAGTTCAAATCCCGCCGAGGTTGACTTTGCCTTTCATCCTTACGGGGTCGATAAAATAAAGTACCAGTAATGCACTGGGTAATTTGCTGGCCTTGTGCCTAAAGTAGAAACAATTATTAATATTCGAAAAACTCAGATTACATTTATATACATATATATACATATATATATATTTATATATATATATATATATATATATACATATATATATATATGTATATATATATATATATATATATATATATATATATATATATATGTATATATATATATACATGTATATATATATATATATATGCATATAATGTAATGTGAGTTTTTCGAATACCAATAATAACATTTGGTTTATTTGCAATTATGCAAACAAGCCTGAATTTTATAGCCATGTCATCAGAATGAACATTTCATTCTTGCACCTGTGTTGGCATGCGAAGAGAACTGCAGACACTAATGTTTCGGGGTATCACCCTTCATAAGTACAGCCCACTGTTCTCCTGTAACACCGTCAGAGCCAGTGAAAATATGTGCTTTCTTCACAAATACACAGTGACTCATCGGCCTGATATATATACACATATATATATTTATGAATATATGTATATATATATATATATATATATATATATATATAATCAGTATATATACATTTAGAACTATTAGGACTATTGAATTCAAAAGTTATCACCAGGAAAGCCGTTTCCTGATGATTTCTTTGGGTGGATCTATTCTCGTCCTGTAGAAGCGATTTCTATATTAAACATCATATTTCCACAAACACGTGCACACAAAAACATGCACACAAACACACACATCTACACGCAAACATTTACATATATATATGTGTGTGTGTGTGTGTGTGTGTGTGTGTGTGTGTGTGTGTGTGTGTGTGTGTGTGTGTGTGTGTGTGAGAGAGAGAGTGTGTGCATGTGTGTGTATGTCTGTGTGTGTGTATAGTAAATATGTAACAATTTTATGATATGCATTCTTGGCAATTGTCACCAACATATCCTGCAGCACATCCATCTGAACATCTTCCATAAAGCATGTCACAGTTAATATTGTCGATACAATGGCATGTCCCTTTACAATTAACACCAAACCACCCTACTGGGCAATCTTAAATATATATAAGATTTCTATATTAAACATTATTTTTACACACACACACAAACTCATGCACGTACACAACTGCCCCCCCCCCCACACACACACATACACAAACGCACACGCACACACATTTATCTATGTGTTTGAATATAGTAATTATAGTAATTATGCAACAAGTTTATGATGTACCTTGGCAATTGTCACCAACATAACCTGCAGCACATCCATCTGAACAACTTCCATTTCGCTTGTCACAGTTTTTGTTGTCCTTACAATGGCATGTCCCTGTACAATTAACACCAAACTTTCCTACTGGGCAATCTGAAATATCTAAAAGATTTCTATATTAAACATCATATTTACACACACACAGAAACTCATGCACACACGCACCCACACCTGCCACACACACAAACACACACATACATATATATATGTGTGTGTATATATTAATTATAGTAATTATGTAACAGGTTTATGATATACCTTCTTGGCAATTGTCACCAGTATAACCTGCAGCACATCCATCTGAACAACTTCCATTTCGATGGTCACAGTTTTTGTTGTTGATACAATGGCATGTCCCTGTACAATTAACACCAAACTTTCCTATTCGGCATTCTGAAATATATATAAGATTTCTATATTAAATGATGTTTAATATAGAAATCTTTTATATATTTACACACACACAAACACATGCACATACACACCCGCACCCCCAAACACCCCCACACACAAACACACACATACCCACACATATATATATATATATATATATGTGTGTGTGTGTGTATATAGTAATTATAGTAATTATGTTACAAGTTTATGATATACCTTCTTGGCAATTGTCACCAACATAACCTGCAGTACATCCATCTGAACATCTTCCATTGACGATGTCACAGTTTTTGTTGTTGATACAATGGCATGTCCCTGTACAATTAACACCAAACTTTCCTACTGGGCAATCTGAAATATCTATAAGATTTCTATATTAAACATCATATTTACACACACACACACATATGCACATACACACCTGCACGCACACACCTGCCCCACACACCTGCACCCACACACACAAGAGAGAGTCAAAAATAGAGAGAAAGATATAGTGGTTGTAAGAGAGTAGATTGAAAGAGGGTCATAGAGAGAGGGTGAAGAGACAGCGGAGAAGAATGGAGCTGCAGGCTTTGTTGTGTATATATTTGTATATATAAATTGTGTCTTTTATTTAAATTTGGCAAAGTCGGCCATTCATCGATCGTATACAGGAAACTGACTGGCCAGTCTGCTAATATGCAAATATGGCTAATATGCAGATCTGACTGATCAGCCAGTCTACTAATATGCAAATCAGGCCGTTGAGTCACTGTGTATTTTTGAAAACAGCATATATTTTCACTGGCTGTGACGGTGTTGTAGGAAAACAGTGGGCTGTACTGTAGAAGCGTGATACCCAGAAACATTAGTGTCTGCAGTTCTGTTGGCATGTCAACACAGGAGCAAGAATGAAGTGTTCATTCTACTAAAATGGCTATAAAATTCACCCTTGTTTGCATAATTGCAAGCGAATCGAATGAGGGCGGTGAATTAGCAGTATCGGTAGAGGGTCGGACGCCATGCTTTCCAGCATAGTTACGTCCCTTTACGATCTGAGTTCAAATCCCGCCGAGGTTGACTTTGCCTTTCATCCTTACGGGGTCGATAAAATAAAGTACCAGTAATGCACTGGGTAATTTGCTGGCCTTGTGCCTAAAGTAGAAACAATTATTAATATTCGAAAAACTCAGATTACATTTATATACATATATATACATATATATATATTTATATATATATATATATATATATATATATATATACACATATATATATATATATATACATATATATACATATATATATATTTATATATTTATATATATATATATATATATATATATATGTATATATATATATATATATATATATATACACACATATATATATATATATATACATATATATACATATATATACATATATATATATTTATATATTTATATATATATATATATATATATGTATATATATATATATGCATATAATGTAATCTGAGTGTTTCGAATACCAATAATAATATTTGGTTTGTTTGCAATTATGCAGCCAAGCCTCAATTTTATAGCCATGTCATCAGAATGAACATTTCATTCTTGCACCTGTGTTGGCATGCGAAGAGAACTGCAGACACTAATGTTTCGGGGTATCACCCTTCATCAGTACAGCCCACTGTTCTCCTGTAACACCGTCAGACCCAGTGTACATAAGTGCTCTCTTCAAAAATACACAGTGAC
>OZ024750.1:26880335-26887835 GCA_964016885.1 Eledone cirrhosa | reverse complement strand
GGTGCGGATGCATTCATGTATATATGTGTGTGTCCGCATGTACCTGTGTGTTTCTAAATGTATTAATAACTCCCTCTGGTCGAGCAATCTTTGAAGTGTGGGGACAACTGGAAAGCTTCCATTACTCATACTTCTCGCCTTCTTCACTACCTCTTCTACGGCCTCGATATGAATACCCCCTCCGCCTCCGTGGTATTTTTTTCGTGGTTATAAGAGGCTTGGCTCTGTTTCTCGACCGTTATATCGCGTGACTGTCTCCCCCTCCGCCTTTTGGGATTCTTTCTCACGTCGTGTAGACGCGTTCTTGAGACTAGTAAAATGAGGTATCCTCTTGATAAGTCGGCAGACCTCGCAAGGACTCTATATCTTTGATATATTGTTTTTGTTTATGCCACGAAACTACGTAGTCGAGGAATTTAGGAACAGTTTAGGTATGATACATTTTATTACTAATTATATCTAAATGTTTCTTCTCTCTTCATAATGTATTTTTAACTCTGATACTGGTTCAGTCTGGTTCAAACTGAATTGGTCTGTCCCAGTCATTCATTGAGCAACATCGGTGAAGTTGGCACCCTTAACTCACAGTTGGGTGCGGATGCATTCATGTATATATGTGTGTGTCCGCATGTACCTGTGTGTTTCTAAATGTATTAATAACTCCCTCTGGTCGAGCAATCTTTGAAGTGTGGGGACAACTGGAAAGCTTCCATTACTCATACTTCTCGCCTTCTTCACTACCTCTTCTACGGCCTCGATATGAATACCCCCTCCGCCTCCGTGGTATTTTTTTCGTGGTTATAAGAGGCTTGGCTCTGTTTCTCGACCGTTATATCGCGTGACTGTCTCCCCCTCCGCCTTTTGGGATTCTTTCTCACGTCGTGTAGACGCGTTCTTGAGACTAGTAAAATGAGGTATCCTCTTGATAAGTCGGCAGACCTCGCAAGGACTCTATATCTTTGATATATTGTTTTTGTTTATGCCACGAAACTACGTAGTCGAGGAATTTAGGAACAGTTTAGGTATGATACATTTTATTACTAATTATATCTAAATGTTTCTTCTCTCTTCATAATGTATTTTTAACTCTGATACTGGTTCAGTCTGGTTCAAACTGAATTGGTCTGTCCCAGTCATTCATTGAGCAACATCGGTGAAGTTGGCACCCTTAACTCACAGTTGGGTGCGGATGCATTCATGTATATATGTGTGTGTCCGCATGTACCTGTGTGTTTCTAAATGTATTAATAACTCCCTCTGGTCGAGCAATCTTTGAAGTGTGGGGACAACTGGAAAGCTTCCATTACTCATACTTCTCGCCTTCTTCACTACCTCTTCTACGGCCTCGATATGAATACCCCCTCCGCCTCCGTGGTATTTTTTTTCGTGGTTATAAGAGGCTTGGCTCTGTTTCTCGACCGTTATATCGCGTGACTGTCTCCCCCTCCGCCTTTTGGGATTCTTTCTCACGTCGTGTAGACGCGTTCTTGTGACTAGTAAAATGAGGTATCCTCTTGATAAGTCGGCAGACCTCGCAAGGACTCTATATCTTTGATATATTGTTTTTGTTTATGCCACGAAACTACGTAGTCGAGGAATTTAGGAACAGTTTAGGTATGATACATTTTATTACTAATTATATCTAAATGTTTCTTCTCTCTTCATAATGTATTTTTAACTCTGATACTGGTTCAAACTGAATTGGTCTGTCCCAGTCATTCATTGAGCAACATCGGTGAAGTTGGCACCCTTAACTCACAGTTGGGTGCGGATGCATTCATGTATATATGTGTGTGTCCGCATGTACCTGTGTGTTTCTAAATGTATATATATATATATATATATACATACTTAAGGTAAATATTGATGCAATTCATTTGAAGCACTCAACGTACTTATTCCTCATGGTAGTGACGGGCTGAATATCGAATAAGTACTTTCAGATGTTAAAGTTCTTTAATAATAATGCTGTGGTACATATTTCAATGGCGACAGTGGGCACACTATTCCGTGCGCCAGTGCTGCGACATCGTCAGACAGCTTGTTGCATAATAAGGTTATGTTTCCGAGGCCATCCAAATTGAATCGACATGGGAACGGACGAAGTGTGTGCTCTTGGGTTCTTCGTCCGTTTCCCTTGTGAGTACCAATTCACCCCCACCGGTCTGCGCAGGCGCAGGTCCGAAGGAATTGAACATCAGCTACCTCAGAGTTCAACGAAATTCGCCTAGGCAGTTCCCCATCTCAACCAAACAATGACCTATTCATGCCTGTAATATATAGCTTACTGCTATCCACCCCGTCAGTGGCAGTCAGCCGAAAGCTAGTGAGGTTGGGAGAGTGTGAGTATCAATAGGTCTCAATACTACCCTACATTAAGGATGGACAGTAGAATTGACCATCAACTTCTAAGAGAAAATATGCTTAATTCTAGGTATTATGGTTTCACAGTGGAAATTATGAAGGAGAGTTGGAAATTAAAACTAAAAATTAAAAATCAAACATCAGGAATTAAAAATTAAATAATTAAAAAATTTACAAGTGAGAATCTAGATTGAAGTGAGTGTGTGTGTGTGTGTGTGTGTGTGTGTGTGTGTGTGTGTGTGTGTGTGTGTGTGTGTGTGTGTGTGTCTGTGTGTGTGTGTGTGGTAAATACGTAACAAGTTTATGATATACCTTCTTGGCAATTGTCACCAACATAACCTGCAGTACATCCATCTGAACATCTTCCATTGACGATGTCACAGTTTTTGTTGTTGATACAATGGCATGTCCCTGTACAATTAACACCAAACTTTCCTACTGGGCAATCTGAAATATCTATAAGATTTCTATATTAAACATCATATTTCCACACACAAACACATGCACTTATACCCCCCCCCCCCCCCACACACACACATACACATATATATGTGTGTGTGTATATAGTAATTTTAGTAATTATGTTACAAGTTTATGATATACCTTCTTGGCAATTGTCACCAGTATAACCTTCAGTACATCCATCTGAACAACTTCCATTTCGATGGTCACAGTTTGTGTTGTTGATACAATGGCATGTCCCTGTACAATTAACACCAAACTTTCCTGTTCCGCATTCTGAAATATATATAAGATTTCTATATTAAACATCATATTTACACACCCACACACATGCACCCACACACCTGCAACCCCACACACCCACACACACAAGAGAGAGTGAAAGATAGAGAGAAAGAGGTTGTGGTGGTAAGAGAGTAGATTGAAAGAGGGACAGAGAGAGAGGGAGATGAGACAGCGAAGGAGAATGGAGCTGCAGGCTTTGTTGTGTATATATTTGTATATATAAATTGTCTCTTTTATTTAAATTTGGCAAAGTCGGCCATTTATCTCTCGTATACAGGAAACCGACTGGCCAGTCTGCTGATATGCAAATCTGGCTAATATGCAGATCTGACTGCTCAGCCAGTCTGCTAATATGCAAATCAGGCCAATGAGTCACTGTGTATTTTGGAAAATAGCATATATTTTCACTGGCTCTGACGGTTTTGCAGAACAGTGGGCTGTACTGATGAAGGGTAATACCCAGAAACATTAGTGTCTGCCAACATGGGAGCAAGAATGAAGTGTTGATTCTAATGTCATGGCTATAAAATTGAGGCTTGTTTGCATAATTGCAAGCGAATCGAATGTTATTATTATTCGAAATACTGTTATCCTATATATCTAGGGAGGGTAAAATTCCCGAGATCCATGGACGAGTTCTCTCCAGCGGTCTCTGTCCCTCATTATCGCTGCCATGTCCTGTATCTCCAACAGACCAGTGTCTGTCCTTAGGGCATCAATATACGTTAACCTTGGTCTTCCACTTCCAGTGTGTCCATGCAGGGGCTCCCACAGGAGCACTGAGTGCAATGTCAACTCTGGATGTCGGTGAGCATGTCCAGCTAACCTCAGTCTCTTCTGTGTCACTCTTGAGCTGACTTTCGGGAGGCTCCCATACAGCTCTGAGTTTTTCATTCTCAGTGTATACTGATTAATGTTCAGAGCCATCCTCAGCATTCTCGTGTAGCACACATCGACCATCTGAGTGAGTTTCTTGGTCAGTGTCCAAGTCTCAGACCCGTACAGCAGCACAGACTCCACTACAGCAATGAAGAGACGGATTTTCAGGTTTTACGAAGGTTCGACTTCCACAGCGATCACAAGCTGGGGCACGCCGCCCAGGCTTTGCTCTTCCTCTCAACCACATCATCTTCCGTATTCCCAATCTTTGCTCCCAAATACAGGAAGCCCTCAACCAATTCTAGCGGCTTCCCGCCTACATTAGTGATCCCGTCTGGCTTCTCAACATTCTCTAACAGATATTTTTTTTAGTCTCATTCATTCTCAGCCCCACACTCATCGACACAGTCTCAACCTCCCGCATCAAATCCTCTGCCTCCTTCACTGTATTTGTCACCAAATCTATGTCGTCGGCAAATTCAGCATCTGATACCTTTTTTGCCTTAACTCTGCTGCTCTGAGCCGGTGCTACAGTAAAGCCAGAGTCCTGGTGTTTCTCCAGTGCAAGGCGCATACAATAGTTCACTACGATGATAAAAAGGTAGGGAGCCAATGTATCTCCCTGGAGCACTCCAGCCAGTATCTCAAAGAACTCTGTCATTCCATCAGGTGTAATGATTTGGGCTTTGGTGTTGGTGTAGAGCAGTGATATTAGGTCCACTATCTTCTTGGGGATTCCATAAGCCTGTAAGATCTTCATCAGGCAGTGACGGTCTACAGAATCAAAGGCCTTCCTAAAGTCAATGAAAACCATGACCGCAGGAAGGCTCTTTGCTCTAGCTCCCTCTAATATACTCCTCAGCATCAGGATATGACTGGTGGTTGATCTTCCCTCTCTGAAGCCGTTCTGGTTGTCCCTGAGCTTCTTCTCCATCTCAGGCTGGATCCTGTTAAGAATCATCCTGTTGGGGTCTTTGCCACAAGTGACGTCAGTGAGATCCCCCTGTAGTTGTTGGTGTTAGAGAGATCTCACTTCTTTGGCACTGGGACGATGTTACTCATCCTCCACTGATTCGGGGCAACTCCTTTCTCCAGTGCCCGGTTACAGAACCCCAGGATGATATCATCAAAATCACACCTCTTCATCACCTCTGATGCCACTCCATCTTCTCCGTGAGCCTTGCCCTCCTTGATCCTCTTCTTGGCCCTCTGAAGCGCCTCTCTGGTGAAGGGCTCTGTCTCAATATCCAGTTCCTCAAACAGCCGCCTGATCTCCCCGGTGCTCTGGGCTGTGGAGGGTGGCTCTCTTAGTAGGGTCTAAAATGGTCTAGCCATTTCCTCTTCCTATCCTCGGGCCCCCTTCCCTGGATCTGACTCGAACACCTTCTCTTCCTCCCTGTGATCTTGTTGATGATCATCCAGCTCTCCCTACATCCAGATCTGTCAACCGCTCTCTCCACACTTCTGATCTTCTCTACCAGTGCCTCCTCTCTGGCCTCAGTGTAAGCGGTACAGAGTTCTTCCCTCATCACCTACACAGTCTCCATCCTCTCCTCCGTAGGATCAGCATAGAATTGGTTCTTGGCAGCTTTCACGTGTTCTCTGGATGCACACACTTTTGGGTTTGCAGAGCTGACGTGCTTCCTTTTATTCTTTTTCCTCGGCACCAGGGTCTCACTTACTTCCGCCACTGCATTGGTGAACTGGCCGTAGCTCCTCGGCACACTCTCCTCAGTCCATCCAATCTCTCTCTCCTCTGCCTCTCCACACAGAGTACTGAACCTGTTCCTCACTTCCACTGTGAACCGCTCCTGTAGCTTATCATCTTCCTTGAAAGCTCCCCAGTCATAGATTGCTCTCCGGTGCTGAGCCTTGCTCTTTCTTAAGCTCACCCGGACCTCATTCATAACAAGCCGGTGGTCACTACCCAGTGTACTGAAATAGTTGTATGGTTCTGTGTTCAGAACACTATTCCGCCACTTTTTCCTCGCCAGAATGAAATCAATCTGGGACTTGGACAGGTGCATATCTGAGATGTAGGTCCACATCTTCCCCGGATTCTTTCTAAACCTTAGGTTGGTCGCTATCAAGTTCGCCTCCAGCAGGGTGTCTCTCAGTAGTCTTCCATTTCGGTTGGTGTTGTTATTGAAGTACAAGCAAGGATCTTCACTGCCCTCCTTACTCAGATGTGCATTGAAGTCCCCCAGAACAAGCAGGATGTTGTGTGCTTGAGTGATGTTGACAGCTCTACACACCTCCTCATGGAACTCTTCCGCACGCATATCACTGTCCCCCTCGGTTGGACTATAGGCTGAGATGACTCTCAGTCTTGGTTTGCCATTGAAGGTCACCCTCAACACTCGCGGGGAGACAGGCATTACTTCCCTCACCAATAGACTGGTTTTTGTGCTGAAAACAAAACCCATTCCTCCCACTGCAGCATTGGTCATGTTCCTCACTGCCGATGTGGTGATGAGCTGGCTCCTCTTTCCAATCATCACACTCCTCACGGGCTCATCGTGTAGGATCCTGTGTTCTTGGATCGCAAGTATCTGTATACCACTCTCCTCGAACAGATGTCCCAACTCCTCTCTCTTCTCCAGCGTCCGAATAGTCCTCACATTCAAAGTGCCCATTTTGATGGCTCTTCTGCGGGACAAACTGCATTATTTATATTTGTCTCAGGGACAGCTGATCCATCATCCATTGGTCCTCTCTCTGGCTCTAAGCCAGCAGACTCATAACGACCACACTGCTCCTTGACAGTGTAATTAGGGGCTCTAACCCTAGTGCTGTTAGATCGACTCTCCATATTTCTTTTCAATGGCTGACAATACCCTACCGGCGCCACTCGAATACGGTAGTTATTTAACCCATAACTGGAGCCCTAGCAGGTACTACTACTCCGAACCAGAGCAGAGCTGGAAGTTAGACAACTAAGGGGTAACTCCACATTCCTGAACTCCCAAACTGGAGCCTTGCCACTGGATGTAGTTTAATGTCATACCCGGGAGTATAGTACCTGTTAGGGCTCCATTTATGGGTTAAATAACTACCTTATTCGAGTGGCGCCGGTAAGGTATAGTCAGCCATTGAAAAAAAATATGGAGAGTTGATCCTATATATATAATATATATATATAGGATAACAAGATATCGTTAAAGGTAATCCGATTAGAGGTTGTGAAAACTTCTTATCATGAATAGTTTAAGCGTACGGCGTTGAAAGACTCAACAAGAGGTTTACGTGGATGAGTTTATTACTTCACTTGTATTCCTGTGTAAGTATATCTTTGAGTAATAAAATTGAAAAATTGAATAATATGGTCGACAGTACAAACAGGGAAATTTATTTACAGTCTAACAATTGTTTCTATGATAGAGTTGTATAAGAATTGCTAAACACAGAAGGCAGTGTCACTCAATTTAAAACACATGTTATCTCCAACATTTCGCCAGAGACCAAGAGAAAATAAAAGAAATAGGCGTAACAGAAAATTTACAAATTCAA
>OZ024750.1:26835335-26875335 GCA_964016885.1 Eledone cirrhosa | reverse complement strand
GTATTTGGAGGCCATGGGTTTAGCATAGTGTGAGTTGAGAATTTGGGCTCTCTCGTCTATAGTGTTAATCCAGAGTTCCGTGTCTAATACAGGTAGTCTATTGTTAGGGTGTTTGGAAGGGTAGTCGATAGTTACAGTTATATTCTTGTGTATGGAATTAGCTATCTGCTGGATGCTTTCCATTGTGCTACGTTCTAAATAAAACTTGTTAGTGCTCTCTTGTGGGGATGTTCTTATTACTATATTGATATCGTCTACGTAACGAGAGTACATGATGAGGTCTATGGAGCTCTCATCAAGGAGATCTTTAAGTCTGCTTTCCCACTATACCATAAAAAGGTTGGCAACGTCACCAGCTATGCTGACGCCAATGGCTGCTCCCTCATTTTGGGTGTAGATCTTCTCGTTGAACTTGGATATGATACTCTTTAGGGTAGTTTTGATACTAGCCCCTATTGAATGTGCGACCATCTTTCTTACCTGATCATTGTTTTGGGGGGTCCGTATAGCTTTGGTCCACCCAATCCACCTTCCCATGGGAGTCATTTTAGCCATTGAGGTTATGGTGGGGGGGGGGTCTACCTCTTATGGGTCTACTGGGGCAGAAACGTCTAAGGTCATGGCTGTCTAGGTAGTCAGTGTCGTAGGTAAGTCTAAGTAGGAGGCCCAGTTCGTCTGTGTCGACGTCGCAGAACTCCACCTCACTCTCAATGACCATCTCCACACATTTTTCCACAGCAAAATCAATGTTAATGGATGGGTACAGTGATACCACATCCATACTGCCTATTATGCAGTTGGATAGGTTCCTGTTTTTGTTAAACTCACTGATTCTGCTGAGGAGGTCCTCTGTACTGTCACATACATCTGGATACATCTTGATTATGGGGCGTATAACCATTGAGAGGAAGTAGGAGATCCTGTAGTTGCTAGCTATATTTGCTCCGCATACCGGTCTTGTTGGTGGTCCTGTTGTCGGGTCGTCGGCTGTCTTGTAGTCTTTGCGGAGCCCATACAAGGGTGGTATGCCATTGTTAGACGCCTGGAAGTTGTAGGCAGTGCGTCTGCTTGGCTTTAGGATGTCGGTCCACATCATCATGTGAGCGTTAAGGATTTTCTCTCTCCCATCATGTATTTGCTGTGCAATTTCGCTCGTGTTGGTGATGTGGGGTTGCATAGCCTTGCTGTAGTTCGGCATGCTGTCTATTGACATCCTACCAGACTTATCCGTGGGTAGACATACTACCTCACCACCCCTTGTGCGCTGCTTGAGGCTAAACAAGCCTTCTACAGGTTCCAAATTGTTCCAAATTTTTGGACGTCTGGTCTGCTCTGTCTCTTAGTATACCGGTCTACTATTTGTCTAATCTTATTTCTAGCTATGGTGAACTGTGCCTCTGTCTCGTCATCTATCTCTTGAGGACCGAATAAATTAAATTAACCGATATAAAAGACACAGAAGCGAAAAGCGAAAACCAAACAAACAGAGAGTGTGTTCTGATATTAATTCTGGCAATATTACACAAATATGACCCTCCCCAAGTATAGCAATATATCTATATTTTTCCAAATTATTGAGCCCTCTGCCACATATATCGGATATTGTTTATCGTGATTTCGTGGGCTGATATTCCGATTCTCGATTATTCTACTATATTTAGCTCTAGACCCTAGCTATTGACCAGTAAATTTTATTGATGATTTTTTTTGTTGATCTTATTGAATGATGAATAGCTCTTGTTCATTTTAACATGTCTGTTGAGCACTCTGATTCGATATGTGATAATTTGTATTCTTACATAATTTACACATCACCGAATTCTTTCGCTAATATAGGGGTTCCCTCCCTTGCTGAATACCATGTGCGTTTTTTGGCTTCGGGTCCCCTCTATATTATGGAACGAAATACTCGTTGAAGAAGCCTTTCCTCGTTCGTCTCTTCTCTAGAAGTCTTATATATTTTTTATGTGGGCTGATAGTGATTGGATTAAGGAATTGCAGAAATCCAAGAAGCTAGATTTAACATCTTTCTAGCGGGTCCGGGTGAGTTTTTTACATTCATTTAGTTTATTAATTTATTGATATTTTATTTGAGTGTTCCGAATCTTCCTGGTCGTTCTTTTTCGGCTGCATGGGTGATTTTAGGCATGATCTCTATGTGTTGGTATTTTAACGATAGTTATAGCTCTGATTTTTCCAAATTATTGAGCCCTCTGCCACATATATCGGATATTGTTTATCGTGATTTCGTGGGCTGATATTCCGATTCTCGATTATTCTACTATATATATATATATATAATATATAAGAACAAAAGATGGTTAAAAGAGTTCCATGTATTTTATTATGCGCATTTCAAAAACAAATATCATCATGCAATAATATTTGTTTTCATCAGATAAAACAGGAAGACATGGTATGAAGGTTAAAAAACACTTGTGGATAGTGCAGTTTTAAATCAACATATGAGAAGTAGTTTTAGATTGATGTGTGATATTGGGAAAAATATTTTATTTTGAGGGGGGTGGGGGTGGAAAGGATGAAAAAGAGGAGGAGATGAGAGTAAAAAGTGGAGAGGGAGGAGTATAATGAGGAAGGATGAGATAGGAGGAGAGATGGGTGATAGAGAGAGAGAGATAGCTTTTATAACTGAGAAAGATATATTGTTTTACATAGAGAGGTTGAAATAAAATATTTTTCCCAATATCACACATCAATCTAAAACTACTTCTCATATGTTGATTTAAAACTGCACTATCCACAAGTGTTTTTTAACCTTCATATCATGTCTTCCTGTTTTATCTGATGAAAACACAAATATTATTGCATGATGATATTTGTTTTTGAAATGCGCATAATAAAATACATGGAACTCTTTTAACTATCTTTTGTTCTTATATATTATGTATACTCCAGTCCTACAAACTGTAGAGTGCTTCTTATCCGATATCTGCATTGCTTTATTGTACTACAATAAAACTCACCTCCTACATATATATATATATATCTATATATATGAATGGAAAAAAGGAAATTTCATTTCTCACTCTTTGTACGGCTGATACTTAAATATAAGTATGCATACGTACATACATATATCTATACAGACGTACAGTAGTATGTATCTACATACATGCACACATATATATATATGTACGTATGGGTATACCGAACATTTATTATAATGCTCAGGTTTGTTTGTAAACAAACAGTCCGAATTGTGAGCCGTACAGTGTTCGCAACCATCGTTGCCATTTTGTTCAACACTGACAAAGAACGATGAACTAGTTCTAGCTTATTAGCTATCATCAGCACCGTATAGCATCCTGTCAGTTGATTGAACGTTTGAAAGTATATAGTTTCCTTATGCATATTAACGGCTGAGTAGCCTAATTTGCATATTGAGTGAGTTAGTCGGCCGGGCGTACAAAAAACCATAAATGGAAAAAATGAAATTTCATTTCTCACTCTTAGTACGGCTGATACTTAAATAAAAGTATGTATACGTACATACATATATGTATACAGACGTACAGTAGCATGTATATATATATGTACGTATATATACATACGTATATATATATATATATATACATTTAGAACTATTAGAACTATTTCATTCAAAAGTAGTCCTGTAGTAGCGATTTCTATATTAAACATCATATTTCCACACACACAAACACATGCACACACAAACAGACACACACATACACACGGAAACATATACATATATGTGTGAGTGTGTGTGTGTGTGTGTGAATGTGTGCGTGTGTGTGTATGTGTGTGTGTATGTGTGTGAGTATGTGTGTGTGTGTGTATGTGTGTGTGTGTGTGTATATGTGTGTGTATGTGTGTATGTGTGTATGTGTGTGAGAGAGAGAGGATGTAATAGTAATTATAGTAAATACGTAACAAGTTTATGATATACCTTCTTGGCATTTGTCACCAACATAACCTGCAATACATCCATCTAAACATCTTCCATTAAGGACGTCACAGTTTTTGTTGTTGATACAATGGCATGTCCCTGTACAATTAACACCATACTTTCCTACTGGGCAATCTGAAATATATATAAGATTTCTATATTAAACATCATAATTACACACACACACAAACTCATAACATACACACCCCAACCCCCCACACACCCACATACACTTATATATGTGTGTGTGTGTATAGTAATTATAGTAATTATGTAACAAGTTTATGATAGACCTTGGCAATTCAAACCAACATAATTCTCAGAACATCCTTCTGAACATGTTCCATTTCGATGGTCACAGTTTTCGTTGTTGATACAATGGCATGTGTCTTTACAATTATCACCAAACTTTCCTATTCCGCATTCTGAAAATATCAATATATATGATAATGTTGAATATATCATTAATTATATAGAGATATCAATGATACAAATTTATACAAAATTTTAAGATTAGAGTGGTTTTGTGATAAACATATGAACTTGTATACTTATTGAATATTATATCGATACTCTGTAATATATACCTGGATATTTAGTTCAGTTTAAATGCAACTTTAAAAACATTATGCAAGAAACAAACAAAATCATAAGAAAAATAAACATAATCCTACAAAATCTTAATATATTCAATCAGTTCCTACGATATGTATTTGCTACATTCTTACATTTAAATAAACACACACGCACATACACACTTACACACACAAACACACACACACATATGCAGCCTGCCTGAACCTATTCCTCTAAGAGCACTATGAATATAATAACATCATCAGGGATGAACACGCATCTGGAGAGAAAAGGATTTGGAGGTGGGCTGAACAACTGCTAATCAACAAAACTGCGATGTCGGAGGTGCGACAACTTAGGAGGAATATGGCTACAATCTGGGTGGATTACAGGAAAGCTTTCGATTCTGTTCCCCACTCTTGGATGATAGCGGACCTCCGACTTGCTAAAGTTCCAGATATTATTATTAGAGCCATAGAGAAGCTGTCCTCTTCTTGGACTACTATCCGAAAGTTAAAGACAGAGAAGGAGGACTCTATTTTCACTGATAAAATAGAATATCACAGAGGTATATTTCAAGGAGAATGGAGTTTGGTCAAGATAAATGTTCATATATGACTGTAAAATGGGAAAAAAACAACCCAATATAGCAAAATTGTCATCAATGGCATAACTGTTTTACCGAAATCTGATGAGGACTGCTACAGATACCTGGGGATAGATGAGAGTATATCCTATAATGGTATCTGTAATAAGGAACGCGTAACCAGGGAATATTACACCCGATTAAGGAAAATATTGTCATCGGAACTCTCTGCGCACAATCAAACAGTGGCTCACAATCTGTTTGCTGGGCCCGTCCTAACAGCAACGTTTGGAAGACGATAGACGAAATCCGAGCAATTGATGTTAGGACTCGAAAAATACTAAACAACACCGGAAGTGTCCACATCAACAGTGACATATACCGCATTTACTTGAAACGTAAGCAGGGAGGCAGAGTCCTAACATCAGTCCAGACAGCATTTGAATGTCACATCATATCCCTCCGACAACATCTACGAACCTCGAAGCGCAGGAGCTCGTCTCACGAGCTAGTCTATCTACATGAAACTGATAAGATCATGAGATTTAGGAAGGAACTCCTTGAAAGATATTTCCTGTGTGATAATCAAAAACTCACACCCAGGGAAGTTTCTCAGCAGTACAGCAGGAAATCCATGGATGAAAAACTGCATTCTTATCAGCAAACATTCATGCATGGACATGTTGCCATGAAGCTCCAGAGTGAGAGTAATATAGATAAACAAAGTAGTCTATCTTGGACCAACAACCGCTATATTGGCTTCCACTTTGAAGGATACACTTTTGCAATTGAAGATCAGGAAATCAACACGAAATACCTATTTCACAAAAGAGATAGGGATGCAGGCAAAACACCAAAATGTGACCACAAGTGCAGACTCTGCAGAATTAACATCTAAGATGTCACCCATGTCATGAGCAACTGTCCAAAGATGTCATCGCGGTACTATTTACCTATGAGGCATGATGTGGTCAAAACACTGTACCATGCAATCATCCGTGGAAAAGATAGCCCCGATAATAAACACATTAAAAGCTACAGCAATGTGGAAGACATACATATGCATAATATGAAAGAGAACCGGTGGAATGTTCCAGTAAACCTCAATAAACTGCAGCTATAACAGACCAGATGTAATGATATGGGAGAGCGCAAAGAAGGCATGCACAGTAGTAGAAGTTAGCTGCCCATCAGATGCCAATATAATATCAAAGATTAGCGAAAAGGAGAATATTTATGCTGAACTAATGAGAAATCTACAGATAGTGCACACTGACTATCCCTTCAGATTTATGCCTGTGATTATTGGGACACTGGGATATGTTAGTAACTGCCTCAATACAAATCGTGTGAAGCTGGGCTTCACAAGAACAGAAAGAACACAACTAGTTAGGAAATTACAAGTACAATCCATTAATGGAACAGTAAAAATATGTAAAACATTCCAAACATTTTCATCTAATAAATGCATATACACATGTATACACAGAAAGCGTATGCACATGCACAGATACTACTCAAAACATCCACATCCACACATCCAATAACATCCATACCTACACATACATGCATGCAGACATACACACATATCCACCTAGTTGTTGTTGTGTAAATTCGAATGAGAGAGTCTTGTAACTATGCTAGAAACCGAATCTTTCTCTATTAACAACAAATTTTGAAATTATGTAACCAGAAGAAACATACATACATTCATGCAGACATAGTCAGGAAACGCGATCAGTCGTATATTTTGATGTGGGAGACTATTCATTAAATTTAAGATGAATACTATCTACGATTGTAATGCCACAACTACCAGTCATGTTGAATAACTGGATATTCTTCTAACTATATCCACTGAAGACACATTTTATTCGAATTTGTAGAGATATCCGACTAAATAAATAATTCATTTTACAAAGATTTGCTACAGACAGCATGACTGATCACAACATCAACAACAACATCATTAGTGAAATACCGAAGAAAAACGAGAAAGGTAAACAAATGTTATTCAGTTGTAGCTACAGAAGAAACATTAATTATAAATCGCATTTCTCTTGGAGTTGCCAACTTAATAATTGTTTCTACTTTAGGCATAAGGCCAGCAATTACCCAGTGCATTACTGGTACTTTATTTTATCGACCCCGTAACGATGAAAGGCAAAGTCAACCTCGGCGGGATTTGAACTCAGATCGTAAAGGGACGTAACTATGCTGGAAAGCATGGCGTCCGACCCTCTACCGATACTGCCAATCCACCACCCTTTGCCAACTTAATAATGATTTATTTAATTGTTATAAAATGGCAAAAAACAATCCCTCCATTGGCTGTATGAACGGATTGAGGCTACACTGGGGCGAAATACACCCAGAACTAAATCACTCCACAGTGAAACAATTACGCCAACAAGCGACGTTTGTTGAACATAAAAATAAGATAAATATCATTAATTGTAAGTCTCCCACAATAAACATGGAATCAACAACACGTTCTACATGTCGCTATGCTACTAGACTTCCTAGTAGCCAGGTCATACATGCCTTGAAACAACTATGCCTATAAGAAATTTGACACCACGTGTACCATCTAAGTCTACCTCGAATGCTGGGGGAGCCACTATCGATAACAATGGTTCCTTATATTGGCACAAGGCCAGCATATTTTGGGGGAGGGTGAAGTCAATTAAATCGATACCAGTGCGTGACTGGTACTTTATTTTATTGACCCCAAAGTCAAAGTTAAGCTCGGCGGTCTTTGATCTCGCGTCATAAAGGGCCATAACTCTATGCTGCAAACCATGGCATCCGACGCTCTACGCTATTGCCAATCCAACGCCCTATAACACTATCGATAATAATAATAATCGAAGAAATAATAATGATAATTGAAGAAATCTGACACCACATGTAACATCCGAGTCTACCTCGACTGTTGTGGAAAATACTATCGATAATGATAATAATCAAAAGTATAAAAAATTGAATATTTCCCTCGAAGAAATCTGCCAGAGAGAAATTAATTCAGGTATAAATATTTCTCTTGCTGAACGTATTAAAATGACAATATTTAATTTAAAAAAAAATAATAATAATATAATAGTACGTGTTATTGACGAAATAGGGGATGGATATTTACGACGGTTAAAATTCCCAACATTTTGGCAAATCAACACCTGTTTATATGCCTTAGCAACGACAGTGAAGCATTTTCTTGGGGATAGCAGAGATATTAACAAGAAGAAAACACCACCAAAAATACCATCCTATATAACTAAAATAGAAATAGAGATTTCTGACCTACGAAAAACCATAGGATATGTGAAAATGCTGATTACATGCACTAAAACACAAAAAAAACTTCATTCCTCACCAACAAAGAGCTAAAAATAAAACAGCGACGATGTTTGTTAAGAGTAGAGCCAGAATTCTTCAATATAAGCTGATCACCCTCAAACAAGAATTGAGACCTGTCAGCGAAGAACGCTGATACATGAAGAAGTTAGATGAAAAAATGTGCTTAATAAAAGATTCAGACGAAACCAAACATCAGTTTATAGAGATATGAAGTTTTATAGGAATTTTTGACGAGCAGACCTCGAACGTCTCCACACTATTGTGGCTTTCCCTTTATTTAATTCTAATTGTTACATTTATTTTATTAATGTTACACTTATTTGTACACAGAACCCACAAACTGACACACGCACGTATCCGATAGTGTGTTCCTGTCGGTGTTTTGGATTATGTAAGTGTGATTGATATATTTTATGGATGAATGGTTTTCATATTCCACAATGCTTCAAGCAAATTTAACAATCAGACACACACACACACGCGCGCGCACATATTAGTTTCTCAAGCTTTTTGATATGAAGTCGTGTATTAAAACAAATATTGTTATATTTGGGGAGAGTCATATTGTTATAATATTGCCAGAATTAATAATAGAACGCAGGCACTGTTTTGTTTGTTTGGTTTTCGGTTCTGTATCTTTTATACCTCCATAGTTAATTTATCTGGCAGTCAATGTTTATCATTGATTGACCAACGGTTAAAAATACAGATATAAATATATATATATATATATATATATATATATATATATATATATATATAGTCTATCAATGTTCTTTCGTCACACATCTGTGGCATCATAAGTGGTACTATTATGTTTCCTCCTGTTGTATTGTAATGCTTACGCCATTTTTATTTAATTTATTTAAATAAATTAAATAATATAACAATATGACTCTCCCCAAATATAACAATATATATATAGTAAATACGTAGCATCTTTAGGAAATACCTTGTTGGCAGTCGTCACCAAGATAACCTACACTACACCCATTTGAACATCTTCCAAAAAGGATATCACAGTTAATGTTGTCGTAACAATGGCATACGCTTTTACAATTAACACCAAACCATCCTCCCGGACATTCTGAAATATATATAAGATTTCTATATTAAACATCATATTTACACACACACACACACACACACATAGAGATACACACCCGCACCGCCACACACCCCCACACACAAACACACACATAAACATATATATCTCTGTGTGTGTGTATATAGTAATTATAGTAATTATGTAAAAAGTTTATGATATACCTTGGCAATCGTCACCAATATGACCTCTAGTACATCCATCTGAACAACTTCCATTTCGATGGTCACAGTTTGTGTTGTTGATACAATGGCATGTCTCTTTACAATTAAGCCCAAACTTTCCTATTCGGCATTCTGAAATATATATAAGATTTCTATATTAAACGTCATATTTACACACATACACATGCACGCACACGCCAGCACGCACACACCTGCCCCCACCACATACCCACACACACAAGAGAGAGTGAAAGATGGATAGAAAGAGATAGTGGTTTTGCAGGAGAACAGTGGGCTGTTCTGATGAAGGGTGATACCCAGAAACATTAGTGCTTGCAGTTCTGGTCACATGCCAACACAGGAGCAAGAATGAAGTGTTCATTCTACTGAAATGTCTAAAAAATTGAGGCTTGTTTTCATATTTGCATGCAAATCGAATGTTATTATTAATATTCGTAAAACTCAGATTACATTTATATATATATATATATATATATATATATATATATATAGATAGATAGATAGATAGATAGAGAGAGAGAGAGAGAGAGAGAGAGAGAGAGAGAGAGAGAGAGAGAGAGAGAGAGAGAGAGAGAGAATTCACAAGAATCAAAGCTATGTTCAAAGCATTTATTCACTTACAATTGCTTCATCCAAACCTAGGCGTGGAGTCTTCGGAGCATTTTTCAATGTTTGTACACATACTTGACCTCCTTTCCAACGCAAGTGACAGACAGATACATATGTATATATTTATGTACAGTGGAGTGATATCTGTTGTTATTACATTGAGCTATTTATCTTACTGGTAATAAGGTAGTAATAAATTACTGACCTTCACTGTTTAGGGTATAAAATATATATAACTATAAAAAGTTTTAGTATATACATAACCATAAATACTATCCTTAATACTATATATATTTATATATATATATATTTATATATGTATATGTATATATATATATATATATATATATAAATCAGGAGAGAAGAGTGACACGGTTTGCTATACAAAAAAGATTTTTAATCTCATTGTTGACAATTGTTTCTCTGAACTGGTAGGTCTAGAGATCGCTATCCGCTTATTTTCACGTTACTCGATCACCAATACAAAGTTATAACCAGTCAGTTCATCATAACTGACTGGTTATAACTTTGTATTGGTGATCGAGTAACGTGAAAATAAGCGGATAGCGATCTCTAGACCTACCAGTTCAGAGAAACAATTGTCAGCAATGAGATTAAAAACCTTTTTTGGATAGCAAACCGTGTCACTCTTCTTTCCTGATTTATTATTACAGCGTACTCGCAGCATCACTATGGAAACGCCTTGTTGAGTCAAACTTAGCCAATCGTTGATATCATCCACTACCCGGAGTACCATAACTGGACTACACCTAAGTGGACTACCTATAACAGTAATTTGTTTCCCCGTATATATATATATATATATATATATATATATATATATATATATATATGAATGGAAGAAATGAAATTTCATTTCTCACTCTTTGTACAGCTGATACTTAAATATAAGTATGCATACGTACATACATATATGTATACAGACGTACAGTAGAATGTATATACATACATGAACACATATATATATATATATATATATATGTACGTAAGGGTTTACCGAACATTTATTATAATGCTCGGTGTTTTTGTAAACAAGCAGCACGAATATTTAGCCGTATAGTGTTCGCAACCATCGTTGCCATTTTATTCAACACCGACAACGAACGAGGAAGTAGTTTCTAGCTTATTAGCGGTCATCAGCACTGTATAGCTTCCTGTCAGTTGATTGAACGTTTGAAAGTATATAGTTTCCTTATGCATATTAACGGCTGAGCCGCCTAATTTGCATATCGAGTGAGTTAGTCGGCCGGGCGTACTGAAAACGATAAATGGAAAAAATGAAATTTCATTTCTCACTCTTAGTACGGCTGATACTTAAATAAAAGTATGTATACGTACATACATATATGTATACAGACGTACAGTAGCATGTATATATATATGTACGTATATATACATACGTATATATATATACATTTAGAACTATTAGAACTATTTCATTCAAAAGTAGAAGCGATTTCTATATTAGACATCGTATTTCCACACACACAAACACATGCACACACACACAAAGACACACATACACACGGAAACATATACATATATATATATATGTGTGTGTGTGTGTGTGAGTGTGAATGTGTAAGTGTGTGTGTGCAGGTGTGTGAGTGTGTGTCAACGCGCGCTAGCGCGCGCGTGGTCTGTGTGTGTGTGAGAGAATGTATAGTAATTATAGAAAATACGTAACAAATTTATGATATACCTTCTTGGCAAGTTTCACCAACATAACCTGCAGTACATCCATCTGAACATCTTCCTAATCGGAAGTCACAGTTAATGTTGTTGATACAATGGCATACCCGTTTACAATTAACACCAAACCATCCTACTGGGCAATCTGAAATATATATAAGATTTCTATATTAAACATCATATTTACACACACACACAAAATCATGCACATACCCACACACACAAACACACACATACACTTATATATGTGTGTGTGTATATTGTAATTATAGTAATTATGTAACAAGTTTATGATAGACCTTGGCAATTGAAACCAACATAATTCCCAAAACATCCTTCTGAACAAGTTCCATTTCGATGGTCACAGTTTTTGTTGTTGATACAATGGCATGTCTCTTTACAATTATCCCCAAACTTTCCTATTCCGCATTCTGAAAATATCAATATATATGATAATGTTGAATATATCATTAATTACATACAGATATCAATGATATAAATTTATACCAAATTTAAAGATTAGAATGGTCTTGTGATAAACATATGAACTTATATACTTATTGAATATTATATCGATCCTTTGTAATATATACCTGGATTTTTAGCTCAGTTAAATGTAATTTTAAAAACATTATGCAAGAAACAAACAAAATCCTAAGAAAGATAAACATAATCCTACAAAATCTTAACATATTCTATCAGTTCCTACGATATGTATTTGCTACATTCTTACATTTTAATAAACACACACGCACATACGCACTTACACACACACACAAACACATATATTTATATACTATACACTGTATATATATATAACCATGCATACATACATACAAGTTCTCAAGGGAGATACACTTATACCAGAATGGTTGACGTTAACCCAAACAATACTGGTCCCCAAGAACAAAGACACCCACTTGGCAAAAAACTACCGACCTATTGCATGCCATAACCTGATGTATATGGTGTAAGCATCCGGCCTGAACCTATTCCTCCAAGATCACTATGAAAATAATAACATCATCACTGATGAACACGCATCTGGAGAGAAAAGGATTTGGAGGTGGGCTGAACAACTCCTAATCAACAAAACTGCGATGTCGGAGGTGCGACAACTTAGGAGGAATATGGCTACAATCTGGGTGGATTACAGGAAAGCTTTCGATTCTGTTCCCCACTCTTGGATGATAGCGGCCCTCCGACTTGCTAAAGTTCCAGACATTATTATCAGAGCCATAGAGAAGCTGGCTTCTTCTTGGTTTACTATCCGAAAGTTAAAGACAGAGAAGGAGGACTCTATTTTCACTGATAAAATAGAATATCACAGAGGTATATTTCAAGGAGAAAGTCTCTCTGTGATATTATTTATCCTGTCATTAAACCCCTTGTCTTTTCTGCTCAAGAAATGTAAAGGATTAATCATTGGCTCACAGGAGGACTGAAATACGAACCTAAACCATAATTTCTTTGTGGATGATCTGAAACTATATGCCGAGAACATAGATGGGATGAAGAAAAACCTTGACCTGGTTACAACCTTCTCAAAGTATATAGGAATGGAGTTTGGTCAAGATAAATGTTCATATATGACTGTAAAATGGGAAAAAACAACCCAATCTAGCAAAATTGTCATCAATGGCATAACTGTTTTACCGCTATCTGATTAGGACTGCTACAGATACCTGGGGATAGATGAGAACATATCCTATAATGGTTACTGTAATAAGGGACGCGTAACAAGGGAATATTACACCCGATTGAGGAAAATATTGTCATCGGAACTCTCTACGCACAATCAAGCAGTGGCTCAGAATCTGTTTGCTGTGCCTGTCCTAACAGCAACGTTTGGAATACTCAATTGGACGATAGACGAAATCCGAGCAATTGACGTTAGGACTCGAAAAATACTAAACAACACCGGAAGTGTCCACATCAACAGTGACATATACCGCATTTACTTGAAACGTAAGCAGGGAGGCAGAGTCCTAACATCAGTCCAGACAGCATTTGAATGTCACATCATATCCCTCCGACAACATCTACGAACCTCGAAGCGCAGGAGCTCGTCTCACGAGCTAGTCTATCTACATGAAACTGATAAGATCATGAGATTTAGGAAGGAACTCTTTGAAAGATATTTCCTGTGTGATAATCAAAAACTCACACCCATGGAAGTTTCTCAGCAGTACAGCAGTAAGTCCATGGATGAAAAACTGCATGCTTATCAGCAAAAATTCATGCATGGATATGTTGCCATGAAGCTCCAGAGTGAGAGTAATATAGATAAACAAAGTAGTCTATCTTGGACCAACAACCGCTATATTGGCTTCCACTTTGAAGGATACACTTTTGCAATTGAAGATCAGGAAATCAACACGAAATACCTATTTCACAAAAGAGATAGGGATGCAGGCAAAACACCAAAATGTGACCACAAGTGCAGACTCTGCAGAATTAACATCGAAGATGTCACCCATGTCATGAACAACTGTCCAAAGATGTCATCGCGGTACTATCTACCTATGAGGCATGATGTGGTCAAAACACTGTACAATGCAATCATCCGTGGAAAAGATAGCCCCGATAATAAGCACATTAAAAGCTACAGCAATGTGGAAGACATACATATGCATAATATGAAAGAGTACTGGTGGAATGTTCCAGTAAAACCCCAATAAACTGCAGCTATAACAGACCAGATGTAATGATATGGGACAGCGAAAAGAAGACATGCACAGTAGTGGAATTTAACTGCCCAGCAGATGCCAATATAATATCAAAGATTAGCGAGAAAGAGAATATTTATACTGAACTAATGAGAAATCTGCAGATACTGCACCCTGACTATACCTTCAGATTTATGCCTGTGATTATTGGGACACTGGGTTATGTTTAGTAACTGCCTCAATACAAATCGTGTGAAGCTGGGCTTCACAGGAACAGAAAGAACACAACTAGTTAGGAAATTACAAGTACAATCCATTAATGGAACAGTAAAAATATGTAAAACATTCCAAACATTTTCATCTAATAAATGCATATACACATGTATACACAGAAAGTGTATCCACATGCATACATACTACTCAAAACATACACATCCACACATCCAATAACATCCTTACCTACACATACATGCATTCAAGCAGACACATACATATCTACCTTGTTGTTGTGTAAATTTGCATGAGAGAGTCTTGTAACTATGCTAGAAACCGAATCTTTCTCTATTAGCAAAAAATTTTGAAATTATATAACCAGAAGAAACATACATACATACATTCATGCAGACATAGTCAGGAAACGCGATCAGTCGTATATTTTGATGTGGGAGACTATTCATTACATTTAAGATGAATACTATCTACGATTGTAATGCCACAACTACCAGTCATGTTGAATAACTGAATATTCTTCTAACTATATCCACTGAAGACATATTATTCGAATTCGTAGAGATATCCGACTAAATAAATAATTCATTTTACAAGGATTTGCTACAAACAGCATGAGATATGAAGTTTTATAGGAATTTTTGACGAGCAGACCTTGAACGTCTCCACACTATTGTGGCTTTCCCTTTATTTAATTCTAATTGTTACATTTATTTTATTAATGTTACACTTATTTGTACACAGAACCCACAAACTGACACACGGACGTATCCGATAGTGTGTTCCTGTCGGTGTTTTGGATTATGTATGTGTGATTGATATATTTTACGTGTGAATGGTTTTCATATTCCACAATGCTTCAAGCAAATTTAACACTCAGACACACACACACACGCGCGCGCACATATTCATTTCTCAAGGTTTTGATATGTAATCGTGTGTTGAAACAAATATTGTTATATTTGGGTAGGGTCATATTGTTATAATATTGCCAGAATTAATAATAGAACACAGGCACTGTTTTGTTTGTTTGGTTTTCGGTTCTGTATCTTTTATACCTCCATAGTTAATTTATCTGGCAGTCAATGTTTATCATTGATTGACCAACGGTTAAAAATACAGATATAAATATATATATATATATATATATATATATATATATATATAGTACGTAGTTTAGAAAGCCACAACAATGCAGAGGGAAATCTCGAGGTAGGAAGTGAATGATAGATAGGAGAAATAGGAGAATGTGAAAATTGAGAGAAACAAAGATGAAAACAAAACAAAGGTAGAAGGGTTACCGTAGTGGAGATTTAATCCCAATATTTCGGGGTCACGCCCATCAACGGTGGAATGTTCCAAAAGGGGGGGAACAGGCCAAGCCGGAGAAAGTTGTGATGTCCTTAAAACAGGAATGCCGTTATGGGGAGAAAGTTTTTTAAAATTTAAATGAGGGAAAGAATGCGCGTGCGCGTGATAGGCTGTGGCAAAAGCTACTGACCAAATGGGTTAAATCAAGAGGGTGCGCTAGTGTGTGAAAGCCGTAAAATATGTGTGTGTAAATATATATGTGTGTGTAACTGTGTGTGTATATGTGTAAGTGTGTATATGTGTGAGTGTGTGTGTGTGTGAAAGATAGTGGGCTGTAGAAGCTGGAAATCAAAGGGTGTGAAAGGTGGTAGGTTGTAAAACATGTGTGCGTGTATAAATATAGATGTGTGTGTGTATGTGTATGGGTATATATGTGTGTGTAACTGTGTGTGTATATGTGTGAGTGCGTGTGTGTGTGAAAGATAGTGGGCTGTAGAAGCTGGAAATCAAAGGGTGTGAAAGGTGGTAAGTTGTAAAAACATGTGTGCGAGTATAAATATAGATGTGTGTGTGTATGCGTATGGGTATGCATATACGTGCGTGTATGTGAAAATAGCAGGCCGTAAGGGCTGTGAAAGGTCACTATGGTTAAGTTAGCCATGTCATCTCATTTCTCTCAGCCCGGTTGTTAAGTGGGGGTCTGAGGTTCTTAATAACATGTGCTTCCTTTATCCTGAAGGATCCGATGCTGCGTTCAGTCGCTAGGACTGTGACCAAGGGTCTACCCTGTGGGTTTCCGCATTTAAGGATGTGTTTACGGAAGGAAGATGCGTTGGTGTTGATATGTTCCTTGATACGAACATGTAGGGGTCGGATGGTGCTACCTATGTAAAACTTGTTACATTTATCGCATTGAATCTTATATACGACATAGGTGCGTAGGCAATCTGCCCCCCGTATAGGGCAGTTGCTGAGGGAACACGTCCCATCTGACTCGTCGGGTTTGTTGGAGAGGCATCTTCGCAGCGAAGGTCCTGTGTGGGCCAAGTGTATGTCAAATCCCTCCGTCCGTATGGCCCTGCGGATGGCGTTCGTGGTATATTCACTCAGGTGGGGGATTTTAAAGAAGCACCTGCTTTTATTTAAGTTTCTTTGATTTCCAGCTCCTACAGCCCACTATCTTTCACACACACACGCACTCACACATATACACACACAGTTACACACACATATATACCCATACGCATACACACTCACATCTATATTTATACACGCACACTTGTTTTACAACCTACCACCTTTCACACCCTTTGATTTCCAGCTTCTACAGCCCACTATCTTTCACACACACACACACTCACACATATACACACTTACACATATACACACACAGTTACACACACATATATATTTACACGCACATATTTTACGGCTTTCACACGCTAGCGCACCCTCTTGATTTAACCCATTTGGTCAGTAGCTTTTGCCACAGCCTATCACGCGCACGCGCATTCTTTCCCTCATTTAAATTTTAAAAAACTTTCTCCCCATAACGGCATTCCTGTTTTAACGACATCACAACTTTCTCCGGCTTGGCCTGTTCCCCCCCTTTTGGAACTCTCCCCCGTTGATGGGCGTGAGCCCGAAATATTGGGATTAAATCTCCACTACGGTAACCCTTCTACCTTTGTTTTGTTTTCATCTTTGTCTCTCTCAATTTTCACTTTCTCCTATTTCTCCTATCTATCATTCACTTCCTACCTCGAGATTTCCCTCTGCATTGTTGTGGCTTTCTAAACTACGTATTTTACACATTTCACAATGCTTCAAGCAAACTTTAACACCCTCTTATATATATAGTCTATCAAAGTTCTTTCGTCACACATCTGTGACATCATAAGTGGTACTATTATGTTTCCTCCCGTTGTATTGTAATGCCTACGCCATTTTTATTTAATTTATTTAAATAAATGAAATAATATAACAATATGACTCTCCCCAAATATAATAATATATATATAGTAAATACGTAGCATCTTTAGGAAATACCTTGTTGGCAGTCGTCACCAAGATAACCTGCACTACACCCATCTGAACATGTTCCATCTTGCTTGTCACAGAAAGTGTTGTTCGAACAATGACATGACATTTTACAACCGATACCAAATGTTCCATCTCGACATGCTGAAATAATCAGTATAGATAATAATGTTGGAGATATCATCATGTACATACAGATATAAATGAGATAACAATTATACAATTTTATACCATATCAATAATTTTAAGATTATGACAAACGAATGTAAATGTATACGAGTATTGAATATTATATCGATACACTACATGATACCGAGACATTATATTAGAATATAATTTTCCGAAAACATATGGACGTAACAATCAATATAAGTAGCAAAATTACTTTCAAAAATATAAAAAATGTAACACAATACTTATCAGTTTCTGCGTTATTTATCACTGATATTCTTATATTTAACAACAAATAAATCATTATTATCATTAATTATTATTATTATTATTATTATTATTATTATTATTATTGTTCTTTGAGTCTCAGTCATTGATGTTAGTTAACTGGAAAGTTTGTTGAAATGAATATCAAGCCACTACCTGCAGCCTCAGATATTCAGGACGTATCGGAGGGTTCTTGCTGTTCCCAGCAAGCATGCCTTTTGAAGCGTTCCAAAAAGCGTGAAGGGGCCAATTTTCTTTAACCTTCCCTGGAAACTTTTTGAGATAGTACCTAGTGCGTCTATGACAATCGGGACCACTTTGACTTCATGGCATTTCCAAATCCTTTTTACCTCCCACTTTAAGTCCTGGTATCGGTTAATTTTCTCCCTCTCCTTCTCTTGCACTCTCGTGTCGAATGGGCAGGCCACATCCACAATCAGGCACGATCTTTTTTCTTTGTCCAAAACCACCAGGTCAGGTCTATTGTGTTCCAGTTTCTTGTCCGTCTCTATCATAAAATCCCACAGCACTTTCACCTGATCGTTTTCTATCACCGACTCTGGCTTATGCTCATACCACTTCTCAGAATGTGGTAAATTGATTACTTTGCATAGGTGCCAGTGGATCACCCTGCCCATCACATCATGTCTCCAGCCCTTATAGTGAGTCTGTGCTAGGTGTTTACACTCGGATACAATGTGAGCCACAGTCTGCTCTCTCTCTCCACAGATCCTGCACAGTGGGCTAGCCTCCTCCTTGTAAATATGGTGTTTCAACCACTTCGTTTTGAGGGCTTGCTCTTGCGCAGCCATTAACATTCCTTCTGTAGCCTTTTTAAGGTCTCCTCTTTTCAACCAGTTCCATGTCTGTGGATCTCTGAATTCAGTTTTCTCAATGAAGGTATTAAGAAGGGATTTTTCCTGAAGGCTGCTCTTTCTCCTTGTTGTTATTTCCTCCTTGGACATCCCCTGGACTATTGTTCTCTCCTTCAGTACAGTTCTGAGCATTGGCTCCTTACTATCAGTCACGTATTTGTGTAGGTTGTTTTTCTCCATCTGAACACAGTCCTCTATGCTGATAAGACCTCTTCCACCTTCAGATCTCCTTAAGTAGAGTCTATCGACATCACTCCTCTTGTGGAACATGTTGTAGATAGTCAATAGCTTCCTAGTCTTCCTATCCATTTCTTTTTTGTTCAGCAACATTCCATCTCAGAATTCCCGCACTGTACCTAATAATAGACACAGATCGGGAATTTACTGCACTTATGGCATTCCTACTGTTCAGATGTGACTTTAATACGCTCCTTACTCTCCGAATGTATTCAGTTCTTATCAATTCCATCATTTTTTTGTTCTTGATGTCATCAGCCTCCAGAACACCCAAATACTTGTATCCTTCTTCAGTGTCAATTTCCTTTATCATCTCACCTGTTGGTACCTGGATTCCGTTGCTTCTGCTCAATTTACCCCTCTTCATCACAAGGACTCCACACTTACTAATACCAAATTGCATACATATATCATTGCTGAAAATACGGACAGTGTCAACAAGCACATCCAACTGCTTCTCACTCTTCCCGAAGAGCTTAAGATCGTCCAAGAAGAGGAGGTGATTGATGGTAAGCTCTCCCTTTCCCAACTTGTATCCTTCTCTCACTTTTCGCAGTATAATTGTCAGGGGCATCAGGGCAAGGATAAACAACAGAGGGGACAGACTATCTCTCTTGATCTTCACGCCTCCCAAGGATTCTCCAGCTGATGTTAACTCTGTTTCCAGGACTTCATACTTTTGCCCAACAACTGTCTGATGTTATCTGCCACCTTGAAGATCTCTAGGCTTTTAGTGATCCAAGAATGAGGCACCATGTCAAATGCCTTTTTGTAGTCTATCCATCCCATGGCAAGACCAGTGTGTCTCCTCTTGCAATTCCTCATTACCAACTTATCAATAAGTTACTGGTCCTTTGTATCACGGGACTTCTTTCGGCATCCTTTCTGTTCGTCCGGTAACAAGTTGTTTGTGTGGAGGTGGTGGTAGATTTCCTCAGACATAATGCTTGTCAACAGTTTCCACATTACGGACAGACATGTGATAGGTCTATAGTTTGTAACATCATTACCCTTGATCCGGTCCTTCATTACCAGAACTGTGGTACCTTTTGTCAACCACTCTGGTACCTCACCTGACATCAGGCAGTCATTGAACATGGTTGTCAGTTTCGGGTGGAGGGATGTTATATTTGTAATCCAATACCCCTGCACACCATCTGGGCCTGGTGATTTCCAGTTGGTTAGTTTTTTAGCCTGCCCCTTAAGAGTTTCAACTGTGATACTCAAGTCAGTTTGCTGGTGTGCCTGTTCACTAATCTCCTTCTGTACTGTCTCCATCCACACTGCCTGGTCATTATGTTTAACATCCTGCTCCCATATTCCTCTCCAGAATGTTTTAGTTTGTTCCGCCTCAGGGATCAAGTCGTTGCCTCTTTCTTTCCCCTCAAGCTGTCCAAACAGTATCTTCTGGTTGTTGTCAAACATGCGGTTCTGTCTATACTGACTGACTCTGCTTTCGTATCGCCTAATTTTTGCACTCTTTGCTACAATGCGTTGCTTCAATTCCTCTATGATAATATTTAGCTTTTTCCTCCTAGTTTTGTATTTTATTTCCAGTCTACTTTTAGTGTCTATGTTTTTTAGTATCCCATTCAGTAGGGACTCAAGCTTTCCAATGTCATTTCTCATTTCCCTGATTTGACCACTCAGTCGTTTGTTCCACCAAGGCTCTGATCTTTCTTGTTTGTTGTTTCCTCTCGCTTTTATACCAAGTAATTTCCTCACCGCATTTGCTGTTGCTTTGAGGATATTGTTGCACTGGTGAAGGCTCCTCGCCTCAAGGTATGGGATGACTTTGTTTACCTTAGCTGTTTCTTTTAACTTTTTCCTGTCTACAAATCTTTATTATTATCATTATTATTATTATTATTATTATTGTTGGTGAAGCCACGCTTCTTATCGCCTCCAGTTTTTTTTCAACGTTTTACCTCGTTTACAACCGTTCTAAACCTTTTATTCGTTTTAAATTTGATAAAATTTTAGAAGAAGTGTCCCACCTAATACCGGGGTTCACTAGTAAATAATACGGCACCCCTTTACGGGGTGTCGTATTCGTATTTGTGTAAAAAAAAAATTTTTGAAAAATTTCAACGTGGATAACACAAGAAAGAGAGAGAGCGCTGTCAGACAACACAGAGAGAGGGAGACTTTATCAGCATGTCAACAAGACAGCGTTCCAGCGGAGGTAAATATAAACGAAAATATTACAAAGGAAAAATAGATTGTTACAGATTTAAAATTAACAAATATTTCTAACACAAACAACACCAACAATAACACCAACAGCAACACCAACAACAACACCATCAATAACACCATCAATAACAACAGCAACAACAAAAATAACAGCGGTAAAGTCGAGAACGACAATAACAAAAATAACAGCGGTAAGGTCGAGAACGACAATAACAATGACACTAACAACAGCCACAACAACAATAATAGTAGGAACAGTATCAACAAAAACAACAATAATAACAACAGCCACAATAACAGTAACAACAGCAACAGTATCAACGAAAACAACAACAACAACACCAACAACTGTACCAACGAAAACAACAACAATGACACCGATACCTGTAATAGCGATCTCAGCACCACCAGTAGGACCAGTAGCAGCAGCAATAGTGGTGCTGCTGAAAAAGGGACCACTTCTTTTGCAGTTGTCGCCCGAAATATCGAGACAGTGTTAGTCACAGAGGAGGAGATGGCAGTCGCAAGGGCCATGGTGACAAGAAGCGCAAATAGAGTTTCCCTGAAACCTACACCCGATTTTTTCAAGGACAAGCAGCTACGGACGGTGACTTACCGCACAGTAAGCAAAATCTCACATCGAGTGGAGAGTGTCACGGAGGCTCAAATCCCAAAGGCCTTGGGGTGCGTCTGGGCACGCAAAACCCACATCATCCGAGGGAGAAAATACGCCACAGTAGACGTACTTTTGGCCACCCCCCAGGAAGCAAAGTTTCACTCTTTGGAAACGCTAAAGAGTGAGAAGATAGTCTTGGTGCCCTCCTACTGCGGGCAGAAAATTGTGAGGGTCAAAGTGACCAAGGTCCCACCCGACGTGCCCATACCTTGGCTGGCCGCGTATGTCCTTGAAGGAATCGAGAACAGGGCGACCATGCTGCAAGTAGAAAAAATAGGGAGAGAGAACTGGTCAGGTATAGGCATGCAAATGCTTATACAAACTGACCAGGAATGTATCGACGCTATCCTCGATATCATAGACATCGAGGAAGGACTCCAACTCCCTATAAGTGTAGAAGGAAGACCGCCAAAATGTTATCTCTGTGGGTCGAAGGGTCACCTCAGGGCCTTTTGCCCGCAGAAGACAGCGAAGAAGGCCCCTCTTCTTCCAATACCTGGTCCGTTGCTACCAAGAGCAGGGCAGGCAACAAACGAAGAAGCCCCTTCTACGGTGAGTAGGAGGGCAACGTCCGTAGCGCCCGTACCAAGGACACGGATAACTAAAGCAGCAGCATCAGTAGCGGCAACACCAATAGCTACATTTGAAGTAGCTACACCAGCAACAAAATTGCCGAAGAGGACTCCACTACCACCACCAACAGCCGTGGAGCACATACCCCTCCCAGACGCCACAGAATCCGACATGGAGTTTGAGGCGGGTGTGAAGTGGCAAACGGTCTGCCACAAAAATGAAAAAAGAAAAAAACCCTTAGATTCAACCCTCCAAAAGTGAAGGCATACAAAGAGGGGTAAAGGCAGCAAGGAAACTTGCAGCAACACCGCCACCATCACCACCACAAACACCAACAACGCAAACACAAGACACACACACCAAACAGCAACAAGAAGAAAACATCAACAAAATCATCCCTCCCCCCAAAAAGTACACAGCCATAAACATGGCAAAAAAAGAACTCATACAATATATAAAGCAGCACACAGACATCACAGAAAAAAACTACTACACCCCACCAACACCAAGAACTCTCCCGACAAACATAAGCATCATCGAAATCTCAATAGAACAGTACAAACCTTTAAAACAAAAATTCCCCAACGCAGTGGGAGACTTCAGAGGGACGGTTACCAAGAGGATATACACTGATATCCTCTTGGAAACACCCATGACCAGCAAAAGGGACGGTTCTACTGTCCCTTCACCACACAAACAAGATAAGTGACCCTTTCTCACTTGCCCCATTTCTCATCCAACATGGCTGTACTCAGAATAGGCAGTATAAATGCACGTGGCCTGGGGTCATCTTGGAAGCAGGGTCACCTGCTCAATGACCTCAGGTCACTAAACATAGATGTGGTGGCCATCAGTGAAACCAGAATCTCCGAAGAACGGGCCTTCGCACCGATCTTCGGCGGCTACGATGTATACGCATCTCCCAGCGGTCCAGGATCGGGGGGAGGGGTTGCCGTCCTTTTTCGGAGAAGCTTGGATCTCGCGATACAGGCCATCTTCCTGGACCCAGAAGGTAAGTCGGTGGTGCTGGACGTGACCGGCAGCGAAGGCAATGCTTTCAGGCTAGTAGCCGTCTACGCCCCAACAGGGGAAGGACGGCCAGATTTCTTCAGACGTCTAGAGACCTTTCTTGGAACGTCCCGCTCTTTAGTGTTAGTGGGCGACTGGAACGGTATCTTGGATGCACGCTGGGATCGTGTGGAGCTAGTGGATAGGGGAGGAGGGTGCAAGAGCCTCACCAACTTACTCAGACGTTTTGAACTGTCTGACAGGTATCGACTGGATCACCCGAATGTGCCAATGTGGACATGGACAAACCGCATCGGGTCATCCAGATCGTATCTCGATAGGGTATTCTGCAGAGAACTAGATAAGGCTAGTATAAGTTGTACATAATCTAAAATAGTCGACTACACAGACCACAAATTTGTAATCTGTGAGATCGACATAGACAGACTTCATAGATAAGGGCCTGGTTACTGGAAGCTGAACGCGTCTTTCCCGGCGCGCAAAGCCTACAGAGACCAGATTAGCGTATTAGTTATGCGGGCGTTGACGGGAGCGGTCGTCAACAACAGGTTGTGGTTCGCCCTGAAAAGGGCAATTAAAGTAGAGTCGATTAAGTTTAGCAAAGGAGTAGTGATAGAGGAAAATAGAGTAGAGGGAGAGCTAGTCAGAAAGCTAGAAGAGGCGTTTAGGACAGGCATCGCAACTGACGTGCTTGCGGCGAGATTGGCACTCGACCAATTCTTCAACGCAAAACACGAAGGCTGCGTTGTCAGAGCTAGAGCGCGTGCTCTGAAACACGAGGGGACAAAAGCCGTCCAATGCGCCCGGGTGGCAGAGGCGCGACGTTGCAACAAAGCCATAATTCGGTCTTTGTCTGACCAAAACGGGTGCGTGATGCTCGAACCCGAGCGGATGTGTGAAGCTTTTAAGCTGCACTTTGCTGAACTGTTCGGGAGCGGCGGCGGTCCGGATCGGGGCATGGACTTCAGTGCATACCTCGACTGACTGCCTCGGCTCTCGTCGACGGCAGCACAGTGTTGCGAAAAGCCAATAACAGCCGGTGAAATACGGGAAGCGATGGCTAACTGCACAAGGGGTAAATGGCCAGATTTAGATGGTCTGCCCTACGAGCTTTATGCATTTATGCCAGACTTGTTCGGTGACCTCTTGGCAGACATCTACTGCAACTGGCAGCAGAACGGGAGCATTCCCAGTTTTGTGAGCTGGGGAGCAGTGGCGCTGCTGAGAAAAGACCCGAACAGGGGGTTGTTATCGATAATTTCAGGCCATAACCCTGCTAAACGCAGATTTCAAGATTTTGGCCAAGGTGTTAGCAATGAGGTTGGCGCTTGTCGTCAAGGGTCTGGTGAAAGAGGCGCAGACATGCGCCATTCCGGACAGATCCATACACGACAACCTCCACCTCATGCGATACATCATAGAGAGGGTGGTTAAGGAACTTAGCAAGGGTGGCGCCCTGATCAACTTGGATCAATCCAAAGCATTCGATAGGGTCGACCATTGGTACCTGGCGGGGGTCTCGAGGCAGCCGGTTTCGGGCCCGTTTTCAGGGGTTGGATCGCAGCAATGTACAGCGACATCTGCTCAGTTGTGAGGGTGAACGGTCACCTGTCGCAGCCGTTCAGCATCATGCGCTCAGTCCGCCAGGGTTGTCCCCTCTCGTCCCTCTTGTACGTATTGGCTCTCGAGCCGCTACTGCACAAACTGGGGGCGATGAGGGGCGTCCCACGCGAACTAGGATGCGGGAAATCCGAGTCGGCTTACGCTGACGACGTCACCGTGGTGGTGTCGAGCACCAGACACATCCAGATGCTCGGCACCGCTCTCAAGGAATACGAAGCGGTAACAGGAGCAAAGATAAACCAGGAAAAGTCGGTGGGCTTGCAGCTCGGCACCTGGAGAGGCAAGTCCATGCCGTCCGACAGCGTCGTGGGGCGTTGGACGGACAGACGGACCGGTTAAATTGCTCGGGGTCTGATTCGGACCGGACCTCCAGATGGAGAAAAACTGGAACGAGGTGACAAGCAGAGTGGCCTCCTTCACCCAGAAATAGGCTGAGAGGAGGCTGTCCCTGAAAGGTCGGTCGCAGGTGGCGAATGCGTACATCGCATCCGTCATCTGCTACCGCCTCACCGTCGTCCCTTGCTCCAGCCCAACTTTCACAAAAATGGAACGCCTCCTCTTCCGCTTTTTGTGGAAGGGACGCGCTCCCATGGTCAGACGATCCGTTTGCGTGGAGGACTGGGCATGCCATGGCTGATGATGCGCAAACATGCGCTGAGGCTGCGACATCTCTGGTGCTTCCTTGATGGTGAATGGGTGTGGTCACCGTTCGCCAGGCACGTTTTCCCACAGCTCGTCGCCTTGACGGAGCTGCAGTCCTGGGTCAGAAAAAGACCGAGGGATAGCGCTTGGAAACTGGAATGTCTCCAGGCGCTCACTGCCCTCTCCCAGCTGGGCACCAGTATCGGTGGAACATCCACCTCGGCGTTCTATAGAGGACTAGTGGAGGGGTAGAGCGATGACATTCTCGGAGAGATCCTGGGCGTCGAAGAAGATCAGCTGTTTGCTCTCTTCCGGAGAACTTTCAGCCCGGGGCCTATGGATAACTTCCCAAAATCCCTGGCCTGGCAGTACAACCGGAGAGCGCTGCCGGTTCGAGATAAGCTCTACTGGCACGGAACTGCCGTCAGCCGAGCCTGTCCGAGATGCGCGCAGAGCGACGAAACCGTTGTGCACGCACTCGTTCAGTGCCCGAGCATTGCTGACTTGTGGAGCTATGTTGAACAGTTGCTGTCACGTGTGGGACTGATCCGGTTGTCGACTGAGTCCATTGTGCAGATGATCTCGCCGGCTCCTTCGAGGAGGAAGGGCAGGCAGTTTTCATCTGCCTGGTGGCCATGGTGAAAGAGATTGTGTGGTGGACAAGGTTAAAAGGGTTAAAGACAGACACTTTCCTCTTCGGCGAATCCCTGATTAACTTTTTCAAGTTTCACTTGAAGAGAAAAATCAGGGTGGAGAGGCAAGTGCTGCTTTCTAGCAAGTTTGTTGAAAGGTGGGTGAATGTAGCGAGAATGGTCCGAGTGAACGGGACCACTCTGAATATACGTCGGTAGTATGAGAGATGGAAAAAATTGAGAGAGGGCGCTGCCCTGGTGGTCAGGGTGGCCGTGGTCTTTTGTGTGGTTTTCGCCACGAGTAACCCTAGGAGGTTTCCCCCCTATTGGGGAATTTTTCATTGTTTCAATTTTCATTTTTATTGTTTATATATATATATATGTTTCTATGTACTTTTTTTTCTTTTCTTATATAAATGATAAAAATATTTACACGCACAAAACCCACATCGTACCGTCCTGTTCCGTCTGTGATGTTTTTCTTGATGTCAGCCCTTGTGGCCAATAAAGAAATCATTATTATTATTATACGGCCCTTGCCATTCTGAGTTCAAATCCCGCCGAGGTTAACTTTGCCTTTCATCCTTACGGGGTCGATAAAATAAAGTACCAGTAATGTACTGGGTAATTGCTGGCCTTGTGCCAGTAGTAGAAACAATTATTATTATTATTATTATTATTATTATTATTATTAATATTATTATTATTATTGCTATTATTATTGTTATATATATATATATAACGAAGGAAGTGTAGTAAGGAACCAGGTGGACCATAACGCACCAGAATACTCAATACTTTGTGTAGTAGAGTGGGTATATAAGAAAATGTAAAATACTTCGACGGCAGAGCTCAAGCCGTGACGACAGTGGCCACATGCTACCGTGTACCCAGTGCCATGACATCATCAGACAGCTTCTTACATAATGAGGTTATGTTCCCGAGTCAATCCAAATTGAATCGATAATGGAACGGACAAAGCCAGTGTTCTTGAATCCTTCCCCCGATCCCTTGTGTGTCCCAATTCATCCCTACCGGTGTGCGCAGGCGCAAGTCCAAAGGAAGTTGACCATCCACCACCCGAAAACTCTACGAAACTCACCTTGGGTGGTCCCCTCACACCCCAACCATGTCTGTAATATGACATGGTTATAGTTTACTGCTAGTCGCCCTGCCAGTGGCAGTTGACCGACACCTAGTGGTAGTGGTAGAGTATGAGTTTCAATAGGCCTCGATACTACCCCTAAATTATTCTTGGACAATAGAATTAACCATCACCGGCTAAGAGAATATAAACTTAACTTTAGATATGGTTTCACAGTGGAAATTATGATTGAAAATTAGAAATTAAAAATTCACAAGTTAAAATCTTGATTGAAGTAATATATATATATATATGTATATATATATATATATATATATATATATATATATATATATATATATATATATATATATATATATATATATATATATATATATATGTGTAGGAGGTGAGTTTTATTGACATATATATATATATATTGTTTTATTGACATATATATATATATATATATATATATATATATATGTAGGAGGTGAGTTTTATTGTAGTACAATAAAGCAATGCAGATATCGGATAAGAAGCACTCTACAGTTTGTAGGACTGGAGTATACATAATATATAAGATCAAAAGATGGTTAAAAGAGTTCCATGTTATTGCATGATGATATTTGTTTTTGAAATGCGCATAATAAAATACACGGAACTCTTTTAACCATCTTTTGATCTTATATATTATATATATATATATATATATATATATATACCTCCTCCCTATTTCTCTCTCCCCTATCTCTCTGTTTTTTCTCTCTGTTTTTTCTCTCTGTTTTTCTTTGCATACATTTCTTCTTTTTCTCCGTCCTTCTTTTTAACTGTGCTTAACACTAAATATTTGTAAACATTTCACTACCAAACCAGCTTCCGACATAATGGTAGCTCCTATTTATGGTACGTCAAAATTATTTATAAAACTGTTTATATATTGTATTTTATCTAACGAAGGCATGCGATATTTTTAATATGGTATCATCCCCGAAATATGTATAATGAAATAAATATGGTTTTATAAATATAGTTTCCATTTGTTTAATATCGTATATATATATATATATATATATATATATATATATATATATATATATATATATAACAATTTCAAGATATCAATAATATAGTGAGAATATATCGTCACGTTAGAGATGAACAGCGTACGTGTAGGTTTGCTCAACGAGTATAAATTATATTCCGGAGAAAATGTAGAAAAGATGAATATAAAATGAAAGTGCTTTTATAAAGGAATTTATTAGGAATTGACATATGTTTCTGTAACAGACGGAATACCTATGTATCGCTGTTTGAGTAATCATATAATGTTAGCAAGTATTCGATAGCAAATGTATAATCAGTTGTCACTTCTTCAGAGATATTGTATAAATTGTAAAAAATCAGAAAAATCAAAGTATTTTTATTAGTTGTAAGAAAGGAAGAAGAGAAGGGAAAGTGCATGACATACACTATCCTGATAAATTCCTATATAAAAGTACTTTCATTTTATATTCGTATTTTATATATATATATATATATATATATATATATATATATATATATATATATATACACACCCATATATATATATAATAACTAATCAATAGGGAGATGTTTAAATTATAGCAAGAAGTTTTGAAAGGGGATCAATATTACAGATATATTATCCATTTATTGAACGTACAGTAGAACGGAATGTAAATTACAATATGAAACGTAGTAATTAGGCAAACAATTAGTTAATATCTTCTTCTATCATATGAATCAAAACAAAACAAAAAGTTCTTCATCCTCAGTGTATACTGATTAATGTTCAGAGCGATCCTTAGCATTCTCGTGTAGCGCACATCCACCATCTGAGTAAGTTTCTTGGTCAGTGCCCCAGTCTCAGACCCATACAGTAGCACAGACTCCACTACAGCAACGAAGAGACGGATCTTCAGGTCTTTACGAAGGTCCGACTTCCACACCGAGCTCAAACTGTGGCACGCCGCCCAGGCTTTGCTCTTTCACCCTACCACATCATCTTCTTATTCCCAATTGGCTCCGAGATACAGGAAGTCCTCAACCAATTCTAGCGGTTTCCCCCCTACATTAGTAATCTTCTCTGGCTACATAATATTCTCTCCCATATACTTCATCTTAATCTCATTCATTCAAAGCCCCATACTCCTCGACACAGTCTCCACCTCCTGAATCAAATCCATCGACAAATTTAGCATTCGTTATCTTTTTCGCCTCAACACTGCTGCTCTGGGCCAATGTTACAGTAAAATGCAAGTAAGCTAATCCGGAGGAAACAAAGGTGATTAGTTATGCAGATTTCTAGCCAGTATAGAGAAGGTTAATGTGCTCAATGCATATAGGTTGTTAGAATAGCGAACCATGCGATTAAATGTAATGAGAGAAAGGATGAATAAGTAAATATCTTAAGTTTTCAAGAACATAAGACTAGAAGTCGCAATCTACAGTAAACATTAAAAATCTGATCTATCTATTCTCGACATTCATCATATATATATATATATATATATATATATACATATATATATATTATTGTGTATATATATTATTGTGTGTATATATATATGTATATATATATATATATATATATATATATATATATTATTGTGTATATATATTATTGTGTGTATATATATATGTATATATATATATATATATATATATATATATTATTGTGTATATATATTATTGTGTGTATATATATATGTATATATATATATATACATATATATATATATTATTGTGTATATATATTATTGTGTGTATATATATATGTATATATATATATACACGGGATAACAAGTTATCGTTATAGGCAGTCCACTTAGATGTAGTGTAGTCCAGTTGGAGTACTCCGTGTAGTGGATAGTATTAACGTGTAGGTTAGTTTGACTCAACAAGACGTTTCCATAGTTATGCTGCGAGTTCGCGGTGATTTCTATGTAGTTTCTACTTGGAGTAATAAGAATTCAAGAAAGAAGAGTGACATGGTTCGCTATACAATAAGGGCTTTATTCACATTGCTGACAATTGTTCTTTTGATCTGGTAGGTCTAGCGTTCGCTATCCGCCTTATTATGCGCCAATCGAGCTCCAATTCTTTGTTTATAACCAGTCGTTTTCATCAGAGCACGCGAAATGAAGAAGATACACAAGGCATGGCTTTTATATATGTGTGGTATTAAACCAGAACAATAATATCAATAATAAAATAAAATAACTAGATAGCAAATAGTTAAAATTATAACATCAATATAAGTAAGAGATAGAGTATAATGAAGAATCTAGCATGTTAAACAAACTGATATGATACAGATGTATGGAATTGACATGTGAAAACTGCTATAGGGTACATTAGATATAGTGTTAAGGTGGCGACGAGATAACAGTAACCACAAAAATGTACTTGGAGACAGGATTTATGAGGTATCTACTATGCTGTAGGTATTCTGGCAATAAACCGGAGATTTACTTATTATTTGACAAATACATATTTTAGTTTTATTAATTTAGTGAGGATGATAGTTTTTATGTGGTGTTAAATGGAGTTGTAGATTCGTTATTTAAGTGGTCTATAATAAAGGTAGGGATTGTTAGTTCGAATCATGGGGCTTTAGTTTTCACAGCATCAATAACAAATTGTGTATAAATAAGACAATAATAGAAACAATAATAGAAACAATAAAGGTAATAAAATAGTAAAATATGCATGGTAGATATAAAGAACATGATGAATAATATTAGGGATACATTGAGATGTTCATAATAATAATAAGAATAATAAGAGGAAAGTAAGATTTCAAGGAGTGTAGGAGTAATAAGATAATGCACTTAGAATTAGGTTCATCTGTTAGATATATATATGTATATATATATATATATATATATATATATATATATATATATATAGTAATAATAATAAATTTGAAGACTAAAATCTAAAGAGGGCTCGATAAGGATAAATATCTATCAAATATTTAAGAACCGTAGAGCAAATATATATATATATATATATATATATATATATATATATATATATATATATATATATATATATTGTAAATACTTAGAATCATTAGGAAATACCTGTGTTGCAGCTGTCTCCCATATAACCTGCAGCACATCCAGCTGGACACCTTCCAGTTAGCTTGTCACACTTACTGTTTTTGAAACAATGGCATGTCAATCGACAAAACTCACCATACGTTCCTGCTGGGCATTCTGAAAATATCAATATACATAACAATGTTGAATATATCATTAATTAAATAGTTATAAATGGGGTATCAATTATATACCATATCAATTATTATAAGATTAAAGTGGTGATAAAAGATTCAGTTGTTCTCAACCTCAACCATTTCGGGAAAGTATTACCAACAAATTACTGGGATAGCCATGGTAAATTGAATGTGCACGAAATACGCCGATTTGTTCGTCAGCTACGACGAAGCTCAAATTTTCTCCCAGTATACTGCACCTAACCCTGAGTTATACGGCCATTACATCGAGTATTATATCGGCGCCACTTCTTTCTAACATGAACAGCTTGACTCATCTCTAGCAAGGGCAAAGGGATGAAAACAGTTGCTCATGTTCTTCGTCGCGTAGAACAGTTGAAGGGTGTATATCGGATTGCAAGAGAGTGTGCTAGAGAAAATCGTGAAATGGTCGAAATGATAGTAGAACACCTACCCTGTCTTATGCCGAAAAGAAGTACTTACTACGAGAGACTACTGAACGAAGAGAATAAATAGGACAGTAAGGGATTACCACATGTAGATCTGACTAAGGGATCAGCTAAGAGGTTGCCAGCAATGTGATAGAAAAAGCAATTAGGGACATGAAACTAGACAAGACCACTGGACGATCTGGTATATTTGGCGAGATGCTAAAAGCACCCGGCATTGTAGGATATGTGCTAGTCAGACATATAGTTAATCAAGTAGTCCAAGAAATGTGTCATATCCAATGACTGGTGCAGCAAAGTTAGTGTCAACTTCAACAAGGGCAATTAAGATACACGAGAGAGAATAAGTATAGAAATATCGAGTTGATGGACCATATCATAAAATTTGTTGAAAATGTTATAGCATGATTAATTCGGGAGATAATCAAAGTAGATAAAATGACGTTTGAATTTATGCTAGGCAGGACTACCACTGGATAAATGGTGCTAAATGGAAACCATTCAATATGGGAGTCGGATTCTGCCAAGGATGCGTCTTTCAGCTATCGTGTTCATTATTTACATGAAAATAATTGACATGGGCAGTCGGGCTGGAAATTGTATCACGACTGGCAAGTGTAAAATCAGTCGGCTAGAATTTTCAGACGACTCTCTATTCCTTAATTCGGCAGAAGGTAATCACCGAATTGCACTCTGTAGGTTTGATATCAAGTTCTACATGGCTGGAATGTAAATCAATGCTGTGAAAACTGGGATACTCGTCGTCTCAAGGAATATTGTGCCTTGCAATCTATATATGAATGGGGTTCCACTGAAACAGGTGGAGAAATTCATGTATCTCGGGGCAATGTTCACAAGTGATGAAACGCATGGGGCTGAATTATGTGCAAGAATTGCAGGAGCAGGTGCTGTAATGCGCCAGCTTCAGCTGTTGTTATTTAGAAGAAGGGATGTAGGTGAAGAATCCAAACTGGTTATCTTCAGTACTGTATTCGTGTCAACACTTATTATGGTCATGAATCTTGGGTAATGACGAAAGGAACATGATCGTCAATACAAGCGTCAGCAATTGGGTTCCTCCAAAGGGTATTTTGAGTAACGTTACTCAGTAGGGTGCGTAGCTTGGAGATCAGGTCTCCCACCAGTGAGAGTCGCTACTTCTCCGAATTGAGAGATTACAGATACGATACTATATCCATGCGTTTAGAATGTCTCGGGGATAAAATCGCTTGAAAGATTTTAGGGGTAAACGCAACCGGAAAGAAGCCCCGAGACAGAGACCGCGCAAGGTGATTGGATAACATCCATGAGGACATCTGGTCTAGATTGGGGATCCAGCCGGATTATTTGGAGACGGCTGCTTCTGACAAACCCACTGGAACGAATGGTTGAAGACTCTTCCCCCAACCACTACCATTTTAGCAAGAAGAAGAAGAAGAAGAAGAAGAAGAAGAAGAAGAAGAAGAAGAAGAAGAAGAAGAAGAAGAAGAAGAAGAAGAAGCGTGCCATTGATTCCCCCTTTATAGTACGACGACTGCTTGAGAGGTACTTAGCGAAGTGTAAGCCATTGTATCTAGATTTTGTAGACAGGGAGAACCCTTTGACAGGGTCCCATTCTCCGTAGTATGGTGGACACTTAGGAAGCTAGATGTAGATCAATGTTTCTCAAAGGGGGGCATATGCACCCCTGGGGGTGTTTCGGATCTCCAGGGTAGCGTTTTGGACAAGGGAACGTTAGGGGGGCGTTTATATATATATAAATCTACATACATTGATATATATGTATGTATGTAGATTTATATATATATATATATATATGGCCTTGTTATTTGGCGTCGTTTAAAAGAGCAGTAGCATTTGACCTGGCAATAAAAACTCGAGACAAAATTATCTCTGTACCAAAACCAAGGCACACACACACAGAAGTTTGTGTATGTGTATGTATATATGTGTGTGTGTGTCTGTTTGTGTGTGCGCGTTTATATGTGTGTGTATCTATCTATGTATATATATATATAAGGAATACAGATATTTCTTTCTCACTGTAACCAGCTTCTCAATTCATTCGTTGCTACTAATTATTTTATTTTCATACGAGGTATTTTATTTTGCAAGGTCTATTTTCCCTCTGAGTTTGTGATTTCAGAGAAAGGTAAGAAATTCTTCATAATTTGCATCTTTTGTATGTTGACTTTACAGTTTGAATTGTAGAATTGTCTATCAACTCAAAATATTACAACAGCTAACAGTAAAATATAGAATTTGAAAAAAAAAGCTTTTTCGACTGAGATTAAATCTTTGAGAATATTCACGTCTGTTTTTCTAAAATATATAATTTGAAATAGTTTGCTTTTGTTTTGGACTGAAACCTTTTGTACTTAATTCGTACGAGTATATTTTAAAGATTCAACATAACTTAATTTGGCCCAGTAATCTACTGATATCAAAGTCAGTAGTATATTGAAAAATGGAAAAATAGGGTAGGGGGGCGTTTCATGATTTCGAGGTGCAAAAGGGGCGTTTGGCCGAAAAGGGTTGAGAACCTTTGATGTAGATGAATGACTTGTTAAAGCAGTTTGGGCCATGTATAAAATAGCTGGATGCCAGTAGAGTGATGAAGTGCAATTCGATGTCCACCAGGGCTCAGTCCTTAGTCCACTCCTATTTATCACTGTTCTTCACTGTTCTTCACTGAGTATTTCAAAACTGTACTGAGTACCTCAACTGAATCCGTAGGATGGTAAAGGACAAGACTTGCAAAATCTTAGAGTTGAAAAGCCTAAAACTAATCGCATCAGAGGCAAAAGGGCTAAGCACGAAAGAGGACAAGAAGGGGATACAATCAGGGAGATGGCTGTGTTCGATACGCCTGAAAAGGGTGGGCAGTAGTTCTATAAGGGGCACAGAATGAAATCGATGGACTCACAAGAGATGTGGCAGATGTGGCTGGCGCTATGCTGTGTTAATGAAGACCCGACCAGAATCACAAAATATGACCTGACCCATCCATAAAGTACACCCTCTCTCCTCTGATTACTTTCCCCATCTGTTCACCCCAATGCGGCATCCACTACACATATGCACTCGAGAACCACCCAAGCACTAGACACCTTAGATATCCTCACCATTGGCCAATAGTAGCTGCTTTCTCACCCCATTTTTCACTCCACCACTATTAGCAAATCTTATCCCTCTCTATCCCTTACCCATCTCTCTAACACGACCCCAATATCTATCGACCACATCCTTCACTACATGCCCCACTCCCCGTGAACTAATCAGCTATCCCTAACTCTTACTCATCCCTAAACCCGCTTCATATCTCTCCATCACGCCACAACCTCCACCATGTTGACCACATCCCTCACACCAATACACCCCATACACTAATCAGTAACTGCTACCCCTTACTCATTGGCCTGCCAAACAAACCCCCATACATACCTATAACTTCATACTGATCTCCCTCCCTTATTGTCCCTTCTCCACATTTGAAGGGTTCTGCAGTTTGATTTATAGTCAACCTCTCCAGAGTGGTTGGTGAGTGGAAGTTCACCCGCTGTAGATCCCATACATAAAAGAATTGAGATAAACCTTTAGTTGTTTAAAAACACAACCTCCTTAGCCCTGCTGATCTACACAATAAAAGCAATCAGTACAGGCTGAAAAGCAGCTGGTAGTAAGAAAGGGATACGGCCGTAGAAAGCTTACTAAACAAAGGGTGAGTAGGACCCTTCAGTTTGTGTCAAAAACAACTCGATGTGACCTTGGCCTGACTGATTGGTCAGAAGACACGCTTCAGTACTAATTTGTTCTATGTAACTCACGCAAAACTTGCTTACAGATGAAAGCTACGTGAAATGATGATGACATATACACATGTATATACACGCACGCACACACACGAACACACACACGAACACACAAACACAAATATATATATATATATATATATATATAGTGGAGTAAGAAACATATATATATAGGAGAGGCACAAAACAAAGAAAATAAGCCCCAGTCATTGAAGAGGTCACAGAATGTGTGACGAAAGAACTTTGACAATATATGAACCACCGTCCGGTTGTAGAACCAACCAACCAACCGAAATTTATAAATTCTTAAATTTATAAATTTAAGTTATAATAAAATGGAGGGAAATAACTGGTGCGTGTGTTTCTTATTGGCAACATGACCCTCCCAAAGTATAACAATAATGTTAGGTTGGAGGATCAGGTGACAACATGACAATATTAATGAAAATTAGAAAAATATTTGAGGACAGAAATCAAAGTATTCAATAAGTTAATAAAATAACAATTGAGTTATTATCTTACCATCTGCTAAAGTGGTCTGCCATGTTAATAATATAATAAATCCAGCAATCGAAAGGGAGGACATTGCAAGCCGGGTTAAATTATGAATCGAAAGTGAAGAAAACTCCGAAAATTTTGTCTGAATAGCGTTCCTCACGACGATGCTAACAGAATTATCGTTAGCGTTCAGTGTCTCGAGACGACGTGTGCACTCTTTGTGCTAAACTTCAGTAGATTACTCATATTCTATTTCACTATATAATTTACTTGCATTTTTTTTTACTGCAGTATTATGTAAGACTAACCTTTTAATTGTAAAAGAGTAAATAAAAGAAAAAGAGAGGTTATATGTCTTAATCCGTATAGTGAGCAAATGGGGTCCTAAGTGCTGGCCCCCCATAGCCTCGGCGTACAGAATGGAGAAGGCATTTCCCCGGAGGATGGTAACGGAGATGTGCTGGAAGAGCAATTCCAACTCGAGAGGCACACACCGCTTATGGTGGTGAATAGAGAGATAGCCCTAGGGCCAAGGACACCAGAAGTTGCCTTTGTCGGGGGGCGACTGGTTCTTGGTGAGTTTGGCCTCCTCAGAGCGATGGGCAGCAGTACCTGGCAGCCCAGACGAGGGTCTTGCCTCCGCGGAACGGGAAGATGGTCATACCGTCTGGCCTTTTGTCGTCCCCTCGGTCCAGCTCCACCGGCTCGAGTTGGGAAGGGAAGCCTGCAGCGTACAAACCAGTCTTTATGAGTTCGTTGAGGGCAGCATGGCATGGATAGCGGCTGGCACTGTAGTGACAGGAGAGCGGGTGTAGGCCGAAAGAGTCCATCATGGATCCACAGCGACATTTTTGTGGTTCGGAGATCCGGAAGCTTAAGCAAACGCTGATTCGGAGGTTATCGTTATCCAAATGCGTGCCTGTGGTGAAAGGAGAGCCAGGCATGGAGCCAGGCACCACTGTGGGTTTTGGAGGCCGCGCGAAAACAGGCAAGGTGGTACTGGTCGAGCTGGCGCATCAGCCTATCGGAGGCCAGGCTGCAGTAAACTATGGTGCAGGCTTGAATGGGTCATTGTCTGGCTGAGAGAGGGAACGGACTAAGCGAATTTCGTTTAAATCTGCCATAGCTAATGGTCAACTTCCCCCTGGACCTGCGCCTCCGCAGACCAGTGGGGTAAATTGGTACTCACAGGGGAACGGATGAAGAACCCAAAAGCACATACTTCATCCGTTCCTATGTCGATTCAATTTGGATTGCCTCGGAAACATATCCTTATTATGTAACAAGCTGTCTGACGATGTCGCGAGACTGGCGCACAGAACAGTGTGGCCACTTTCGCCATTGAAATATATATCACAGGATTATAATTAAAGGACTTGAACATCTGAAACTACTTCGCTTTTCCTTATTCGATATTTACTCCGTCACTCCTATGTGGAATAAGTACGTTGAGTGCTTTATTTGAATTGCATCAATGTTTACCCTATATATATATATATATATATATATATATATATATATATATATATAGCCTTGTTATTTGGCGTCGTTGAAAAGAGCTGTGGCGTTTGACCTGGCAATAAAAACTCGAGACAAAACTTTTTCTGTCTCAAAACCTAGTCACACACACACAGAAGTTTGTGTATATGTATATATATATATATATATATATATATATATATATATATATATGTGTGTGTGTGTGTGTGTGTAGTGTGTGTGTGGATGCGCGCGCGTTTATATGTGTGTGTGTGTGTATCTATCTATGTATATATATATAAGGAATACAGATATTTCTTTCTCACTGTCACCAAGCTTCTCAATTCATTCGTTGCTACTAAGTATTTAATTTTGCTACGAGGTATTTTATTTTGCAAGGTACTATTTTTCCCTTGAGTTTGTGATTTCAGAGAAAGGTAAGAAATTCTTCATAATTTGCATCTTTTGTATTTTGACTTTACAGTTTGAATTGTAGAATTGTCTATCCACTCAAAATATTACAACAGCTAACAGTGAAATATAGTATTTAATAAAAAAGCTTTTTCGACTGAGATCAAATCTTTGAGAACATTCACGTCTGTTTTACTAAAATATATAATTTGAAATAGTTTGCTTTTGTTTTGGACTGAAACTTTTTGTACTTAATTCGTACGAGTATATTTTAAAGATTTTAACATAACTTGATTTGGCCCAGTAATCTACTGATATGAAAATCAGTAGTATATTGAAAAATGGAAAAATTGGGTAGGTGGGCGTTTCATAATTTCGAGGGGCAAAAGGGGCGTTTGGCCATAATTGGTTGAGAACTTTTGCACTAGACTATGTGTAATCTCCATTGAAAACATGTGTTGACTATAACAATATGTATGTCTGTCTTTCTACAAAGGCTATATATATATATATATATATATATATATATATATATATATATATATATATATATATATGTGTGTGTGTGTGTGTGTGTGTGTTTCCTTGACTTATATATATATATATATATATATATATATAAATATATATATATATATACATATATATATATGTCAAGGAAGCGTGCACACACATATGTATATGTATATATATGTCTGTCTTTGTATGTGTACGTGTGGAGGTGACCGCTAACAGTCCCACACATACGCACATACACATGCCCCCTCCGCAC
>OZ024750.1:26792835-26830335 GCA_964016885.1 Eledone cirrhosa | reverse complement strand
CTTTGATGTCTTTTTCTCTAAATCTTTCAAAGGCTTCCGTTATAAACGTTAGAATCATTGTTGTTTTTTGCTCAGATTCAAACGTTTGTTCTACGTCCTATTTACTTTTTTACCTTCTTCGATAAAAAAAATGTTAAAGACTTTGATAGTTTATAAATCAGTTAAGGCCAGCGGTACTAAATTTGTATTGAGCCTAATCTCGGTTTGGAGAATTGCATTCCCATGACCTTTTTCTGGTACATGTGTGGCACGAACATGACTTTTTACCCCTCCAAGGACTTAGATTCCTTTCAGCATATGCTGCAGTCAAAGAAAAAAGAAAAGGTCATGTTCACGCAAAACAGGTGAAAGTCGTTTAGATCAAGTGATGCCTGTGCTCGAAGCTTCTTTAAGTGAAGCAAGGTCTTCCACTGGATCCCACTCTCTAAACAGCGGTGCAGAAAGGTCTTCCACTGGATACCACTCTCTAAACAGCGGTGAAGAAAGGTCTTCCACTGGATACCACTCTCTAAACAGTGGTGCAGAAAGGTCTTCCACTTGATACCACTCTCTAAACAGCGGTGAAGAAAGGTCTTCCACTGGATACCACTCTCTAAACAGCGGTGAAGAAAGGTCTTCCACTGGATACCACTCTCTAAACAGCGGTGAAGAAAGGTCTTCCACTGGATACCACTCTCTAAAGAGTGGTGCAGAAAGGTCTTCCACTGGATCCCACTCTCTAAACAGCGGTGAAGAAAGGTCTTCCACTGGATACCACTCTCTAAACAGCGGTGAAGAAAGATCTTCCACTGGATACCATTCTCTAAACAGCGGTGAAGAAAGGGCTTCCACTTGATACCACTCTCTAAACAGCGGTGAAGAAAGGGCTTCCACTGGATCCCACTCTCTAAACAGCGGTGAAGAAAGGTCTTCCACTGGATACCATTCTCTAAACAGCGGTGAAGAAAGGGCTTCCAGTGGATACCACTCTCTAAACAGCGGTGAAGAAAGGGCTTCCACTGGATCACACTCTCTAAACAGCGGTGAAGAAAGGTCTTCCATTGGACACGATTCTCTAAACAGCGGTGAAGAAAGGTCTTCCACTGGATACCATTCTCTAAACAGCGGTGAAGAAAGGGCTTCCACTGGATACCACTCTCTAAACAGCGGTGAAGAAAGGGCTTCCACTGGATCCCACTCTCTAAACAGCGGTGAAGAAAGGTCTTCCACTGGATACCATTCTCTAAATAGCGGTGAAGAAAGGTCTTCCACTGGATACCATTCTCTAAACAGCGGTGAAGAAAGGGCTTCCACTGGATACCACTCTCTAAACAGCGGTGAAGAAAGGGCTTCCACTGGATCCCACTCTCTAAACAGCGGTGAAGAAAGGTCTTCCACTGGATACCATTCTCTAAACAGCGGTGAAGAAAGGGCTTCCACTGGATACCACTCTCTAAACAGCGGTGAAGAAAGGGCTTCCACTGGATCCCACTCTCAAAACAGCGGTGAAGAAAGGTCTTCCACTGGATACCACTCTCTAAACAGCGGTGAAGAAAGGTCTTCCACTGGATACCATTCTCTAAACAGCGGTGAAGAAAGGTCTTCCACTGGATACCATTCTCTAAACAGCGGTGAAGAAAGGTCTTCCACTGGATACCATTCTCTAAACAGCGGTGAAGAAAGGTCTTCCACTGGATACCATTCTCTAAACAGCGGTGAAGAAAGGTCTTCCACTGGATACCATTCTCTAAACAGCGGTGAAGAAAGGTCTTCCACTGGATACCATTCTCTAAACAGCGGTGAAGAAAGGTCTTCCACTGGATACCATTCTCTAAACAGCGGTGAAGAAAGGTCTTCCACTGGATACCATTCTCTAAACAGCGGTGAAGAAAGGTCTTCCACTGGATACCATTCTCTAAACAGCGGTGAAGAAAGGGCTTCCACTGGATACCACTCTCTAAACAGCGGTGAAGAAAGGGCTTCCACTGGATCCCACTCTCTAAACAGCGGTGAAGAAAGGTCTTCCACTGGAAACCATTCTCTAAACAGCGGTTAAGAAAGGTCTTCCACTGGATACCATTCTCTAAACAGCGGTGAAGAAAGGGCTTCCACTGGATACCATTCTCTAAACAGCGGTGAAGAAAGGTCTTCCACTGGATACCATTCTCTAAACAGCGGTGAAGAAAGGGCTTCCACTGGATACCACTCTCTAAACAGCGGTGAAGAAAGGGCTTCCACTGGATCCCACTCTCTAAACAGCGGTGAAGAAAGGTCTTCCACTGGATACCATTCTCTAAACAGCGGTGAAGAAAGGGCTTCCACTGGATACCATTCTCTAAACAGCGGTGAAGAAAGGTCTTCCACTGGATACCATTCTCTAAACAGCGGTGAAGAAAGGTCTTCCACTGGATACCGTTCTCTAAACAGCGGTGAAGAAAGGTCTTCCACTGGATACCATTCTCTAAACAGCGGTGAAGAAAGGGATTCCACTGGATACCACTCTCTAAACAGCGGTGAAGAAAGGGCTTCCACTGGATACCATTCTCTAAACAGCAGTGAAGAAAGGTCTTCCACTGGATCCCACTCTCTAAACAGCGGTGAAGAAAGGTCTTCCACTGGATACCACTCTCTAAACAGCGGAGAAGAAAGGGCTTATCTAGATCACACTCTCTAAACAGCGGTGAAGAAAGGGCTTTCATTAGATACCACTCTCTAAACAGCGGTGAAGAAAGGTCTTCCACTGGATACCACTCTCTAAACAGCGTTGAAGAAAGGTCTTCCACTGGATACCATTCTCTAAACAGCGGTGAAGAAAGGGCTTCCACTTGATACCACTCTCTAAACAGCGGTGAAGAAAGGGCTTCCACTGGATCCCACTCTCTAAACAGCGGTGAAGAAAGGTCTTCCACTGGATACCATTCTCTAAACAGCGGTAAAGAAAGGTCTTCCACTGGATACCATTCTCTAAACAGCGGTGAAGAAAGGTCTTCCACTGGATACCACTCTCTAAACAGCGGTGAAGAAAGGGCTTCCACTGGATACCACTCTCTAAACAGCGGTGAAGAAAGGGCTTCCACTGGATACCACTCTCTAAACAGCGGTGAAGAAAGTGCTTCCACTGGATCCCACTCTCTAAACAGCGGTGAAGAAAGGTCTTCCACTGGATACCATTCTCTAAACAGCGGTGAAGAAAGGTCTTCCACTGGATACCATTCTCTAAACAGCGGTGAAGAAAGGTCTTCCACTGGATACCAGTCTCTAAACAGCGGTGAAGAAAGGGCTTCCACTGGATACCACTCTCTAAACAGCGTGAAGAAAGGGCTTCCACTGGATACCACTCTCTAAACAGCGGTGAAGAAAGGGCTTCCACTGGATCCCACTCTCTAAACAGCGGTGAAGAAAGGTCTTCAAATGGATACCACTCTCTAAACAGCGGTGAAGAAAGGTCTTCCACTGGATACCACTCTCTAAACAGCGGTGAAGAAAGGGCTTCCACTGGATCCCACTCTCTAAACAGCGGTGAAGAAAGGTCTTCCACTGGATACCACTCTCTAAACAGCGGTGAAGAAAGGGCTTATCTAGATCACACTCTCTAAACAGCGGTGAAGAACGGGCTTTCATTAGATACCACTCTCTAAACAGCGGTGAAGAAAGGTCTTCCACTGGATACCACTCCCTAAACAGCGGTGAAGAAAGGGCTTCCACTGGATACCACTCTCTAAACAGCGGTGAAGAAAGGGCTTATCTAGATCACACTCTCTAAACAGCGGTGAAGAAAGGGCTTTCATTAGATGCCACTCTCTAAACAGCGGTGAAGAAAGGTCTTCCACTGGATACCACTCTCTAAACAGCGGTGAAGAAAGGTCTTCCACTGGAGACCATTCTCTAAACAGCGGTGAAGAAAGGGCTTCCACTGGATACCACTCTCTAAACAGCGGTGGAGAAAGGGCTTCCACTGGATCCCACTCTCTAAACAGCGGTGAAGAAAGGGCTTATCTAGATCACACTCTCTAAACAGCGGTGAAGAAAGGGCTTATCTAGATCACACTCTCTAAACAGTGGTGAAGAAAGGTCTTCCACTGGATACCATTCTCTAAGCAGTGGCGCAGAAAGGTCTTCCACTGGATACCACTCTCTAAACAGCGGTGAAGAAAGGTCTTCCACTGGATACCACTCTCTAAACAGCGGTGAAGAAAGGGCTTCCACTGGATACCACTCTCTAAACAGCGGTGAAGAAAGGTCTTCCACTGGATACCACTCTCTAAACAGCGGTGAAGAAAGGTCTTCCACTGGATACCACTCTCTAAACAGTGGTGAAGGAAGGTCTTCCACTGGATACCACTCTCTAAACAGCGGTGAAGAAAGGGCTTATCTAGATCACACTCTCTAAACAGCGGTGAAGAGAGGGCTTATCTAGATCACACTCTCTAAACAGTGCTGAAGAAAGGTCTTCCACTGGATACCATTCTCTAAACAGTGGTGCAGAAAGGTCTTCCACTGGAGACCACTCTCTAAACAGTGGTGAAGAAAGGTCTTCCATTGCATACCACTCTCTAAACAGCGATGAAGAAAGGGCTTCCACTGGATACCACTCTCTAAACAGCGGTGAAGAAAGGGCTTCCACTGGATACCACTCTCTAAACAGCGGTGAAGAAAGGGCTTCCACTGGATCCCACTCTCTAAACAGCGGTGAAGAAAGGTCTTCCACTGGATACCATTCTCTAAATAGCGGTGAAGAAAGGTCTTCCACTGGATACCATTCTCTAAACAGCGGTGAAGAAAGGGCTTCCACTGGATACCACTCTCTAAACAGCGGTGAAGAAAGGGCTTCCACTGGATCCCACTCTCTAAACAGCGGTGAAGAAAGGTCTTCCACTGGATACCATTCTCTAAACAGCGGTGAAGAAAGGGCTTCCACTGGATACCACTCTCTAAACAGCGGTGAAGAAAGGGCTTCCACTGGATCCCACTCTCAAAACAGCGGTGAAGAAAGGTCTTCCACTGGATACCACTCTCTAAACAGCGGTGAAGAAAGGTCTTCCACTGGATACCATTCTCTAAACAGCGGTGAAGAAAGGTCTTCCACTGGATACCATTCTCTAAACAGCGGTGAAGAAAGGTCTTCCACTGGATACCATTCTCTAAACAGCGGTGAAGAAAGGTCTTCCACTGGATACCATTCTCTAAACAGCGGTGAAGAAAGGTCTTCCACTGGATACCATTCTCTAAACAGCGGTGAAGAAAGGTCTTCCACTGGATACCATTCTCTAAACAGCGGTGAAGAAAGGTCTTCCACTGGATACCATTCTCTAAACAGCGGTGAAGAAAGGTCTTCCACTGGATACCATTCTCTAAACAGCGGTGAAGAAAGGTCTTCCACTGGATACCATTCTCTAAACAGCGGTGAAGAAAGGGCTTCCACTGGATACCACTCTCTAAACAGCGGTGAAGAAAGGGCTTCCACTGGATCCCACTCTCTAAACAGCGGTGAAGAAAGGTCTTCCACTGGAAACCATTCTCTAAACAGCGGTTAAGAAAGGTCTTCCACTGGATACCATTCTCTAAACAGCGGTGAAGAAAGGGCTTCCACTGGATACCATTCTCTAAACAGCGGTGAAGAAAGGTCTTCCACTGGATACCATTCTCTAAACAGCGGTGAAGAAAGGGCTTCCACTGGATACCACTCTCTAAACAGCGGTGAAGAAAGGGCTTCCACTGGATCCCACTCTCTAAACAGCGGTGAAGAAAGGTCTTCCACTGGATACCATTCTCTAAACAGCGGTGAAGAAAGGGCTCCCACTGGATACCATTCTCTAAACAGCGGTGAAGAAAGGTCTTCCACTGGATACCATTCTCTAAACAGCGGTGAAGAAAGGTCTTCCACTGGATACCGTTCTCTAAACAGCGGTGAAGAAAGGTCTTCCACTGGATACCATTCTCTAAACAGCGGTGAAGAAAGGGATTCCACTGGATACCACTCTCTAAACAGCGGTGAAGAAAGGGCTTCCACTGGATACCATTCTCTAAACAGCAGTGAAGAAAGGTCTTCCACTGGATCCCACTCTCTAAACAGCGGTGAAGAAAGGTCTTCCACTGGATACCACTCTCTAAACAGCGGTGAAGAAAGGGCTTATCTAGATCACACTCTCTAAACAGCGGTGAAGAAAGGGCTTTCATTAGATACCACTCTCTAAACAGCGGTGAAGAAAGGTCTTCCACTGGATACCACTCTCTAAACAGCGTTGAAGAAAGGTCTTCCACTGGATACCATTCTCTAAACAGCGGTGAAGAAAGGGCTTCCACTTGATACCACTCTCTAAACAGCGGTGAAGAAAGGGCTTCCACTGGATCCCACTCTCTAAACAGCGGTGAAGAAAGGTCTTCCACTGGATACCATTCTCTAAACAGCGGTAAAGAAAGGTCTTCCACTGGATACCATTCTCTAAACAGCGGTGAAGAAAGGTCTTCCACTGGATACCACTCTCTAAACAGCGGTGAAGAAAGGGCTTCCACTGGATACCACTCTCTAAACAGCGGTGAAGAAAGGGCTTCCACTGGATACCACTCTCTAAACAGCGGTGAAGAAAGTGCTTCCACTGGATCCCACTCTCTAAACAGCGGTGAAGAAAGGTCTTCCACTGGATACCATTCTCTAAACAGCGGTGAAGAAAGGTCTTCCACTGGATACCATTCTCTAAACAGCGGTGAAGAAAGGTCTTCCACTGGATACCAGTCTCTAAACAGCGGTGAAGAAAGGGCTTCCACTGGATACCACTCTCTAAACAGCGTGAAGAAAGGGCTTCCACTGGATACCACTCTCTAAACAGCGGTGAAGAAAGGGCTTCCACTGGATCCCACTCTCTAAACAGCGGTGAAGAAAGGTCTTCAAATGGATACCACTCTCTAAACAGCGGTGAAGAAAGGTCTTCCACTGGATACCACTCTCTAAACAGCGGTGAAGAAAGGGCTTCCACTGGATCCCACTCTCTAAACAGCGGTGAAGAAAGGTCTTCCACTGGATACCACTCTCTAAACAGCGGTGAAGAAAGGGCTTATCTAGATCACACTCTCTAAACAGCGGTGAAGAACGGGCTTTCATTAGATACCACTCTCTAAACAGCGGTGAAGAAAGGTCTTCCACTGGATACCACTCCCTAAACAGCGGTGAAGAAAGGGCTTCCACTGGATACCACTCTCTAAACAGCGGTGAAGAAAGGGCTTATCTAGATCACACTCTCTAAACAGCGGTGAAGAAAGGGCTTTCATTAGATGCCACTCTCTAAACAGCGGTGAAGAAAGGTCTTCCACTGGATACCACTCTCTAAACAGCGGTGAAGAAAGGTCTTCCACTGGAGACCATTCTCTAAACAGCGGTGAAGAAAGGGCTTCCACTGGATACCACTCTCTAAACAGCGGTGGAGAAAGGGCTTCCACTGGATCCCACTCTCTAAACAGCGGTGAAGAAAGGGCTTATCTAGATCACACTCTCTAAACAGCGGTGAAGAAAGGGCTTATCTAGATCACACTCTCTAAACAGTGGTGAAGAAAGGTCTTCCACTGGATACCATTCTCTAAGCAGTGGCGCAGAAAGGTCTTCCACTGGATACCACTCTCTAAACAGCGGTGAAGAAAGGTCTTCCACTGGATACCACTCTCTAAACAGCGGTGAAGAAAGGGCTTCCACTGGATACCACTCTCTAAACAGCGGTGAAGAAAGGTCTTCCACTGGATACCACTCTCTAAACAGCGGTGAAGAAAGGTCTTCCACTGGATACCACTCTCTAAACAGTGGTGAAGGAAGGTCTTCCACTGGATACCACTCTCTAAACAGCGGTGAAGAAAGGGCTTATCTAGATCACACTCTCTAAACAGCGGTGAAGAGAGGGCTTATCTAGATCACACTCTCTAAACAGTGCTGAAGAAAGGTCTTCCACTGGATACCATTCTCTAAACAGTGGTGCAGAAAGGTCTTCCACTGGAGACCACTCTCTAAACAGTGGTGAAGAAAGGTCTTCCATTGCATACCACTCTCTAAACAGCGATGAAGAAAGGGCTTCCACTGGATACCACTCTCTAAACAGCGGTGAAGAAAGGGCTTCCACTGGATACCACTCTCTAAACAGTGGTGCAGAAAGGTCTTCCACTGGATACCACTCTCTAAACAGTGGTGCAGAAAGGTCTTCCACTGGATACCACTCTCTAAACACGGGTGAAGAAAGGTCTTCCACTGGATACCACTCTCTAAACAGCGGTGAAGAAAGGGCTTCCACTGGATACCACTCTCTAAACAGCGGTGAAGAAAGGTCTTCCACTGGATACCACTCTCTAAACAGCGGTGAAGAAAGGTATTCCACTGGATACCACTCTCTAAACAGTGGCGAAGGAAGGTGTTCCACTGGATACCATTCTCTAAACAGTGGTGCAGAAAGGTCTTCCACTGGATACCACTCTCTAAACAGTGGTGCAGAAAGGTCTTCCACTTGATACCACTCTCTAAACAGCGGTGAAGAAAGGTCTTCCACTGGAAACCACTCTCTAAACAGCGGTGAAGAAAGGTCTTCCACTGGATACCACTCTCTAAACAGCGGTGAAGAAAGGTCTTCAAATGGATACCACTCTCTAAACAGCGGTGAAGAAAGGGCTTCCACTGGATACCACTCTCTAAACAGCGGTGAAGAAAGGGCTTTCACTGGATCCCACTCTCTAAACAGCGGTGAAGAAAGGGCTTATCTAGATCACACTCTCTAAACAGCGGTGAAGAACGGGCTTTCATTAGATACCACTCTCTAAACAGCGGTGAAGAAAGGTCTTCCACTGGATACCACTCTCTAAACAGCGGTGAAGAAAGGTCTTCCACTGGAGACCATTCTCTAAACAGCGGTGAAGAAAGGGCTTCCACTGGATACCACTCTCTAAACAGCGGTGGAGAAAGGGCTTCCACTGGATCCCACTCTCTAAACAGCGGTGAAGAAAGGTCTTCCACTGGATACCACTCTCTAAACAGCGGTGAAGAAAGGTCTTCCACTGGATACCACTCTCTAAACAGCGGTGAAGAAAGGTCTTCCACTGGATACCACTCTCTAAACAGTGGTGAAGGAAGGTCTTCCACTGGATACCACTCTCTAAACAGCGGTGAAGAAAGGGCTTATCTAGATCACACTCTCTAAACAGCGGTGAAGAAAGGGCTTATCTAGATCACACTCTCTAAACAGTGGTGAAGAAAGGTCTTCCACTGGATACCATTCTCTAAACAGTGGCGCAGAAAGGTCTTCCACTGGATACCACTCTCTAAACAGCGGTGAAGAAAGGTCTTCCACTGGATACCACTCTCTAAACAGCGGTGAAGAAAGGGCTTCCACTGGATACCACTCTCTAAACAGCGGTGAAGAAAGGTCTTCCACTGGATACCACTCTCTAAACAGCGGTGAAGAAAGGTCTTCCACTGGATACCACTCTCTAAACAGTGGTGAAGGAAGGTCTTCCACTGGATACCACTCTCTAAACAGCGGTGAAGAAAGGGCTTATCTAGATCACACTCTCTAAACAGCGGTGAAGAGAGGGCTTATCTAGATCACACTCTCTAAACAGTGCTGAAGAAAGGTCTTCCACTGGATACCATTCTCTAAACAGTGGTGCAGAAAGGTCTTCCACTGGAGACCACTCTCTAAACAGTGGTGAAGAAAGGTCTTCCATTGGATACCACTCTCTAAACAGCGGTGAAGAAAGGTCTTCCACTGGATACCACTCTCTAAACAGCGGTGAAGAAAGGTCTTCCACTGGATACCACTCTCTAAACAGCGGTGAAGAAAGGGCTTTCATTAGATGCCACTCTCTAAACAGCGGTGAAGAAAGGTCTTCCACTGGATACCACTCTCTAAACAGCGGTGAAGAAAGGGCTTCCACTGGATACCACTCTCTAAACAGTGGTGCAGAAAGGTCTTCCACTGGATACCACTCTCTAAACAGTGGTGCAGAAAGGTCTTCCACTGGATACCACTCTCTAAACACGGGTGAAGAAAGGTCTTCCACTGGATAACACTCTCTAAACAGCGGTGAAGAAAGGGCTTCCACTGGATACCACTCTCTAAACAGCGGTGAAGAAAGGTCTTCCACTGGATACCACTCTCTAAACAGCGGTGAAGAAAGGTATTCCACTGGATACCACTCTCTAAACAGTGGCGAAGGAAGGTCTTCCACTGGATACCACTCTCTAAACAGCGGTGAAGAAGGGGCTTATCTAGATCAAACTCCCTAAACAGCGGTGAAGAAAGGGCTTATCTAGATCACACTCTCTAAACAGTGGTGAAGAAAGGTCTTCCACTGGATACCATTCTCTAAACAGTGGTGCAGAAAGGTCTTCCACTGGATACCACTCTCTAAACAGTGGTGCAGAAAGGTCTTCCACTTGATACCACTCTCTAAACAGCGGTGAAGAAAGGTCTTCCACTGGATACCACTCTCTAAACAGCGGTGAAGAAAGGTCTTCCACTGGATACCACTCTCTAAACAGCGGTGAAGAAAGGTCTTCCACTGGATACCACTCTCTAAAGAGTGGTGCAGAAAGGTCTTCCACTGGATCCCACTCTCTAAACAGCGGTGAAGAAAGATCTTCCACTGGATACCATTCTCTAAACAGCGGTGAAGAAAGGGCTTCCACTTGATACCACTCTCTAAACAGCGGTGAAGAAAGGGCTTCCACTGGATCCCACTCTCTAAACAGCGGTGAAGAAAGGTCTTCCACTGGATACCATTCTCTAAACAGCGGTGAAGAAAGGGCTTCCAGTGGATACCACTCTCTAAACAGCGGTGAAGAAAGGGCTTCCACTGGATCACACTCTCTAAACAGCGGTGAAGAAAGGGCTTCCACTGGATCCCACTCTCTAAACAGCGGTGAAGAAAGGTCTTCCACTGGATACCATTCTCTAAATAGCGGTGAAGAAAGGTCTTCCACTGGATACCATTCTCTAAACAGTGGTGAAGAAAGGGCTTCCACTGGATACCACTCTCTAAACAGCGGTGAAGAAAGGGCTTCCACTGGATCCCACTCTCTAAACAGCGGTGAAGAAAGGTCTTCCACTGGATACCATTCTCTAAACAGCGGTGAAGAAAGGGCTTCCACTGGATACCACTCTCTAAACAGCGGTGAAGAAAGGGCTTCCACTGGATCCCACTCTCAAAACAGCGGTGAAGAAAGGTCTTCCACTGGATACCACTCTCTAAACAGCAGTGAAGAAAGGTCTTCCAATGGATACCATTCTCTAAACAGCGGTGAAGAAAGGTCTTCCACTGGATACCATTCTCTAAACAGCGGTGAAGAAAGGTCTTCCACTGGATACCATTCTCTAAACAGCGGTGAAGAAAGGTCTTCCACTGGATACCATTCTCTAAACAGCGGTGAAGAAAGGTCTTCCACTGGATACCATTCTCTAAACAGCGGTGAAGAAAGGTCTTCCACTGGATACCATTCTCTAAACAGCGGTGAATAAAGGTCTTCCACTGGATACCATTCTCTAAACAGCGGTGAAGAAAGGTCTTCCACTGGATACCATTCTCTAAACAGCGGTGAAGAAAGGTCTTCCACTGGATACCATTCTCTAAACAGCGGTGAAGAAAGGGCTTCCACTGGATACCACTCTCTAAACAGCGGTGAAGAAAGGGCTTCCACTGGATCCCACTCTCTAAACAGCGGTGAATAAAGGTCTTCCACTGGAAACCATTCTCTAAACAGCGGTTAAGAAAGGTCTTCCACTGGATACCATTCTCTAAACAGCGGTGAAGAAAGGGCTTCCACTGGATACCATTCTCTAAACAGCGGTGAAGAAAGGTCTTCCACTGGATACCATTCTCTAAACAGCGGTGAAGAAAGGGCTTCCACTGGATACCACTCTCTAAACAGCGGTGAAGAAAGGGCTTCCACTGGATCCCACTCTCTAAACAGCGGTGAAGAAAGGTCTTCCACTGGATACCATTCTCTAAACAGCGGTGAAGAAAGGTCTCCCACTGGATACCATTCTCTAAACAGCGGTGAAGAAAGGTCTTCCACTGGATACCATTCTCTAAACAGCGGTGAAGAAAGGTCTTCCACTGGATACCGTTCTCTAAACAGCGGTGAAGAAAGGTCTTCCACTGGATACCATTCTCTAAACAGCGGTGAAGAAAGGGCTTCCACTGGATACCACTCTCTAAACAGCGGTGAAGAAAGGGCTTCCACTGGATACCATTCTCTAAACAGCAGTGAAGAAAGGTCTTCCACTGGATCCCACTCTCTAAACAGCGGTGAAGAAAGGTCTTCCACTGGATACCACTCTCTAAACAGCGGTGAAGAAAGGGCTTATCTAGATCACACTCTCTAAACAGCGGTGAAGAAAGGGCTTTCATTAGATACCACTCTCTAAACAGCGGTGAAGAAAGGTCTTCCACTGGATACCACTCTCTAAACAGCGTTGAAGAAAGGTCTTCCACTGGATACCATTCTCTAAACAGCGGTGAAGAAAGGGCTTCCACTTGATACCACTCTCTAAACAGCGGTGAAGAAAGGGCTTCCACTGGATCCCACTCTCTAAACAGCGGTGAAGAAAGGTCTTCCACTGGATACCATTCTCTAAACAGCGGTAAAGAAAGGTCTTCCACTGGATACCATTCTCTAAACAGCGGTGAAGAAAGGTCTTCCACTGGATACCACTCTCTAAACAGCGGTGAAGAAAGGGCTTCCACTGGATACCACTCTCTAAACAGCGGTGAAGAAAGGGCTTCCACTGGATACCACTCTCTAAACAGCGGTGAAGAAAGTGCTTCCACTGGATCCCACTCTCTAAACAGCGGTGAAGAAAGGTCTTCCACTGGATACCATTCTCTAAACAGCGGTGAAGAAAGGTCTTCCACTGGATACCATTCTCTAAACAGCGGTGAAGAAAGGTCTTCCACTGGATACCAGTCTCTAAACAGCGGTGAAGAAAGGGCTTCCACTGGATACCACTCTCTAAACAGCGTGAAGAAAGGGCTTCCACTGGATACCACTCTCTAAACAGCGGTGAAGAAAGGGCTTCCACTGGATCCCACTCTCTAAACAGCGGTGAAGAAAGGTCTTCAAATGGATACCACTCTCTAAACAGCGGTGAAGAAAGGTCTTCCACTGGATACCAGTCTCTAAACAGCGGTGAAGAAAGGTCTTCCACTGGATACCACTCTCTAAACAGCGGTGAAGAAAGGGCTTCCACTGGATCCCACTCTCTAAACAGCGGTGAAGAAAGGTCTTCCACTGGATACCACTCTCTAAACAGCGGTGAAGAAAGGGCTTATCTAGATCACACTCTCTAAACAGCGGTGAAGAACGGGCTTTCATTAGATACCACTCTCTAAACAGCGGTGAAGAAAGGTCTTCCACTGGATACCACTCTCTAAACAGCGGTGAAGAAAGGTCTTCCACTGGATACCACTCCCTAAACAGCGGTGAAGAAAGGGCTTCCACTGGATACCACTCTCTAAACAGCGGTGAAGAAAGGGCTTATCTAGATCACACTCTCTAAACAGCGGTGAAGAAAGGGCTTTCATTAGATGCCACTCTCTAAACAGCGGTGAAGAAAGGTCTTCCACTGGATACCACTCTCTAAACAGCGGTGAAGAAAGGTCTTCCACTGGAGACCATTCTCTAAACAGCGGTGAAGAAAGGGCTTCCACTGGATACCACTCTCTAAACAGCGGTGGAGAAAGGGCTTCCACTGGATCCCACTCTCTAAACAGCGGTGAAGAAAGGGCTTATCTAGATCACACTCTCTAAACAGCGGTGAAGAAAGGGCTTATCTAGATCACACTCTCTAAACAGTGGTGAAGAAAGGTCTTCCACTGGATACCATTCTCTAAGCAGTGGCGCAGGAAGGTCTTCCACTGGATACCACTCTCTAAACAGCGGTGAAGAAAGGTCTTCCACTGGATACCACTCTCTAAACAGCGGTGAAGAAAGGGCTTCCACTGGATACCACTCTCTAAACAGCGGTGAAGAAAGGTCTTCCACTGGATACCACTCTCTAAACAGCGGTGAAGAAAGATCTTCCACTGGATACCACTCTCTAAACAGTGGTGAAGGAAGGTCTTCCACTGGATACCACTCTCTAAACAGCGGTGAAGAAAGGGCTTATCTAGATCACACTCTCTAAACAGTGGTGAAGAGAGGGCTTATCTAGATCACACTCTCTAAACAGTGCTGAAGAAAGGTCTTCCACTGGATACCATTCTCTAAACAGTGGTGCAGAAAGGTCTTCCACTGGAGACCACTCTCTAAACAGTGGTGAAGAAAGGTCTTCCATTGGATACCACTCTCTAAACAGCGATGAAGAAAGGGCTTCCACTGGATACCACTCTCTAAACAGCGGTGAAGAAAGGGCTTCCACTGGATACCACTCTCTAAACAGTGGTGCAGAAAGGTCTTCCACTGGATACCACTCTCTAAACAGTGGTGCAGAAAGGTCTTCCACTGGATACCACTCTCTAAACACGGGTGAAGAAAGGTCTTCCACTGGATACCACTCTCTAAACAGCGGTGAAGAAAGGGCTTATCTAGATCAAACTCCCTAAACAGCGGTGAAGAAAGGGCTTATCTAGATCACACTCTCTAAACAGTGGTGAAGAAAGGTCTTCCACTGGATACCATTCTCTAAACAGTGGTGCAGAAAGGTCTTCCACTGGATACCACTCTCTAAACAGTGGTGCAGAAAGGTCTTCCACTTGATACCACTCTCTAAACAGCGGTGAAGAAAGGTCTTCCACTGGAAACCACTCTCTAAACAGCGGTGAAGAAAGGTCTTCCACTGGATACCACTCTCTAAACAGCGGTGAAGAAAGGTCTTCAAATGGATACCACTCTCTAAACAGCGGTGAAGAAAGGGCTTCCACTGGATACCACTCTCTAAACAGCGGTGAAGAAAGGGCTTCCACTGGATCCCACTCTCTAAACAGCGGTGAAGAAAGGGCTTATCTAGATCACACTCTCTAAACAGCGGTGAAGAACGGGCTTTCATTAGATACCACTCTCTAAACAGCGGTGAAGAAAGGTCTTCCACTGGATACCACTCTCTAAACAGCGGTGAAGAAAGGTCTTCCACTGGAGACCATTCTCTAAACAGCGGTGAAGAAAGGGCTTCCACTGGATACCACTCTCTAAACAGCGGTGGAGAAAGGGCTTCCACTGGATCCCACTCTCTAAACAGCGGTGAAGAAAGGTCTTCCACTGGATACCACTCTCTAAACAGCGGTGAAGAAAGGGCTTCCACTGGATACCACTCTCTAAACAACGGTGAAGATAGGTCTTCCACTGGATACCACTCTCTAAACAGCGGTGAAGAAAGGTCTTCCACTGGATACCACTCTCTAAACAGTGGTGAAGGAAGGTCTTCCACTGGATACCACTCTCTAAACAGCGGTGAAGAAAGGGCTTATCTAGATCACACTCTCTAAACAGCGGTGAAGAAAGGGCTTATCTAGATCACACTCTCTAAACAGTGGTGAAGAAAGGTCTTCCACTGGATACCATTCTCTAAACAGTGGCGCAGAAAGGTCTTCCACTGGATACCACTCTCTAAACAGCGGTGAAGAAAGGTCTTCCACTGGATACCACTCTCTAAACAGCGGTGAAGAAAGGGCTTCCACTGGATACCACTCTCTAAACAGCGGTGAAGAAAGGTCTTCCACTGGATACCACTCTCTAAACAGCGGTGAAGAAAGGTCTTCCACTGGATACCACTCTCTAAACAGTGGTGAAGGAAGGTCTTCCACTGGATACCACTCTCTAAACAGCGGTGGAGAAAGGGCTTCCACTGGATCCCACTCTCTAAACAGCGGTGAAGAAAGGTCTTCCACTGGATACCATTCTCTAAACAGTGGTGCAGAAAGGTCTTCCACTGGAGACCACTCTCTAAACAGTGGTGAAGAAAGGTCTTCCATTGGATACCACTCTCTAAACAGCGGTGAAGAAAGGTCTTCCACTGGATACCACTCTCTAAACAGCGGTGAAGAAAGGGCTTTCATTAGATGCCACTCTCTAAACAGCGGTGAAGAAAGGTCTTCCACTGAATACCACTCTCTAAACAGCGGTGAAGAAAGGGCTTCCACTGGATACCACTCTCTAAACAGTGGTGCAGAAAGGTCTTCCACTGGATACCACTCTCTAAACAGTGGTGCAGAAAGGTCTTCCACTGGATACCACTCTCTAAACACGGGTGAAGAAAGGTCTTCCACTGGATAACACTCTCTAAACAGCGGTGAAGAAAGGGCTTCCACTGGATACCACTCTCTAAACAGCGGTGAAGAAAGGTCTTCCACTGGATACCACTCTCTAAACAGCGGTGAAGAAAGGTATTCCACTGGATACCACTCTCTAAACAGTGGCGAAGGAAGGTCTTCCACTGGATACCACTCTCTAAACAGCGGTGAAGAAAGGGCTTATCTAGATCAAACTCCCTAAACAGCGGTGAAGAAAGGGCTTATCTAGATCACACTCTCTAAACAGTGGTGAAGAAAGGTCTTCCACTGGATACCATTCTCTAAACAGTGGTGCAGAAAGGTCTTCCACTGGATACCACTCTCTAAACAGCGGTGAAGAAAGGTCTTCCACTGGATACCACTCTCTAAACAGCGGTGAAGAAAGGGCTTCCACTGGATACCACTCTCTAAACAGCGGTGAAGAAAGGTCTTCCACTGGATACCATTCTCTAAACAGTGGTGCAGAAAGGTCTTCCACTGGATACCACTCTCTAAACAGTGGTGAAGAAAGGTCTTCCACTGGATACCACTCTCTAAACAGCGGTGAAGAAAGGTCTTCCACTGGATACCACTCTCTAAACAGCGGTGAAGAAAGGGCTTCCACTGGATACCACTCTCTAAACAGTGGTGAAGAAAGGTCTTCCACTGGATACCACTCTCTAAACAGCGGTGAAGAAATGTCTTCCACTGGATACCACTCTCTAAACAGCGGTGAAGAAAGGTCTTCCACTGGATACCACTCTCTAAACAGCGGTGAAGAAAGGTCTTCCGCTGGATACCATTCTCTAAACAGTGGTGAAGGAAGGTCTTCCACTGGATACCACTCTCTAAACAGCGGTGAAGAAAGGGCTTATCTAGATCAAACTCTCTAAACCACGGTGAAGAAAGGGCTTATCTAGATCACACTCTCTAAACAGTGGTGAAGAAAGGTCTTCCACTGGATACCATTCTCTAAACAGTGGTGCAGAAATGTCTTCCACTGGATACCACTCTCTAAACAGTGGTGCAGAAAGGTATTCCACTTGATACCACTCTCTAAACAGCGGTGAAGAAAGGTCTTCCACTGGATACCACTCTCTAAACAGCGGTGAAGAAAGGGCTTCCACTGGATCCCACTCTCTAAACAGCGGTGAAGAAAGGTCTTCCACTGGATACCACTCTCTAAACAGCGGTGAAGAAAGGGCTTATCTAGATCACACTCTCTAAACAGCGGTGAAGAAAGGGCTTTCATTAGATGCCACTCTCTAAACAGCGGTGAAGAAAGGTCTTCCACTGGATACCACTCTCTAAACAGCGGTGAAGAAAGGTCTTCCACTGGATACCATTCTCTAAACAGCGGTGAAGAAAGGGCTTCCACTGGATACCACTCTCTAAACAGCGGTGGAGAAATGGCTTCCACTGGATCCCACTCTCTAAACAGCGGTGAAGAAAGGTCTTCCACTGGATACCACTCTCTAAACAGCGGTAAAGAAAGGGCTTCAACTGGATACCACTCTCTAAACAGCGGTGAAGAAAGGTCTTCCACTGGATACCATTCTCTAAACAGCGGTGAAGAAAGGTCTTCCACTGGATACCATTCTCTAAACAGCGGTGAAGAAAGGGCTTCCACTGGATAGCACTCTCTAAACAGCGGTGAAGAAAGGTCTTCCACTGGATACCACTCTCTAAACAGCGGTAAAGAAAGGGCTTCCACTGGATACCACTCTCTAAACAGCGGTGAAGAAAGGTCTTCCACTGGATACCATTCTCTAAACAGCGGTGAAGAAAGGTCTTCCACTGGATACCATTCTCTAAACAGCGGTGAAGAAAGGGCTTCCACTGGATACCACTCTCTAAACAGCGGTGAAGAAAGGGCTTATCTAGATCACACTCTCTAAACAGCGGTGAAGAAAGGGCTTTCATTAGATGCCACTCTCTAAACAGCGGTGAAGAAAGGTCTTCCACTGGATACCACTCTCTAAACAGCGGTGAAGAAAGGTCTTCCACTGGATACCATTCTCTAAACAGCGGTGAAGAAAGGGCTTCCACTGGATACCACTCTCTAAACAGCGGTGAAGAAAGGGCTTCCACTGGATCCCACTCTCTAAACAGCGGTGAAGAAAGGTCTTCCACTGGATACCACTCTCTAAACAGCGGTGAAGAAAGGGCTTCCACTGGATACCACTCTCTAAACAGCGGTGAAGAAAGGTCTTCCACTGGATACCACTCTCTAAACAGCGGTGAAGAAAGGTCTTCCACTGGATACCATTCTCTAAACAGTGGTGCAGAAAGGTCTTCCACTGGATACCACTCTCTAAACAGTGGTGAAGAAAGGTCTTCCACTGGATACCACTCTCTAAACAGCGGTGAAGAAAGGTCTTCCACTGGATACCACTCTCTAAACAGCGGTGAAGAAAGGGCTTCCACTGGATACCACTCTCTAAACAGTGGTGAAGAAAGGTCTTCCACTGGATACCACTCTCTAAACAGCGGTGAAGAAAGGTCTTCCACTGGATACCACTCTCTAAACAGCGGTGAAGAAAGGTCTTCCTCTGGATACCACTCTCTAAACAGCGGTGAAGAAAGGTCTTCCACTGGATACCATTCTCTAAACAGTGGTGAAGGAAGGTCTTCCACTGGATACCACTCTCTAAACAGCGGTGAAGAAAGGGCTTATCTAGATCAAACTCTCTAAACCACGGTGAAGAAAGGGCTTATCTAGATCACACTCTCTAAACAGTGGTGAAGAAAGGTCTTCCACTGGATACCATTCTCTAAACAGTGGTGCAGAAATGTCTTCCACTGGATACCACTCTCTAAACAGTGGTGCAGAAAGGTATTCCACTTGATACCACTCTCTAAACAGCGGTGAAGAAAGGTCTTCCACTGGATACCACTCTCTAAACAGCGGTGAAGAAAGGGCTTCCACTGGATCCCACTCTCTAAACAGCGGTGAAGAAAGGTCTTCCACGGGATACCACTCTCTAAACAGCGGTGAAGAAAGGGCTTATCTAGATCACACTCTCTAAACAGCTGTGAAGAACGGGCTTTCATTAGATACCACTCTCTAAACAGCGGTGAAGAAAGGGCTTCCACTGGATCCCACTCTCTAAACAGCGGTGAAGAAAGGTCTTCCACTGGATACCACTCTCTAAACAGCGGTGAAGAAAGGGCTTATCTAGATCACACTCTCTAAACAGCGGTGAAGAAAGGGCTTTCATTAGATGCCACTCTCTAAACAGCGGTGAAGAAAGGTCTTCCACTGGATACCACTCTCTAAACAGCGGTGAAGAAAGGTCTTCCACTGGATACCATTCTCTAAACAGCGGTGAAGAAAGGGCTTCCACTGGATACCACTCTCTAAACAGCGGTGGAGAAATGGCTTCCACTGGATCCCACTCTCTAAACAGCGGTGAAGAAAGGTCTTCCACTGGATACCACTCTCTAAACAGCCGTAAAGAAAGGGCTTCCACTGGATACCACTCTCTAAACAGCGGAGAAGAAAGGTCTTACACTGGATACCACTCTCTAAACAGTGGTGAAGGAAGGTCTTCCACTGGATACCACTCTCTAAACAGCGGTGAAGAAAGGGCTTATCTAGATCACACTCTCTAAACAGCGGTGAAGAAAAGGGTTATCTAGATCACACTCTCTAAACAGTGGTGAAGAAAGGTCTTCCACTGGATACCATTCTCTAAACAGTGGTGCAGAAAGGTCTTCCACTGGATACCACTCTCTAAACAGTGGTGAAGAAAGGTCTTCCACTGGATACCACTCTCTAAACAGCGGTGAAGAAAGGTCTTCCACTGGATACCACTCTCTAAACAGCGGTGAAGAAAGGGCTTCCACTGGATACCACTCTCTAAACAGTGGTGAAGAAAGGTCTTCAACTGGATACCACTCTCTAAACAGCGGTGAAGAAAGGTCTTACACTGTATACCACTCTCTAAACAGCGGTGAAGAAAGGTCTTCCACTGGATACCACTCTCTAAACAGCGGTGAAGAAAGGTCTTCCACTGGATACCACTCTCTAAACAGTCGTGAAGGAAGGTCTTCCACTGGATACCACTCTCTAAACAGCGGTGAAGAAAGGGCTTATCTAGATCAAACTCTCTAAACCACGGTGAAGAAAGGGCTTATCTAGATCACACTCTCTAAACAGTGGTGAAGAAAGGTCTTCCACTGGATACCATTCTCTAAACAGTGGTGCAGAAATGTCTTTCACTGGATACCACTCTCTAAACAGTGGTGCAGAAAGGTATTCCACTTGATACCACTCTCTAAACAGCGGTGAAGAAAGGTCTTCCACTGGATACCACTCTCTAAACAGCGGTGAAGAAAGGGCTTCCACTGGATCCCACTCTCTAAACAGCGGTGAAGAAAGGTCTTCCACTGGATACCACTCTCTAAACAGCGGTGAAGAAAGGGCTTATCTAGATCACACTCTCTAAACAGCGGTGAAGAACGGGCTTTCATTAGATACCACTCTCTAAACAGCGGTGAAGAAAGGTCTTCCACTGGATACCACTCTCTAAACAGCGGTGAAGAAAGGGCTTCCACTGGATCCCACTCTCTAAACATCGGTGAAGAAAGGTCTTCCACTGGATACCACTCTCTAAACAGCGGTGAAGAAAGGGCTTATCTAGATCACACTCTCTAAACAGCGGTGAAGAAAGGGCTTTCATTAGATGCCACTCTCTAAACAGCGGTGAAGAAAGGTCTTCCACTGGATACCACTCTCTAAACAGCGGTGAAGAAAGGTCTTCCACTGGATACCATTCTCTAAACAGCGGTGAAGAAAGGGCTTCCACTCGATACCACTCTCTAAACAGCGGTGGAGAAATGGCTTCCACTGGATCCCACTCTCTAAACAGCGGTGAAGAAAGGTCTTCCACTGGATACCACTCTCTAAACAGTGGTGCAGAAAGGTCTTCCACTGGATACCACTCTCTAAACAGTGGTGAAGAAAGGTCTTCCACTGGATACCACTCTCTAAACAGCGGTGAAGAAAGGTCTTCCACTCGATACCACTCTCTAAACAGTGGTGAAGAAAGGGCTTCCACTGGATACCACTCTCTAAACAGTGGTGAAGAAAGGTCTTCCACTGGATACCACTCTCTAATCAGCGGTGAAGGAAGGTCTTCCACTGGATACCACTCTCTAAACAGCGGTGAAGAAAGGTCTTCCACTGGATACCACTCTCTAAACAGCGGTGAAGAAAGGGCTTCCACTGGATACCACTCTCTAAACAGCGGTGAAGAAAGGTCTTCCACTGGATACCACTCTCTAAACAGCGGTGAAGAAAGGTCTTCCACTGGATACCACTCTCTAAACAGTGGTGAAGGAAGGTCTTCCACTGGATACCACTCTCTAAACAGCGGTGAAGAAAGGGCTTATCTAGATCAAACTCTCTAAACAGCGGTGAAGAAAGGGCTTATCTAGATCACACTCTCTAAACAGTGGTGAAGAAAGGTCTTCCACTGGATACCATTCTCTAAACAGTGGTGCAGAAAGGTCTTCCACTGGATACCACTCTCTAAACAGTGGTGCAGAAAGGTCTTCCACTTGATACCACTCTCTAAACAGCGGTGAAGAAAGGTCTTCCACTGGATACCACTCTCTAAACAGCGGTGAAGAAAGGTCTTCCACTGGATACCATTCTCTAAACAGCGGTGAAGAAAGGGCTTCCACTGGATACCACTCTCTAAACAGCGGTGAAGAAAGGGCTTCCACTGGATACCACTCTCTAAACAGCGGTGAAGAAAGGGCTTCCACTGGATCCCACTCTCTAAACAGCGGTGAAGAAAGGTCTTCCACTGGATACCACTCTCTAAACAGCGGTGAAGAAAGGGCTTATCTAGATCACACTCTCTAAACAGCGGTGAAGAACGGGCTTTCATTAGATACCACTCTCTAAACAGCCGTGAAGAAAGATCTTCCACTGGATACCACTCTCTAAACAGCGGTGAAGAAAGGTCTTCCACTGGATACCATTCTCTAAACAGCGGTGAAGAAAGGGCTTCCACTGGATACCACTCTCTAAACAGCGGTGAAGAAAGGGCTTCCACTGGATACCACTCTCTAAACAGCGGTGAAGAAAGGTCTTCCACTGGATACCACTCTCTAAACAGCGGTGAAGGAAGGTCTTCCGCTGGATACCACTCTCTAAACAGTGGTGAAGGAAGGTCTTCCACTGGATACCACTCTCTAAACAGCGGTGAAGAAAGGTCTTCCACTGGATACCACTCTCTAAACAGTGGTGCAGAAAGGGCTTATCTAGATCACACTCTCTAAACAGTGGTGAAGAAAGGTCTTCCACTGCATACCACTCTCTAAACAGCGGTGAAGAAAGGTCTACCACTGGATACCATTCTCTAAACAGTGGTGCAGAAAGGTCTTCCACTGGATACCACTCTCTAAACAGCGGTGAAGAAAGGTCTTCCGCTGGATACCACTCTCTAAACAGTGGTGAAGGAAGGTCTTCCACTGGATACCACTCTCTAAACAGCGGTGAAGAAAGGTCTTCCACTGGATACCACTCTCTAAACAGCGGTGAAGAAAGGGCTTATCTAGATCACACTCTCTAAACAGCGGTGAAGAAAGGGCTTTCATTAGATGCCACTCTCTAAACAGCGGTGAAGAAAGGTCTTCCACTGGATACCACTCTCTAAACAGCGGTGAAGAAAGGTCTTCCACTGGATACCATTCTCTAAACAGTGGTGCAGAAAGGTCTTCCACTGGATACCACTCTCTAAACAGCGGTGAAGAAAGGGCTTCCACTGGATCCCACTCTCTAAACAGCGGTGAAGAAAGGTCTTCCACTGGATACCACTCTCTAAACAGCGGTGAAGAAAGGGCTTATCTAGATCACACTCTCTAAACAGCGGTGAAGAAAGGGCTTTCATTAGATGCCACTCTCTAAACAGCGGTGAAGAAAGGTCTTCCACTGGATACCACTCTCTAAACAGCGGTGAAGAAAGGTCTTCCACTGGATACCATTCTCTAAACAGCGGTGAAGAAAGGGCTTCCACTCGATACCACTCTCTAAACAGCGGTGGAGAAATGGCTTCCACTGGATCCCACTCTCTAAACAGCGGTGAAGAAAGGTCTTCCACTGGATACCACTCTCTAAACAGTGGTGCAGAAAGGTCTTCCACTGGATACCACTCTCTAAACAGTGGTGAAGAAAGGTCTTCCACTGGATACCACTCTCTAAACAGCGGTGAAGAAAGGTCTTCCACTCGATACCACTCTCTAAACAGTGGTGAAGAAAGGGCTTCCACTGGATACCACTCTCTAAACAGTGGTGAAGAAAGGTCTTCCACTGGATACCACTCTCTAATCAGCGGTGAAGGAAGGTCTTCCACTGGATACCACTCTCTAAACAGCGGTGAAGAAAGGTCTTCCACTGGATACCACTCTCTAAACAGCGGTGAAGAAAGGGCTTCCACTGGATACCACTCTCTAAACAGCGGTGAAGAAAGGTCTTCCACTGGATACCACTCTCTAAACAGCGGTGAAGAAAGGTCTTCCACTGGATACCACTCTCTAAACAGTGGTGAAGGAAGGTCTTCCACTGGATACCACTCTCTAAACAGCGGTGAAGAAAGGGCTTATCTAGATCAAACTCTCTAAACAGCGGTGAAGAAAGGGCTTATCTAGATCACACTCTCTAAACAGTGGTGAAGAAAGGTCTTCCACTGGATACCATTCTCTAAACAGTGGTGCAGAAAGGTCTTCCACTGGATACCACTCTCTAAACAGTGGTGCAGAAAGGTCTTCCACTTGATACTACTCTCTAAACAGCGGTGAAGAAAGGTCTTCCACTGGATACCACTCTCTAAACAGCGGTGAAGAAAGGTCTTCCACTGGATACCATTCTCTAAACAGCGGTGAAGAAAGGGCTTCCACTGGATACCACTCTCTAAACAGCGGTGAAGAAAGGGCTTCCACTGGATACCACTCTCTAAACAGCGGTGAAGAAAGGGCTTCCACTGGATCCCACTCTCTAAACAGCGGTGAAGAAAGGTCTTCCACTGGATACCACTCTCTAAACAGCGGTGAAGAAAGGGCTTATCTAGATCACACTCTCTAAACAGCGGGGAAGAACGGGCTTTCATTAGATACCACTCTCTAAACAGCGGTGAAGAAAGATCTTCCACTGGATACCACTCTCTAAACAGCGGTGAAGAAAGGTCTTCCACTGGATACCATTCTCTAAACAGCGGTGAAGAAAGGGCTTCCACTGGATACCACTCTCTAAACAGCGGTGAAGAAAGGGCTTCCACTGGATACCACTCTCTAAACAGCGGTGAAGAAAGGTCTTCCACTCGATACCACTCTCTAAACAGCGGTGAAGGAAGGTCTTCCGCTGGATACCACTCTCTAAACAGTGGTGAAGGAAGGTCTTCCACTGGATACCACTCTCTAAACAGCGGTGAAGAAAGGTCTTCCACTGGATACCACTCTCTAAACAGTGGTGCAGAAAGGGCTTATCTAGATCACACTCTCTAAACAGTGGTGAAGAAAGGTCTTCCACTGCATAGCACTCTCTAAACAGCGGTGAAGAAAGGTCTTCCACTGGATACCATTCTCTAAACAGTGGTGCAGAAAGGTCTTCCACTGGATACCACTCTCTAAACAGCGGTGAAGAAAGGTCTTCCGCTGGATACCACTCTCTAAACAGTGGTGAAGGAAGGTCTTCCACTGGATACCACTCTCTAAACAGCGGTGAAGAAAGGTCTTCCACTGGATACCACTCTCTAAACAGCGGTGAAGAAAGGGCTTCCACTGCATACCACTCTCTAAACAGCGGTGAAGAAAGGTCTTCCACTGGATACCATTCTCTAAACAGTGGTGCAGAAAGGTCTTCCACTGGATACCACTCTCTAAACAGCGGTGAAGAAAGGTCTTCCGCTGGATACCACTCTCTAAACAGTGGTGAAGGAAGGTCTTCCACTGGATACCACTCTCTAAACAGCGGTGAAGAAAGGTCTTCCACTGGATACCACTCTCTAAACAGCGGTGAAGAAAGGGCTTATCTAGATCACACTCTCTAAACAGCGGTGAAGAAAGGGCTTTCATTAGATGCCACTCTCTAAACAGCGGTGAAGAAAGGTCTTCCACTGGATACCACTCTCTAAACAGCGGTGAAGAAAGGTCTTCCACTGGATACCATTCTCTAAACAGTGGTGCAGAAAGGTCTTCCACTGGATACCACTCTCTAAACAGCGGTGAAGAAAGGGCTTCCACTGGATCCCACTCTCTAAACAGCGGTGAAGAAAGGTCTTCCACTGGATACCACTCTCTAAACAGCGGTGAAGAAAGGGCTTATCTAGATCACACTCTCTAAACAGCGGTGAAGAAAGGGCTTTCATTAGATGCCACTCTCTAAACAGCGGTGAAGAAAGGTCTTCCACTGGATACCACTCTCTAAACAGCGGTGAAGAAAGGTCTTCCACTGGATACCATTCTCTAAACAGCGGTGAAGAAAGGGCTTCCACTCGATACCACTCTCTAAACAGCGGTGGAGAAATGGCTTCCACTGGATCCCACTCTCTAAACAGCGGTGAAGAAAGGTCTTCCACTGGATACCACTCTCTAAACAGTGGTGCAGAAAGGTCTTCCACTGGATACCACTCTCTAAACAGTGGTGAAGAAAGGTCTTCCACTGGATACCACTCTCTAAACAGCGGTGAAGAAAGGTCTTCCACTCGATACCACTCTCTAAACAGTGGTGAAGAAAGGGCTTCCACTGGATACCACTCTCTAAACAGTGGTGAAGAAAGGTCTTCCACTGGATACCACTCTCTAATCAGCGGTGAAGGAAGGTCTTCCACTGGATACCACTCTCTAAACAGCGGTGAAGAAAGGTCTTCCACTGGATACCACTCTCTAAACAGCGGTGAAGAAAGGGCTTCCACTGGATACCACTCTCTAAACAGCGGTGAAGAAAGGTCTTCCACTGGATACCACTCTCTAAACAGCGGTGAAGAAAGGTCTTCCACTGGATACCACTCTCTAAACAGTGGTGAAGGAAGGTCTTCCACTGGATACCACTCTCTAAACAGCGGTGAAGAAAGGGCTTATCTAGATCAAACTCTCTAAACAGCGGTGAAGAAAGGGCTTATCTAGATCACACTCTCTAAACAGTGGTGAAGAAAGGTCTTCCACTGGATACCATTCTCTAAACAGTGGTGCAGAAAGGTCTTCCACTGGATACCACTCTCTAAACAGTGGCGCAGAAAGGTCTTCCACTTGATACTACTCTCTAAACAGCGGTGAAGAAAGGTCTTCCACTGGATACCACTCTCTAAACAGCGGTGAAGAAAGGTCTTCCACTGGATACCATTCTCTAAACAGCGGTGAAGAAAGGGCTTCCACTGGATACCACTCTCTAAACAGCGGTGAAGAAAGGGCTTCCACTGGATACCACTCTCTAAACAGCGGTGAAGAAAGGGCTTCCACTGGATCCCACTCTCTAAACAGCGGTGAAGAAAGGTCTTCCACTGGATACCACTCTCTAAACAGCGTTGAAGAAAGGGCTTATCTAGATCACACTCTCTAAACAGCGGGGAAGAACGGGCTTTCATTAGATACCACTCTCTAAACAGCGGTGAAGAAAGGTCTTAAACTGGATACCATTCTCTAAACAGCGGTGAAGAAAGGGCTTCCACTGGATACCACTCTCTAAACAGCGGTGAAGAAAGGGCTTCCACTGGATACCACTCTCTAAACAGCGGTGAAGAAAGGTCTTCCACTCGATACCACTCTCTAAACAGCGGTGAAGGAAGGTCTTCCGCTGGATACCACTCTCTAAACAGTGGTGAAGGAAGGTCTTCCACTGGATACCACTCTCTAAACAGCGGTGAAGAAAGGTCTTCCACTGGATACCACTCTCTAAACAGTGGTGCAGAAAGGGCTTATCTAGATCACACTCTCTAAACAGTGGTGAAGAAAGGTCTTCCACTGCATACCACTCTCTAAACAGCGGTGAAGAAAGGTCTTCCACTGGATACCATTCTCTAAACAGTGGTGCAGAAAGGTCTTCCACTGGATACCACTCTCTAAACAGCGGTGAAGAAAGGTCTTCCGCTGGATACCACTCTCTAAACAGTGGTGAAGGAAGGTCTTCCACTGGATACCACTCTCTAAACAGCGGTGAAGAAAGGTCTTCCACTGGATACCACTCTCTAAACAGCGGTGAAGAAAGGGCTTATCTAGATCACACTCTCTAAACAGCGGTGAAGAAAGGGCTTTCATTAGATGCCACTCTCTAAACAGCGGTGAAGAAAGGTCTTCCACTGGATACCACTCTCTAAACAGCGGTGAAGAAAGGTCTTCCACTGGATACCATTCTCTAAACAGCGGTGAAGAAAGGGCTTCCACTGGATACCACTCTCTAAACAGTGGTGCAGAAAGGGCTTATCTAGATCACACTCTCTAAATAGTGGTGAAGAAAGGTCTTCCACTGCATACCACTCTCTAAACAGCGGTAAAGAAAGGGCTTCCACTGGATACCACTCTCTAAACAGCGGTGAAGAAAGGTCTTCCACTGGATACCACTCTCTAAACAGCGGTGAAGAAAGGGCTTATCTAGATCACACTCTCTAAACAGCGGTGAAGAAAGGGCTTTCATTAGATGCCACTCTCTAAACAGCGGTGAAGAAAGGTCTTCCACTGGATACCACTCTCTAAACAGCGGTGAAGAAAGGTCTTCCACTGGATACCATTCTCTAAACAGCGGTGAAGAAAGGTCTTCCACTGGATACCACTCTCTAAACAGTGGTGCAGAAAGGGCTTATCTAGATCACACTCTCTAAATAGTGGTGAAGAAAGGTCTTCCACTGCATACCACTCTCTAAACAGCGGTGAAGAAAGGTCTTCCACTGGATACCATTCTCTAAACAGTGGTGCAGAAAGGTCTTCCACTGGATACCACTCTCTAAACAGCGGTGAAGAAAGGTCTTCCACTGGATACCACTCTCTAAACAGCGGTGAAGAAAGGGCTTATCTAGATCACACTCTCTAAACAGCGGTGAAGAAAGGGCTTTCATTAGATGCCACTCTCTAAACAGCGGTGAAGAAAGGTCTTCCACTGGATACCACTCTCTAAACAGCGGTGAAGAAAGGTCTTCCACTGGATACCATTCTCTAAACAGCGGTGAAGAAAGGGCTTCCACTGGATACCACTCTCTAAACAGCGGTGGAGAAATGGCTTCCACTGGATCCCACTCTCTAAACAGCGGTGAAGAAAGGTCTTCCACTGGATACCACTCTCTAAACAGCGGTAAAGAAAGGGCTTCCACTGGATACCACTCTCTAAACAGCGGTGAAGAAAGGTCTTCCACTGGATACCACTCTCTAAACAGCGGTGAAGAAAGGGCTTATCTAGATCACACTCTCTAAACAGCGGTGAAGAAAAGGCTTATCTAGATCACACTCTCTAAACAGTGGTGAAGAAAGGTATTCCACTGGATACCATTCTCTAAACAGTGGTGCAGAAAGGTCTTCCACTGGATACCACTCTCTAAACAGCGGTGAAGAAAGGTCTTACACTGGATACCACTCTCTAAACAGTGGTGAAGGAAGGTCTTCCACTGGATACCACTCTCTAAACAGCGGTGAAGAAAGGGCTTATCTAGATCACACTCTCTAAACAGCGGTGAAGAAAAGGCTTATCTAGATCACACTCTCTAAACAGTGGTGAAGAAAGGTCTTCCACTGGATACCATTCTCTAAACAGTGGTGCAGAAAGGTCTTCCACTGGATACCACTCTCTAAACAGTGGTGAAGAAAGGTCTTCCACTGGATACCACTCTCTAAACAGCGGTGAAGAAAGGTCTTCCACTGGATACCACTCTCTAAACAGCGGTGAAGAAAGGGCTTCCACTGGATACCACTCTCTAAACAGTGGTGAAGAAAGGTCTTCAACTGGATACCACTCTCTAAACAGCGGTGAAGAATGGTCTTCCACTGGATACCACTCTCTAAACAGCGGTGAAGAAAGGTCTTCCACTGGATACCACTCTCTAAACAGCGGTGAAGAAAGGTCTTCCACTGGATACCACTCTCTAAACAGTGGTGAAGGAAGGTCTTCCACTGGATACCACTCTCTAAACAGCGGTGAAGAAAGGGCTTATCTAGATCAAACTCTCTAAACCACGGTGAAGAAAGGGCTTATCTAGATCACACTCTCTAAACAGTGGTGAAGAAAGGTCTTCCACTGGATACCATTCTCTAAACAGTGGTGCAGAAATGTCTTCCACTGGATACCACTCTCTAAACAGTGGTGCAGAAAGGTATTCCACTTGATACCACTCTCTAGACAGCGGTGAAGAAAGGTCTTCCACTGGATACCGCTCTCTAAACAGCGGTGAAGAAAGGGCTTCCACTGGATCCCACTCTCTAAACAGCGGTGAAGAAAGGTCTTCCACTGGATACCACTCTCTAAACAGCTGTGAAGAAAGGGCTTATCTAGATCACACTCTCTAAACAGCGGTGAAGAACGGGCTTTCATTAGATACCACTCTCTAAACAGCGGTGAAGAAAGGTCTTCCACTGGATACCACTCTCTAAACAGCGGTGAAGAAAGGGCTTCCACTGGATCCCACTCTCTAAACAGCGGTGAAGAAAGGTCTTCCACTGGATACCACTCTCTAAACAGCGGTGAAGAAAGGGCTTATCTAGATCACACTCTCTAAACAGCGGTGAAGAAAGGGCTTTCATTAGATGCCACTCTCTAAACAGCGGTGAAGAAAGGTCTTCCACTGGATACCACTCTCTAAACAGCGGTGAAGAAAGGTCTTCCACTGGATACCATTCTCTAAACAGCGGTGAAGAAAGGGCTTCCACTCGATACCACTCTCTAAACAGCGGTGGAGAAATGGCTTCCACTGGATCCCACTCTCTAAACAGCGGTGAAGAAAGGGCTTCCACTGGATACCACTCTCTAAACAGCGGTAAAGAAAGGGCTTCCACTGGATACCACTCTCTAAACAGCGGTGAAGAAAGGTCTTCCACTGGATACCACTCTCTAAACAGCGGTTAAGAAAGGTCTTCCACTGGATACCACTCTCTAAACAGCGGTTAAGAAAGGTCTTCCACTGGACACCACTCTCTAAACAGCGCTGAAGAAAGGTCTTCCACTGGATACCATTCTCTAAACGGTGGTGCAGAAAGGTCTTCCACTGGATACCACTCTCTAAACAGTGGTGAAGAAAGGTCTTCCACTGGATACCACTCTCTAAACAGCGGTGAAGAAAGGTCTTCCACTCGATACCACTCTCTAAACAGTGGTGAAGAAAGGGCTTCCACTGGATACCACTCTCTAAACAGTGGTGAAGAAAGGTCTTCCACTGGATACCACTCTCTAAACAGCGGTGAAGGAAGGTCTTCCACTGGATACCACTCTCTAAACAGCGGTGAAGAAAGGTCTTCCACTGGATACCACTCTCTAAACAGCGGTGAAGAAAGGGCTTCCACTGGATACCACTCTCTAAACAGCGGTGAAGAAAGGTCTTCCACTGGATACCACTCTCTAAACAGCGGTGAAGAAAGGTCTTCCACTGGATACCACTCTCTAAACAGTGGTGAAGGAAGGTCTTCCACTGGATACCACTCTCTAAACAGCGGTGAAGAAAGGGCTTATCTAGATCAAACTCTCTAAACAGCGGTGAAGAAAGGGCTTATCTAGATCACACTCTCTAAACAGTGGTGAAGAAAGGTCTTCCACTGGATACCATTCTCTAAACAGTGGTGCAGAAAGGTCTTCCACTGGATACCACTCTCTAAACAGTGGTGCAGAAAGGTCTTCCACTTGATACCACTATCTAAACAGCGGTGAAGAAAGGTCTTCCACTGGATACCACTCTCTAAACAGCGGTGAAGAAAGGTCTTCCACTGGATCCCACTCTCTAAACAGCGGTGAAGAAAGGGCTTCCACTGGATACCACTCTCTAAACAGCGGTGAAGAAAGGGCTTCCACTGGATACCACTCTCTAAACAGCGGTGAAGAAAGGGCTTCCACTGGATCCCACTCTCTAAACAGCGGTGAAGAAAGGTCTTCCACTGGATACCACTCTCTAAACAGCGGTGAAGAAAGGGCTTATCTAGATCACACTCTCTAAACAGCGGTGAAGAACGGGCTTTCATTAGATACCACTCTCTAAACAGCAGTGAAGAAAGATCTTCCACTGGATACCACTCTCTAAACAGCGGTGAAGAAAGGGCTTCCACTGGATACCACTCTCTAAACAGCGGTGAAGAAAGGGCTTCCACTGGATACCACTCTCTAAACAGCGGTGAAGAAAGGTCTTCCACTGGATACCACTCTCTAAACAGCGGTGAAGAAAGGTCTTCCGCTGGATACCACTCTCTAAACAGTGGTGAAGGAAGGTCTTCCACTGGATACCACTCTCTAAACAGCGGTGAAGAAAGGTCTTCCACTGGATACCACTCTCTAAACAGTGGTGCAGAAAGGGCTTATCTAGATCACACTCTCTAAACAGTGGTGAAGAAAGGTCTTCCACTGGATACCACTCTCTAAACAGCGGTGAAGAAAGGTCTTCCACTGGATACCATTCTCTAAACAGTGGTGCAGAAAGGTCTTCCACTGGATACCACTCTCTAAACAGTGGTGAAGAAAGGTCTTCCACTGGATACCACTCTCTAAACAGCGGTGAAGAAAGGTCTTCCACTGGATACCACTCTCTAAACAGCGGTGAAGAAAGGGCTTCCACTGGATACCACTCTCTAAACAGTGGTGAAGAAAGGTCTTCCACTGGATACCACTCTCTAAACAGTGGTGAAGAAAGGTCTTCCACTGGATACCACTCTCTAAACAGCGGTGAAGAAAGGTCTTCCACTGGATACCACTCTCTAAACAGCGGTGAAGAAAAGGTCTTCCACTGGATACCACTCTCTAAACAGCGGTGAAGAAAGGGCTTCCACTGGATACCACTCTCTAAACAGCGGTGAAGAAAGGTCTTCCACTGGATACCACTCTCTAAACAGCGGTGAAGAAAGGTCTTCCACTGGATACCACTCTCTAAACAGTGGTGAAGGAAGGTCTTCCACTGGATACCACTCTCTAAACAGCGGTGAAGAAAGGGCTTATCTAGATCAAACTCTCTAAACCACGGTGAAGAAAGGGCTTATCTAGATCACACTCTCTAAACAGTGGTGAAGAAAGGGCTTCCACTGGATACCACTCTCTAAACAGCGGTGAAGAAAGGTCTTCCACTGGATACCACTCTCTAAACAGCGGTGAAGAAAGGGCTTCCACTGGATACCACTCTCTAAACAGTGGTGAAGAAAGGTCTTCACTAGATACCACTCTCTATACAGTGGTGAAGAAAGGTCTTCCACTGGATACCACTCTCTAAACAGCGGTGAAGAAAGGTCTTCACTAGATACCACTCTCTAAACAGTGGTGAAGAAAGGTCTTCACTAGGTACCACTCTCTATACAGCGGTGAAGAAAGGTCTTCCACTGGATACCACTCTCTAAACAGCGGTGAAGAAAGGTCTTCACTAGACTATTCCCACTCTCTAAATAGCTGTGAAGGAAGGTCTTTTACTAGATCAATCCTTCTCTGAACAATGGTGACAGATAGCCAACTAAAGGACAAGTTAACATAATTAGCTGCCATCGAATCGTTTGTCCCTTGTTTGTGATTTCCTTTTATTTCTAAATACACTTTATCAAGCCCCTTGTTTCTGATATATATATATATATATATATATATATTGTTATACTTTGGGAGGGTCATGTTGCCAATAAGAAACACACGCACCAGTAGCTTTCATTTCAATTTATTATAAATTAAATTTATAAACTTAGGAATTTATAAATTTCCGGTTGGTTGGTTCCACAACGAGATGATTGTTCATATAGTGTCAAAGTTCTTTCGTCACACATTCTGTGACCTCTTCAGTGACTGGGAAATCGTTAATCTATATATAATAAATAATATAATATCTACTATGTATAAATAAATATTATATATTTTTTATTTTATTACATTTATATATAATATATCATTTGATATTTAATATACTATTATATCACCTCTACCACCCCTCATTACCTCCTGGGCCTCCTCAGCGCACCCGAGGGTGGTAACGTCCACTTTGAAAACCTCAGATCTACAGCATCACCATCGATATAGCCGTACCTTTCACCTATCTCTACTCGTCTACCTCCACGCATCTATCTCTGCTCATCTACCTCTACTTGTCTATGTCCACTCATCTACCTCCACTCATCTATCTCGACTCGTCTAACTCCACTCATCTACCTCCACTCATCTATCTCCACTCGTCTATTTCCACTGATCTACCTCCACTCACCTACCTCCCCTCATCTAACTCCACTCATCTACCTCCACCCGTCTATCTCCACTCATCTACCTCCAATCATCAACCTCCTTTCATCTTCATCTATCTCCACTCATGTACCCTCATTCATCTACCTCCACTCGTCTACCTCCACTCATGCACCTCCAGTCATCTACCTCCACTCATCTACCACCACTCATCTACTTCCGCTCATCTATCTCCACTCATATACCTCCACTCATCTACCTCCAATCACCTACCTCCACTCATCTATCTCCTCTCTATCATATACGCCCTTCTATTCTTCTTTCCTTCCTTTCATCATCCAATTCTCCTCTTCAAAATGATCGTCAAGACATCAACATAAAACAGAACTCGGTGCCAACGGTCACTATAAATTAACTAACCATTAAACAGTTATAAAAGAAAACCAATTATATTGTTACTGAGACTGGAGTTTCTATGAGGTTGGGGTTTCTAGGGGGTTGGCGTTTCTAGGGGGTTGGGTTTCTAGGGGGTTGGAGTTTCTAGGGGGTTGGGTTTCTAGGGGGTTGGGGTTTCTAGGGGGTTGGGGTTTCTAGGGAGTTGGGTTTCTAGGGGGTTGGGGTGTCTAGGGTGTTGGGGTTTCTAGGGGGTTGGGTTTCTATGGGGCTGGGGTTTCTAGGGTGTTAGGGTTTCTATGAGGTTCGGATTTCTAGGGTGTTGGGGTCTCTATGAGGTTGGGGTTTCTACGAGACTAGGGTTTCTAGGGGGTTGGGTTTCTATGAGGTTGGGGTTTCTATGGGGATGTGGTTTCTAGAGGGTTGGGTTTCTGTGAGGATAGGGCTTCTATGAAGCTGTCATTTGTATGTGGTTGGGGTTTCTATGAGGTTGGGGTTTCTAAGGGCTTGGGATTTGTATGGGGTTGAGGTTTCTAGGGGGTTGGGGATTCTAGGGTGTTGGGGTCTCTATGAGGTTGGGGTTTCTACGTGGTTAGGGTTTCTAGGGCGTTGGGATTTGTATGGGTTGGGGTTTCTAGGGGGTTGTGGTTTCTAGGGGATAGGGGTTTCTATGAGGTTAAGGTTTCTGAGGTGTTTCTATGAGGTTGGGGTTTCTATGAGGCTGGAGTTTCTACAAGGCTGGGGTTTCTATGGGGTTTGGCTTTGTATAAGGTTGGAGTCTCTAGGGGGTTTGGGTTTCTATTATGTTGGAGTTTCTATTGGATTGGGGTTTCTATGAGGCTGGGGTTTCAATGGGTTTGCGGTTTCTATGAGTCGTTCTATTCATTCCCTATTGTAGTGAAGACTTGATGAAGAATGTCTTACTTTTTATCTTATCGGCACCACAACCGCCACCTCCACCACCAGCATGAACACCAGCACCACCACGGCCATAAACATCATCATTACCACAACCACCATAAACACCACCACCACTACCACCACCATTACCACAACCGCCATAAACACCACCACCCCTACCACCACCATTACCACAACACCCCAATCACCACTACTACAACCACCACAAAGACCACAACTACCATAAACACCACCACCACTACCACCACCATTACTACAACAGCACAATCACCACTACCACAACCACCACTACCACAACCACCACTACGACAACCACCATAAACACCACTACCACTACCACCACCATTACCACAACCACCATAAACACCACCACCACTACCACCACCATTACCACAACCACCATAAACACCACCACCCCTACCACCACCATTACCACAACACCACAATCACCACTACTACAACCACCACAAAGACCACAACCACCATAAACACCACCACCACTACCACCACCATTACCACAACAGCACAATCACCACTACCACAACCACCACAAAGACCACAACCACCACTTCCACAACCACCATAAACACCACCACCACTACCATCACCGTTACCACAACCACCATAAACACCACCACCACTACCACCACCATTACCACAACACCACAATCACCACTACCTCAACCACCACTACCACCACCATTACCACATTTACCATAAACACCACCACCACTACCACCATCATTACCACAACCACCATAAACACCACCACCACTACCACCACCATTACCACATTTACCATAAACACCACCACCACTACCACCATCATTACCACAACCACCATAAACACCACCACCACTACCACCACCATTACCACATTTACCATAAACACCACCACCACTACCACCATCATTACCACAACCACCATAAACACCACCACCACTACCACCACCATTACCACATTTACCATAAACACCACCACCACTACCACCATCATTACCACAACCACCATAAACACCACCAGCACTAACACCACCATTACCATAACCACCAGTACCACCACCTCCACCACCAGCATGAACACCAACACCCCCACAACCAAAAACATCAGCACCATCGGCAACATCATCATCATCACAACCACCATCAACACCACTACCAGCATTATCATCGCACCATCACCACATCCACTATCATAAACACCATCACCACCAGCTCCTCCACTTATCCTTTTGGCACGCAAGTGTTCCATTCCTCCCGTATTCATAGTTATCACATTTACTGTTGTTATCATTAAACTCCACCCTCACTCACTCACGCTGTTCGGCTCCCAGTCAACCCTTATTCACACAGGCTGTTCGGTGCCTACTCAACCTTCACTCACACTACATGTTCGGCGCCCACTCCACCCTCACTCACGCAACCTGTTCAACTCCTACTCCACCCTCACTCACACAGGCAGTGTGGCGCCAACACCACCCTCACTCACGGAAGCTGTTTGGCGCCTACACCACCCTCACTCACACAGGCAGTTCGGCGCCTACACCAATCTCACTCGCTCTAGCTTGTTTTATTTATTATTATTTTAATTTTATTGTTATACTTTGGGAGGGTCATGTTGCCAATAAGAAACACACGCACCAGTTGCTTTCACTTCAATTTATTATAATAAATTTATAATAAATTTATAAATTTATAAATTTCTGGTTGGTTGGTTGGTTCCACAACCAGATAGTTGTTTATATATTGTCATAGTTCTTTCGTCACACACTCTGTGACCTCTTCAGTGACTGGGGATTCCTTTCTTTGTTTCTGTGCCTCTCCTTTGTTCTGTCCTACGCCATTTTGTTTCTGTGTGTGTGTTGTGTGCTCAGTCTGCGCATGCGCCACATCCGGGTGTCTGTGTGTGTTTATGTTCATTTATTTATTTGTTTATTTACATGTTACTGGTTGGTTGTCTGTTCTATGTGTGTGTGTGTTTTCATTTTGTCCTTAATTGTAAGTTGTGATGTCGCTGTTCCACTCATATTTTCTATTTAATTTTGGTTGTAATTCTTTTATGTTTATTGCCTCTGTAATTTGTCTAAACATTGCGTCTTTTCTGTGTGTAGATTCTATTTTTATTTCTATGTTCTCTAATTTACCCTTGTGTTCTATTTTTGCATGTTGGTAGAGTTCAGATGATTCTTTACTATCTTGAAGGTCTCGCCAGTGTTCATTTATCCGTTCCCCTACACTACGTGCTGTCTCACCTATGTACACTATATGTTTGTCTCTACATTGTCCTTCAGTACATCTTATGCTATACTTTACATTTCTAGTTTTACAGTTAATATGGGGGCTTATTTTACAGGTTATACATTTCTTATCTATACATGAGGGTCTTTGAAAAGGGTATGTCTTGCTAATAAGTGTTTTTACGGAGGTACCTGGTCTGGTACCTTTTAAAACGTAAAATATTATTCATTACTCTAAACTAACTGAAATTAAATATTTTGAATATTAACGGTCAACCAAATAAATTTAGATATATATTGTATATATGGATAATTGTCTATAAACTTGAACATAAATTATTCCCCTTTGTCTCTCTCTCTCTGTAATCAACTCTCTTTGTCTTTCGAGGCACCTACTAACTATATTATCCC